>JAXQQM020060125.1:0-46212 GCA_034641835.2 Pinus albicaulis | reverse complement strand
TTTTCCATTTGTTTTGTATTTTCTTACTCTCTTTCCCATTTTTTAAGCTTTTCAAATCTTTGAAAGGAAAAATGAAATTAGAAAATTGTAAACTTTCTTATTCCAATACCATTTTTCATTTTCTTTTCTATTTTTTTACTTTCCCTTTCTCATTTTCTAAGCTTTTTTCCCTTTCCCATTTTCTAAGTTTTTTAATTATATGAAAGCAAAAATGAAATTAGAAAATGGTAAACTTTCTTATTCCATTATGATTTTCAATTTCTTTTCTATTTTTTTACTTTTCCTTTCTCATTTTCTAAGTTTTTTTTAAAGCAACACTGAAATTAAAAAATGATAAATTTTCTTATTCCATTATAATTTTCCATTTTCTTTTGTATTTTCTTACCTTTTATGTGTAAATATTTCCATTAATATCATCTATTATTGAATATTTCAAACCCTCTCAAGAATCACTAAATTTGTTTCATATGCAATTCTTCATTTCAAAATGAATGTTTTTTTTTTTATATTAATTTAGGGCCACATGATGAAATAATATTAAATTAAAACGAGATTGTACATTGCAAGAGCAATCGGTTTCAAACTCGGTCGCTCTTGAAATTATTATATAATCTTTATCACTATGTTATTATCATCACGATTGCAAGTTGGCATATATATATATATATATATATATATATATATATATATATATATATAATTTAAATTTTGTAATTTGTTTTATACAAATTTTATATAATATATATTTTAAAATTTAAAAACATTGGTGCACTTTAAAATTTTAAATTTTAAGAGTTTTCGTTGCCCTGCAGTTTGATTTGGTAAAACTATTTAACAATAAATTAGAAAATTAGAAAATGGTAAACTTTCTTATTCCATTATGATTTAACTTTTTTTTTTTGTTTTTTGTACTTTCTTACTTTCTCTTTCCCATTTTCTAAGCTTTTCAAGTCTTTGAAAGGAAAAATGAAATTAGAAAATGAAAAACTTTCTTATTCCAATACCATTTTAGGTGTAAATATTTTATGTGGTTACATTTTTTGTTTTTATTTATTGGATTGTTTATTTTGTAAAATTGTAAACATACCTATTTATGTCCTCACAATCACATGTTGTTCTAGCCAATTTCTAATATTTACCTCACTAGCACATAGCTTTTAGCCTTTTGATATTGCATTAGCGGAATTATGTGCAGGTCCCACATGATTGTGGTTAAAATTTACATTAGCAGATTTTCATTCAGTATGTTGTATGCATAACCACAAGACAAAATTGCTACTTCAAGCACAACAATGAAAGACAAATCTTCTCAAACCTTGACGAGATGAACTACCTTTGGTGTAACTTTGCACCTTTATGGGCAATTTCTAGTTAAATAAATAAATATAAATTTAAGTTTAGTAGTCTAACTATTGAAAGTTTTGGAGTTGTTTTCTAGGTATTGTTTTGGTTAATTTATCAGAAATTTAACAAAATATATTTGGAAAGTTTGAATTGCGAACTTTGCACAATGAGAGTGGTATATGGGCTTTGTTTATTTTTTCATTTAAAAATATATTTTAAACAATAAAAAATGACTACATGACCAAATAATTGTTTCACCACAACTTTAACCATCGAATCTAAAACTTATAAGAAAGTTATTTTTTTCAAAAGACAAAAAATATACTAGTTTATATCATGTACTAGTACAATATCCAACCATTCAAATGGATACATAAAAGTGATAAGCATGTTCAATGGTCATATGCATGACATGTAAGTACAACATCAATCTACCATCTTAGTTATGTAATCCCAGAAATAAAATAAATAAAGAAAGAAGACATTTTGATAATATATAAGTCCATAGCCATCTCTTATGAGATGGGCAAGAAAAACTAAGCAATGAAAACCAAATGGAAACTTAAAATAGTTAAACAAAACATTTTAAATTTATTTATTGTCCAGAAAAAAACTCCATATTTCTACTTATAATTCAGATTAAATAATGTTATTTAAAATTGTAATTTATTTAAACAAAATTCTCATTCTAAATTCTATTAATAAATTTCAAATAAAAATAATTAAGATTTAAACCAAATTATCACCTTAAATTCTAATCGCAATAATAGAATCACTATAATTATCTGTTATTAGAATGTTATAAAGAAAAAATTTCCTAAATCTGATTAATAGTAAAACAATTATATTAAATAATATTAATCAAGATTCAAATTTACTTTAACAATATTATCATCTTGAATTCTATCAGGAAGAATTCAAGAAACAACAAATAAGAGTAGTCTAAAAAAATATCCCCTTAAATCCCAACCACAATTTATCTTAGTTTCAACTATTTGAATGTTAAACATTCGTATGCTTCATTTTTTGTGAATGTACTTTCAGATCGAAGATTATAATGTAGCTACATTGATGTAGCATTGTGTATTGTCTCTGCAAACCCAAATATACACCGCCATGATTTTAGAACACGAAGTAACCAAATTGGTTAATACATCGAGTACATGTTCAAGACCTGTAAGAATGCAACAGTATACAGTGACAAAACTTGTGGCTGCATGTGAACTATAAAGTCTTGGACGATGGCTACATAACAGTTGACAAAATAGTAAAACAAAAAGTTACAGATGGCGATAAGTTGGATTCGTCTCCGGACAGCAGAAAAGACAAAGAAGGATGCTGGGCAAAGCGTAGAAGAGTCCACCAGTAGGCTAAACAGCAGTTTCTTTCTCTCGTTTAAAGAGGCGGGCCTTAGTATGTCGGTCCGTTGTTTGCCACCATGAACTTGTACGTTTGCATGGGCAGTTACCATTACAACTAAACTTTGGATGCTTCTGCAGAGATTTCCAATATTTCAAAACTGGTTGAATTTGATGGTGTGTTTATGATATATATAGTAAATCACTGTCTATCTTTGGAATCTTCTACACAGATTTCCAAATTTTCAAAACTGTATAACACCAATCAAATCGTGTTTAATGATGTGTTTATAAAGTAAATCACTGTCTTGCTGGATGTTTGAAACCGGTGTGTCCAGCAAGTAAATTATAATTGTGTTGGTTTAAAGTGTATTCACATGATAAATAATCATCATTTATATTTACATAAATTTAAAATATACAGACAGTTTTATCCAGGGATCGACTTAAAAAGGTACATTCCACTTAAGCTTACACTGTTCTTTTATAAGTTTTGTTTTGTTGTTAATATTCATTTTTTTCCTTGACATTGCCACCATGACATAAAGTAACACGCAAAATACACAGTTTACTCAAGCTATACGTACAGTTTTATTTTTATAAGAATATCGGGTTGTTTTAATGATGTAAGATATTTTATATATTATTATTGTTATCGTAATAATCATAATAATGATTATTAATTTATGATATTTGTTTGTTAAATTTGAAAAAGATCAAAGATTATTCGGGAAAAAAAGTCTTTCCAAAAGGTTAATAGTGTGAAAATTATTTTGAAATTTAGATGTAATATGAATGTATGTTCAAGAATATGATAGAATGGTTTTTTATTTTCACATATATTAGTGTAATAAATATGATACTTTTGTTAGGTCAAGAGTTATGTATATATTGGAATTGGAAAGAGCTTCCAAATTGAATAATAGGAACACATTAAATTGTATTCTTTATTATCATATTTCCGAATTGGAAAGAGCTTTAGCCTGAACAATGAGAATGCATTAAATTGTAATCTTCATGGTTTAAATTAGCAATATCACTCCAGTGACATTCATAACAATGCCACAAACACCGAACTAATTTGTAAATAAATCAATCAAGTATCATTATCTTAAAGCCTCATGGCATGAGGAAGAGTCTTTACTCATGATTCTATGGTTATATTGGATTATAGCTTAAAAGTAAGTTGGAGCACTTATTATGCAAATGCAAAATTATGATTAGTATAAGTTAATATAATAATATTAATTTTTGGAGTGGTAGATAGGGGAGTTCATCACATGTTCTAACATGAAAAGAATAATAGAAATTTTCTTATTTAAAGTTTTGGTTTATAGTTAACAATTATGCTAAGATTAAAATGAAAATCAATGGAGTTTTGCTGGCTGAATTCAATTGGCATGTATATTTTGGATTGATGCATATCCACTTTTACCATCTATTTATTTTTATGGCAACCTAGTCATATGGTGTTTTGGGAAGTGACACTCAATTTCACCATGGAGTTCATGAGAATTTTTTTCTTATTTTAACAATATATAATTGATTCCATCAACTCCTTATAATATCTTAATTTTTTCTTATAAATATTCATCCTGAGTAATTCTCCTTAACAATAATTTTAATATTATCTTTATTTTTGCAAAATGATATCTTGCTTATCGCATTTTTAACCTTTCTGATGCATTAGATACCTAGTAATGGCCATATTCCAAGTAGGAAAAATTTTCCTTTGATGAGAAGCATAAGGTATATTTCTATTAATTTTGAGATTATAGGTTATAAATTGCTTTTGGATTTATTCTATCTTTCTCCAAGACTCCTAAATTCATATCCATACTATCATTGTTGATATTTTTGGATTCAATTGTCATTATTTTTGTTTTGTTGGTATTAACTTCTAAATAGAAATCATGGAGAATTCTTAGTCAATTACCAAGATCACAATGACTCCTTCCCAAAAGAGCAAGAATAATGACTTCAATGAGAGTTGGGCCAACAAAACTTGCTTTGTTAAACACTCTTATTATATTGTAATTAAATTTTTTCAACTAACCCTTAGTGATTTTAAATTTGGCAATTATATTCTTACACAATCACCTAACTCAAAAGAAATCTTGATTTATTTTAACCTCTTACAAAGTAAAAAATGTATAATTGACATTAAAATAAATATAAATATTTATTTTATAATTAAATAATAATATTATTTTTTATTTTACTTAAAAATGTGTAATTCATGCCTTGTGTAGTATATTTGGTTTTTAAATTTTTATTTTATTTTTCAGCATTGTTATGATAATAAAATGTAAAAATAAACAATCTAATTTTACATTTGAAAATCATTTTTCTTAAATCAATTATTCTTTTCTGCATATAGAATTCAGTTTTCTTGAATCGATTATTCTATTTTACATGTAGAATTCATTTTTTCTTAACTAAATTATTATACTTTTTCTTTGAATGATTTATTTTTTTATTATGTAATAACTCAATATTTTTTTTTTATTAATATTTATTTTGTTGTTAATATTTAGCTCTGATTAATATAAAAGTGCAATCCCCTTAGATCATATTCCACTTATTCAAGCAGCTGTTCTAGCTTTATTTGGATTTTCCCATTTTATTACACTGGTACCAGTTGGAAAAGCAAAGTAAAATAGTATATATTTTTCTTATTTAAATTAAACATATTAAACGTACATCATCCATTCATGAGCTTCGTTCATATCAATGTCAACTTTCTTCATAAGTTTATCAAAGTTTCAATGTAGGGAGAAGATTCCGTTGTAAATACCAAAGACACAAGTTTCGTGTGTTCGTTAGACAAACATGCAGATTAAAGCACTTTTCTCTCTGGGGCTCATGTTCAGATATGAATCATGTAATTCATATCATAAAGTCTGATTCTCGATTATTTCTTTGTCACTGTTGTCCACAATCATGGAAAATGAAAATAGGTGAAACCAGTCAGACTTGACAGATCTCTAGCTCAGAAAGTAAGGGCTCTTATTTAAAATTAATTCCGTAAAAACTAAATGCGGGCCATTGCCTGGTCCATGCAATAACTCAATAGTCGACCTGGGAAAGAAAACTTTGAATTGAAGAATTTTTTAAATATTTTTATTTATTTATTTAGTTTAATATTAGTTTTTTAATTAGCTATAATTCCAAATGTAATTAATATATTTATCTCAACCTTATGAAGCATACATTATGAACTTCATATACATATATTTGATTGAGTATTAATTTTTGAATCATTAATGGATTGAATTATTAATATTTATTTTTAAATGATTTTAATTAGTTTTTAAAAACAATTACAATTCCAAATTTATATAGTGATAAATTAATATATCTATATTAATAATATAATTCATAGATGATGAATTTCTATAAGGATCAGAGCTTGCAACAGTGGTAATTCATGTCAATCGTGTGGACCTTTATAATTCGCAGCAGTTCCTTTGAACAATATGCCATGGAAACGGGACACCATTCTTTGTAATTCCAATTCACTCTTATTGCCAACAAAAATAGCCAAGGGCCTACGTTCGTACGTTCGTTCGCTTCAACTTTTTGACAATCGAACAAAAGGGGATCCCAGGAATTGATTACTCGCTTTGGCAGTGATGCTTTTCCACAACGAAAAAAACACAACAACGATTATTACGAGCATGGAATCTGAATATGCTTCATTTTTGTTTTCGAAAGAGAGGAGGACTGGAGAGCGACTGCCTCCATTTGTCAATATCGATTCTCCATTACACACGTTGGCATGAGACATAGCTCGCAGATGCCCTACTTAGTTGCTAACTTCCCACTAGAAAAGATGCGTTCATTCTCACTGCTTGCATCTCTCTCACACACTCGGAACTCAAACGCTGTAGCACTTTGAATTCCATTGTGGCCATCTGCAATATCCAAGTGAAGAACCTACAAGAAAGGTTGTTTGCTGCTTTTCAAGTGTGTTTTGGGAATGCTACAGAAGAACTTGTATTATGTACGAATGGAAATTATTCCAGAAGCATGCATGTGATGGATGGATGTTTCTTCAGATTTCCCACTTACAAGTTTTGTTCAAAACATTATGGGATACATCACTCGACCCTCGATGTGTTGGAAGTTAATTCCAACTGCCGCAGGAAGAGTAAGGACGACGAATTTAAATTTTAATGGGAGAGGTAAATGACAATAGCTTCGTTCCCCACGCTTTAATCATTCATTTACCCTCAATGAATTCTTCACCAATCACATTTGATTTGAATTAAACACGCAACTATCACCATTTCATTGCACCAAAAAAGAGCTACAAAGAGGGAAGTTAACCCACCGGAGAAGGTGATGTCATAGCTTCTCTCGATCAACTAAAAGAGTTGTAGGGTAAAGAAACAAGCTCCTCCATGATATTTGAAGTCCACTTAATGCATAAAGTTTTATTGTATTTGTATTTTAAAATATCGTGACATAAGTTTTACATTTTTGTTTTAAAACTTAGGTTATAAATATTTTATAATATATATATTGTAAATATGTTATATTTACAATATTTTTAAGTATTGTAATGAAACGTGAAAATATATATTGTATGCACTCTGTGTTAAGTGTATTGTAAGTATTGAAGAAGCTCAAATTTTTATTCACTGCTTGTAATTTTTGCTCGAAGGTAGAAAATATAGAGATAGAGAGAACTATGTGTGTAGCAGTCAAACTAAAGTGTTTTTGTAATCTAGAACAACTAAAGTTCTGAAGACTTTCATATAGTAACAGAGTTTTGTTTATTGAATTAAATAGAGTGTTGTCTCACATCTATGTCCACAATTTTTTTTTTAATCACTGTGTTAGCAGAGGAATTTTATTTTCCTCTCAGTTGTTGTTCGGAATAACCAAAAATTCCAATATGGTATCGAAGCTAGTCCAGGCTCTTTGCGTTTCACAAAAAAACTGAAGAAAAAATTAGTTTTTGTTGAAAGTTTCTCCAGCAGTGTGAAGTTCAGCAAAACAAGGTATTTACCAAAACATAGTTTTTGTTTCTGTAAAAGAATACAGTCGAGAGAAATGTAGAATAAAATCTCTTGAAGACAAAGTTTATTTCTCAGCAGTGAGAAGGTTTGTTTAAAGACACAGTCAAGTTTTTTAAGCATAGTTCAGTAAGCTAAGTATGGTGAAAGCTAGCACAAGTACGAGTATGGGAAATACTCAACTCCCACAATTCAATGGTAAGAGCTATGACTATTGAGAAATCACAATGAGAGCCATGTTCACCTCTCAAGATTTATGGGAGCTAGTTGAATATGGTTTAGAAGAACCAGCAGATGAACAAGTATTTAATGTCTTAACACAGGCAGAGAAAGATTTGTTGAAGAGTAATAGGAAGAAAGACTCAAAATCCCTCTTCTATCTCTATCAGACAGTACATGAAAGCATATTTCCAAGAATTGCAGTAGAAAAGAGGTCTAAGGATGCATGGGATACCCTCCAATCAACCGATCAAGCAATGGAGAAGGTAAAGACAACAAAGTTTCAATTAATGAGAAGATATTTTGAAGTCATTTGCATGAAAGAGTCTAATACAATAGACCCATTCTTCACATTTCTTATTAATTTGGTCACCCAAATGAGATCTCATTGAGAGACGATAAAGGAAAAAAGAATAGTGGAGAAATTATTGAGGAGCTTACCCTCAAGGTTTGATGTGATAGTAACAACCATTCAAGAGACAAAATATGTCTCAATGTTTACTATTGATGAGCTTCATGCATCATTGATGATACATGAACAAAGATTAAGCAGTAAAACAGACTTGTCTTTGGAGCATGCCTTCAAGACCCAAATGTCTTTTAGAAGAGGAAGAGGTCAAGGAAGAGGAAAATACAAAGGAAAAAGAAGAGGCAGAAGCGAGAACAGAGGAATAAATAGCCCTGCAAATACAAGTGGAAGGGATAGCAATTAAAGTCAGAATCAAAGCCAAGGCAGCAACCAACAAGGTGGACAAAATCAAGCACATAGACAAAGGTATCATAAATCCCAAGTCCAATGTCATTAATGTAAAAAGTATGGCCATTATGCCAATGAAGGTAGGAAAAAACAGAGTGACATGGGTACTAGACCTAGTGCTAATTTTACTAAAGAGGATCTCAGTCAAGAGAATTTATTTTTAGCATGTAATTTTGTTGAAGAAAAGAATAAAGATATATGGTTTTTAGATTCAAGATGTAGCAACCATATGACTGGAAACATTTCTACGTTTTTCATGATTGATGAAAATGTGAAGTCTCAAGTAACATTGGGGATAGAGAGTAAAGTCTCTGTCATGGGAAAAGATAGAGTGAGTCTACTGACAAAGAAAGGAGAAAGGAAAACCATATCAAATGTTTACTATGTGCCTGGTATGAAGTGTAACATTTTGAGCATTGGACAGCTCATTCAGAAAGGCTATAATGTTTTCTTTAAGGATGATGTATGTACCATCATGGACATACCACCAAGAAAGCAGAGGATTGCACAAATGAAGATGACAAGAAACAGAATGTTTCCTCTCAAAATGAGAGAAGATTTGAAGAAATGAACTGCAATGGCAGCAATGACATAAGAGACATTCCAAAGAGAAGCAAAGGATGAAAACTGGTTATGTCAATTGAGATTTGGACACCTCAACTTTGAAGCTCTGAATTTGTTACACAAAAAATGAATTGTAAAGGGATAACCATTGATTCAGAAACCAGACAGCCCATGTGAATGCAGCATCTTGGGAAAACAACATAGAGAAAGCTTTCCATCAGGAAAGAGCATAAGAGAAAATGCACCCTCAGAAATAGTCCATTCATATTTGTGTGAACTAATGCAAACACCATTATTAGCAGTCAACCACCATATGCTGACCTTTATTTATGATTACACATGAAAAACTTGGGTTTATTTCTTCAAGTTAAAGAGTGAAGTGTTTGAGCAGTTTTGCCACTTTAAAACTCTTGTAGAGAATCAAAGTGGGCAGCATATTAAGGTCTTAAGAACAAATAAAGGAGGTGAATATATATCCAAAGAATTTATGTGTTTTTTGCAAAGAAAATGGGATACACAAACAATTTACAACAAGGTATGCACCATAGCAAAATGGAGTTGCTGAAAGGAAAAATAAAACCATCATGGACATGGTGAGAAGTATGCTGAAAGCAAAACATTTTCCAAATGAATATTGGGTTGAAGCTGTACATTATGCAGCATATGTATTAAATAGATTCCCAACAAAGAGTGTTCTGAATAGAGTTCTGGAAGAAGCGTGGAGCGGTATGAAATAACATGTCACTCACATGAGATTTTTTGGTTGTGTGGCTTATGCATATATTCCAGATCAGCGAAGGAAGAAGTTGGACATTAAGGGGGAGAAGTGCATATTTGTTGGATACAGTGAAGAATCCAAGGCATACAGATTGTATAACCCATCCACCAACAAATTTATGATAAGGAGAGATGTGCATTTTATTGAGAAAGAAGCTGGGATGGAAGCATAGAGAAACTGGTGAATGTAAAAATTTGTTTGTCCCATGATGATGATGAGGAAAAAATGGCTAAAAGAAACCCCTCATTCGCAGTGCCACCTCCACCAACACAAGGAAAACAAGGGACACCACAAGCAGGTATTAGAACACCATTGAGAAGTGATGACAATGCTTCTCCAAGCACATCAGAAGGAGCAGATTTGAGTGCTTCTACAAGCACATGTTTAGTGAGTGAAAGAAGAACCATATTCAAAACTATGAATGAAATTTATGAGAAAATGAAGGCATGGACTCTTTATTTTCATTATATTGTCATGTAGAAAATCATATTCATTTTGAAGAAGATGTAAAAGATAAGAAATAGATAAATGCTATGGATGAAGAAATAAATTCCATAGAGAAAAATAAGACATGAGAATTAGTTGATCTCCCAAAAGGCAAGGAAGTTATTGGAGTGAAATGGGTTTACAAAACGAAGAGAAATGCTGAAGGTAAGATTGAAAGGCACAAGGCTAGACTCATTGTCAAAGGCTACAAGCAGCAATAAGGAAGAGACTATGATGAAACATTTGCACCTGTTGCAGGAACGGAAACATTAAGAGGAGTGCTTTCCATAGTAGCACAACACAAGTTGGAAGTTTACCAAATGGATATGAAATCAGTATTCCTAAATGGAGTATTGATGGAAGAGGTTTATGTTCAACAACCTCTGGGCTATGAGAAAGAAGGCCAAAAGCACAAAGTATGCAAACTGAAGAAAACTCTGTATGGGTTGAAACAAGCACCAAGAGCATGGTACAGTAGAATAGATGCCTATCTACTAGAAAATGGTTTTAAGAACTGTGAAGGAGAATCCAAATTATACATAAAAGAAAAAGATGGTAAGATCATATGTTGATGATGTTATATTCATAGGTAATGATGCTTACCTCATTGAGAATTTTAAAATAGTCATGAAGGATGAATTTGAGATGTCTGATATGGGATTGCTGAGATACTTCTTAGGAATAGAAGTAGAGAAAAATGAAAATAAAATTTTTATTTCTCAAACATAGTATGTTAAATAAGTTTTGGAAAGATTTAACATGAAGGATTGCAAAGAAACAATTACTCCTACAGTGATGGGATTGAAGTTAAGCAAGGAAGACAACAGCAAGGATTTTGATTCAAGTTTGTATAAGAGCATAGTTGGCAGCCTCATGTATTTGACTGCAAGTAGGCTAGATATTATGCATGCTGTAAGTTTAATTTCCAGATTTATGGAAAGGCTAAAGGAGGCACATTGGAAAGCGGCAGAAAGAATTATGAGATATATGAAAGGAACAAAGAGGTATTGTATTTTATACACCACTTAAAAAAAATTGAATTGATTGGATATAATGACAATGATTGGGATAGAGGTATAGATGACAGGAAAATCACCTCTCGATATTTTTTCCCTATCAGATTAGGAGCCATCTCATGGGCTTCCAAGGAACAACCAATTCTAGCTTTATCAACAGCAGAGACAGAGTATGTGGTAGCTACAGTAGTAGCATGTCAAACAGTTTGGATGAGGAGAATGTTAAGAAGTTTGTGTCATGAATGGGTAAAAGGCACAACAATTTATTGTGATAACAACTCAACAATAGCATTATCAAATAATTTAGTGTTTAATAAGAGAACGAAACACATTGATGCAAAATATCACTACATCAAAGAGTTAGTGAGCAATGGAGAAATAGTTCTGAAGCATTGCAAAACAAAAGAGCAGTTTGCTGATATATTAACAAAACCATTGGGACAGAAGAGTTTTAACTATCTCAGGAAATGCTTGGTTATGCAAGAGAACAACAGTTGTAATTAAGTGGGAGTGTTAGAAATTAATTCCAACTGTCGCAGGAAGAGCAGAAATACGATGAATTTAAATTTTGATGGGAGAGGTAAAGGACAATAGCCATATTTCCTATTCGTTCTCCACAATCCACCGTAGCTTCCATATTTGTAGATTGTGGTTCATATCCACGCAACCTCCTGCTTTAACCATTCATTTACCCGCAATGAATTCTCCACCAAACATATTTAATCTAAATTAAACATGCATCCAACACCATTCCGTCGACACCAAAAAAGAGCTGCAAAGAGGGAAGTTAACCTACCAGAGAAGGTGATGTCATTGCTTCTCTGGACCAACTAAAGGAGTTACGAGGGGTAAAGAAACAAGCTCCTGCATGCTATTTGAAGTCCACGGAATGCATAAAGTTTTATTGTATTTGTTTTTTAAAGTGTCATGACATAAGTTTTACATTTTTGTTTTAAAAATTAGGTTATAAATATTTTATAATATATATTTTGTAAATATGTTATATTTACAATATATATAAATATTGTAATGAAACATGAAAATATATATTGTATGCACTGTGTGTTAAGTGTATTGTAAGCATACAAAAATGCCCGAAGGCAGAGAAGAGCACTGTGTGTACATTTTGACTGTGTGTAATTTTTTCCCAGAGGCAAAAAGGAACAAGATAGAGAGAACTGTGTGCGTAGCATTCAAACTGAAGTATTTTTCTAATCCAGAATAACTGAATTTCTAAAGAATTTCATATTATAACAAAGTTTTGTTTATTGAATGAAATAGAGTGTTGCCTCACATGTCTATCCACAATTCTTTTTTAATCTCTGTGTTAGTAGAGGAATTTTATTTTCCTCTCATTTATAATTGGAAATAGCCAGAAATTCCAACACAATAAAACGAGCATACCTACAAATAATTCCTTGGTGTAGTCGATTTCCTATCTTTTGACAACGAGTACAGTATGAAAATTGGCTTTGGAAATGTTACCTTGGCTCAGGATCCAAGCTCTAATCGTTTCCTTCTCCTCACAATCACGCACAACAAGACACAATAAACAAAGTATCAAATTCAACACAACAAAAATCCAAAAATACTCTCACACACAAATTTTCATATGCACATAAAATCACTTTGACTCTCAAATTTCTTTCATCTTCCTCGACCCTCCCTTGAGGGAGTCAGGCCCATATGGCTCTGATACAAACAAATAAATTAGAGGAGAATTCATAACGCACATATTTCAGACACAATAATTTATATATTCTTCACAGCTTTAAATTGTAAGTCACATAAATAGTGTTTATGAGATATAACAGTTTTTAAGACAAAAGAATACAACTAAGAAAGTCACACCCATATGGCTTTGATACAGCAAATAAATTAGAGGAGAATTCATAAATAACATCTTTAACACACAATAATTTATATATTTTGCACAAATCTAAATTTTAAGTCACATAAATAGTGGTTATGAGATTCAATAGTTTTTAAAACAAAAGAATACAACTGAGAAAATATCTCAACGGGTAACAAACAAAATCTGCCTACATTCTAATGTAAGCATAATTCCAAGTTCTAAGAGTTAGAAAATATCTATATTCATAACATCAATAATGGATGATGCGATACTATATGGATTACTAACAAAATTGAAGTTCTCTAAGAATTGAAAACCATGGTAGGTAAACATCTCGAAGGATTATTAACTATAAATTTACATATATTTCAAAATAGTAATCAATTTTTTAAAAGATATTTGTCATCTATAATTTAGTAATTCAAATAACTAAACGATATATATATATATATATATATATATATATATATATATATATATATATATATATATATATATATATATATATATATATATATATAAAGAGAGTTTAGATTTGTCTAATTTTATAATTTATATTTTAATTTCAAAATAAATACACTTATGAATGAAATTATTATCTTCATCTATTATATTATAATTAAAAATATTCCCAAATGAGGTGTTTTTTGAGACAAAAATGGGAGGTGGCAGGGCAAGCTGGCACCGTTTCATTTGGACGAAGGCCCTAGGGACATGGAAACACACCCATGTGATAATATTTATATTTCTAAGCCAAATCACATTGATCATCACTCGATCCAACATGAATTTGGCCCATATTCATTGCTCAAGAATTTAAACTGTCATCTGGGTGATTGCTCTTTCTCTCTAGTGGGGCAACATTTAATCATGACCTCAAGGTTATCAATCTATTCTTTATTTAGAGTTGTAGCACTTGGAGGGGGGCATCATTTTCCATTTTTGATAGTTGAGATATTGATGCAGGAAAACCCTGCAAACCCAAAATCTCTCCTCTCTCATACATATAAAATGTGCATCTCAATAACTGCCCAAATAAAACTCCATGTCTGGGCAATTTCACAACTATCATTTGCAGAATCTCCTTTAAATTATCATTCACTATGATTATAAGATCATATAACTAATTCACATATGCGGAAGCTCTACTCCAATTACAACTTATGGCTAATAACCATGCTTCATAAAACCTTCAACCTTTATGAATGCCTTTTCAATAGAATTATAAAAGACTTTAGTTAACTAGCCATTTGTTTTATTCATAAACTCAAACTTTGTAAAGCCCAAATGCAAAGGATTTAACAAATCACTTTGTTTCCATTATATATGTGTGCCCTTCTTGTTTTTTTCTTTGAACAAGCTTCACATCGTTTTAATGACCCCAACCCTTCACGGAAAACATTATCATTTAAAAATGGCATTTGACCACACAAACTACACGTCTTTCGATTCCTGGGATTTACTATGCAACATGCCCATTCCATTCAACACAACACTAGACCTGGCCACGGGGTCAATACATGTTTAGTCGATACAAATGTAACATACCTTGCATTCTCCAAAGCTCAACTTTGTTTGTCCTCGCGCACCAGAAATTATGAGTGTTGGCTCCACCCATCAAAACCTCGACCGATCCCAGTTTTTAAACAGCTTGATATCCTATTTAACGCCATTCAATGCTCACACAAACTGCAGGATCAATCCTACCAATCGTAGACCTTCTCAGTCATCTTTTTCAGATGCTTTCTTTGGCTCTCTGTTTAACACATCCATCACTTCTCAACACTTCCACTGTCTTATTCACTGGTTTCAATCCATTTGTTTCAATGTCGATCCAATATCAATGCCTCTGCACATAAACTTTCGTTATGCAAACGACTCACATAAAACTAAATTTTGTTTAAAATTTGAATGCCAACAAAATGACATTCCTCCACACAATTTCAACAGTGCTTTCTCTGCATTAAGGCTTGATCCATCGAATGGATTAAACCCCCATCGAACTTCATGATTCCATTTGACTAACGATTTCACACATCAACTTCACTCAGCATTTAACGTTGTTCAACAATATCTATCAATTCGAATGCAAACTTCATATACAGCTCTTCAACGTACTCACTGGCTTCAGTAATCTAAGCCAGCATATGAATGATATCTTGCGTCCAACACATTCAATGCCTCCGATTCATAATTTGTTGAATGTTCCACAGCATTCTGATTTCTATTATGGGTTAAAACGCTGATCAATTTTCAACCTCTACACCTCATGGTTGCAGCTTTCATTACACCGTTACTTCGTATACCCATCTCTAGTCAATCTGCGATTCGACCAGATCAGGGTTCCAATCTCCAACCATCTTTCGCACACAGACAGAGGGAATGTTTCTCTATATATTCCGTTGTCATGATACAATACCACGAAATTCTCTTATGTCGCCTCAATACAGAGTCTAATGTCGTTTTAACAAATCGATCCCATCTTCTTTCAAACTCAGATCCTCTTCAGTCGATTGCCTATACTGCGCATTGATTCATGATACATCTAACTTGTGTATTCTTTCAACATATAAAACCCTTCATTGCATTCTATTTAAACATAAAATCGACATTAAATAACTTTGATTTTTCCTTCGTATGAAAAATACCATTCAGAGTTTAAATATACATTTTCTCAATAAACGAACCCATGTGATTTTGAAAAACACTTTCAAATTAACAAATGAAATACTTACAAACTCTTGTCTTTGGCCAAATATTCAAAATTTATGGCCCTTTCAATTTCCCGGAGGCTTACAACTTGGCTATCCAAACCTCAACTCTCAATCACTCTATTCTTCCTACTCTATTTTTCCTTTGAGGCTCATAAATTTATACAAATTGAATTGAACCAATTTAGATTCAAATCCCCTTAATCACTCAACAAGCCCTCAAATATCTCAACAAATCCTACAATCTAGATTTGTCCCTAAAATCTTGAAACTAAATCTAACTTAGGCTCATAATTAATTCTCAGATATCTAAAATCTAATTCCTCTCATGTTTTCCAATTATTTTGAAACATTACAAATCCTCACATATAATTTAATCACTCAAAAATCTCACTAATATTTACATAATTTAATATTTTCTCAAAAACATGAGACCCCCTAGTTTAAATAAAATACAAGTTATTTTCCCGAGCTAATGCTCCTACATCAGACTCCCAAGGTTGAAAATAATCATGATCTCCTGATCATGGGTTTTAAATCTTTGTCCGCCTGGATCCCACACTTTGTTCTGCAACTTATCATCTATATCTGATGTTTGCTGCTTTTCTCCAGGTCTCCATATCTTATGCTGTCTTGCTCCACTCGCTGCACTTTCACAATCTGTCTCTATTTTCATTTTGCTGCTGCTGCTTCTCTTCCTTGCTGATGTCTTCCTCTGAGACACTTTCAACATGATTCTTCTGATTAATTCAATTTCTCGGTCCAATAAATCTTCAAATTGTTGATTCCTTGCTGCTTGCTGAGCTCTTACTCGTTCAATTCTTACTCGTTCAGTTTGTATTCGTTCAGTTCTTACTCGTTCAGTTCATACTGCCACCCACTCGTCCATGCCCTCTTGTTTTCTGAAACAAGAAACTTCTTCTCGGCCTTCTTCTATCAGCAAACTACTGGACTTGTACATTGTGTACTCTCTTCTTCTATCTTCAGCACTCTGCATCTACAATTCCCCTTTCCGAAATTGAGATTCCTCTTGCATTGAATTTTGATTATTCAGCACCATTTCTAGTAACATAACGTCCTCATCCCCTGGATTTAAAATTTTCACAGAATTTTCTTCTTCCTTCATTTGACTGCTCAACTGAGTCAAATGTTCTTCAGCACCTACAATAACACCTGCATTCACAAAACACTTGTTAAAACAAAAATCATAAGGTCTCAGTGCCTTAATTTCCTCTTCCAGCACCTCAGTATGCTACTCTGAATTTTCCATCTCAATCAGCACATCAGTATACTGATCCAAACTTTCCAAAGAATTCTCTGTAGAATTCTCAAGACTCACAACTAGTCTTCCTCTCACACCATCTGCTTCCATGATATCTTTCTGCTCTCGTTCACTGTACTGAACTCTTTCTTTTGCAATCTCTCTGTCATACTCTGAATTCACCAACAAGTATTCCAACAATGCAATTTCTCTGTGGCATTGCTGAAGCATTTCATCATCACTTACAGTCCCTGCATTCACATATAAGCTTTCAGTTTGAAAATCACAAAGTTCAACTGTTGGTTTATATACCAGCTCTTCAACCTGATCCTCTTCTTCGTTCACAAGAACTTCCTCTTGTACTGTAACAGCTTCAAGTACAAACGCATTACTGCTTCCTTCTTCAGAGTATTTATCTTCTGGAATATCCTTTTCCATACTCGTGAGAGCTTCAAAATATTTCACATCCTCCTCAGTAAAACCTGTAATCTCATCACAATTGTCAGCTACAAAAACACAAGGTTTTACATTATCCAGCTGATCTGGATCTGCCCAATAACTCATCATCTTCTCGAGCTTCTTCAGCTCTTCTGTTAACTACATGTTTATTTGTTGATCCCTCTTTACTTGTAGTCTCTGCCACTTCACTCTCTTCCTCATGGTCCAACCATGTCTCTGGTCTTTCATATTTTCCTGTAACAATTTCATCAATAACTCAAGATGAACTGCTATCTCATCTTTCTCTTTCTCATACTCTTCATCAGTCAACTGTTGTCTCATGCCATTTGCCTTGGCATCTTTCTCCCTCTTTCTATTGTGGTGTCTTTCTGAACCTCTGCTCTCTCCTTTATGACTTTCAATAGTCATCTCCTTCGCCATGAGTTTCTCACCCATGATTTGCACCAAGCCTCTGCAACAGCAAACTCTCCTGCTGCCACTTACTTCACCAATCCTTTCCTCCGGATCTGGTCTTTTGGTAATCACTGGTCCTCTGATGGAACCTTTTGAGTATTTCTTCACTGCTCCTTCAAGCTTCACTCATCTACAACTTTATTCAACCTCTTTTGAATCTTCAGGTTCTGCCACTCTCTCTTAGAATTCCTTGTTGGACTCCTTCATCACTACACTCCAGGTGTGATCTGCTTCTCCCTGCTGAGCTTTTCTTCAACCTGCCTGCAACCTGAATTCTGCAAACAGTCTTCAAACTAGAGTTAAATAACACTTTGTCAGCTCACCTTCAAGAGCCTGTTGATCTTGACTTATCTTTCACCTACACGGCATCTCTGTGCTACCATCTTCATTAGTTTCAAAATCTGATATTCATTCATCACATGCAATTAACTCAATTTAAAAAAAACTTGAATCTTCACATAGATCTATTCCAGCTCTGATACCAAAATGATGCAGGAAAACCCTGCAAACCCAGAATCTCTCCTCTCTCATACATATAAAATGTGCATCTCTATAACTGCCCAAATAAAACTCCAAGTCTGGGCAATTTCACAACTGTCATTTGCGAAAGCTCCTTTAAATTTTAATTCACAATGATTATAAGATCGTATAACTAATTCACATATGCAGAAGCTCTAATCCAATTACAACTTATGGCTAATAACCATGCTTCATAAAACCTTCAACTTTTATGAACGCCTTTTCAACAGTCTTATAAAAGACTTTAGTTAACTAGCCATTTGTTTTATTCATAAACTCAAACTTTGTAAAGCCCAAATGCCAAGGATTTAACAAATCACTTTGTTTCCATTATATATGTGTGCCCTTGTTGTTTTTTTCTTTTAACAAGCTTGACATCGTTTTAATCACCTCAACCATTCACGCAAACATTATCATTTAAAAATAACATTTGACGACACAAACTACCCATCTTTCGATTCCTGGGATTTACTATGCAACATGCCCATTCCAGTCAACACAACACTAGACCTGGCCACGGGGTCAATACGTGTTTAGTCGATACAAATGTAACTTACCTTACATTCTCCAAAGCTCGACTTTGTTTGTCCTCATGCACCAGCAATTATGAGCGTTAGCTCCACCCATCAAAATCTCGACCGATACCAATTATTAAACAACATGATATCCTATTTAAAGCCATTCAATGCTCACACAAAGTGCGGGCTCAATCCTACCAATCGTAGACCTTCTCAGTTATCTTCGTCGGATGCTTTCTCTGGCTCTGCATTTAACACTTACATCACTTGTCAACGCTTCCACTGTCTTATTGAATGGTTTCAATCCATTTATTTCAATGTCGATCCAATATCAATGCCTCTGCACATAAACTTTCGTTATGCAAATGGCTCACATAAAACTCATTTTTGTTTAAAAGTCGAATGCCAACAAAATGTCATTCCTCCACACAATTTCAGCAGTGCTTTCTCTACATTAAGACTTGATCCATCGAATGGATTAAACCCGCATCGAACTTCATGATTCCATTTGACTAACGCTTTCACACATCAACTTCACTTAGCATTTAACGTTGTTCAACAATCTCTATCAATTCGAATGCAGACTTCATATACAACTCTTCAACGTACTCACTGGCTTCAGTAATCTGAGCTATCGTATGACTGATATCTTGCATCCAACACATTCAATGCCTCCGATTCATAATTTTTTGAATGTTCCACAGCATTCCGATTTCTATTCTGGGTTAAAACGCTGATCGGTTTTCAACCTCTACGCCTCTAGGTTGTAGCTTTCATTACACGGTTACTTCGTAGACCCATCTCTAGTCAATCTGCGATTTGACTAGATCAGGGTTCCAATCTCCAACCCTCTTTGGCACACAGACAGAGGGAATGTTTCTCTATATATTCCATTGCTGTGATACAATACCACGAAATTCTCTTATGTGGCCTCAATACAGAGTCTAATGTCGTTTTAACAAATCGATCCCATCTTCTTTCAAACTCAGATCATCTTCAATCGATTTCCTATACTGCACATTGATTCATGATACATCTAACTTGAGTATTCTTTCAACATATAAAACCCTTCATTGCATTCTATTTAAACATAAAATCGACATTAAATAACTTCGATTTTTCCTTTGTATGAAAAATACCATTCAGAGTTTAAATATACATTTTCTCAATAAACCAACCCAATGATTCTGAAAAACACTTTCAAATTAACTTATGAAATACTTACAAACTCTTGTCTTTGGCCAGATATTCAAAATTCATGGCCCTTTCAATTGCCTGGAGGCTTACAGCTTGGTTGTCCAAACCTCAGCTCTCAATCAATCTATTCTTCCTGCTCTATTTTTCTTTTGAGGCTGATAAATTTAAACAAATTGAATTGAACCAATTTAGGTTCAAATCCCCTTAATCACTCAACAAGCCCTCAAATATCTCAACAAATCCTACAATCTAGATTTATCCCTAAAATCTTGAAACTAAATCTAACTTAGGCTCATAATTAATTCTCAGATATCTAAAATCTAATTCCTCTCATCTTTTCCAATTATTTGGAAACATTACAAATCCTCACATATAATTATATTAAAATATAATTTAATCACTCAAAAATCTCACTAATATTTACATAATTTAATATTTTCTCAAAAACATGAGACCCCTTAGTTTAAATAAAATACAAGGTATTTTCCTGAGCTAATGCTCCTGCATCAGATATGTAGTAGCTCCATCTACAACCTACGTTCATCTGGATACTCGACACTCGAGTTTGGGAAACTTCAATTTAGTGAGTTTGAGATTTTCCAACTTAAGGAAGTTGTACAGTCTCCACTTCAACAACATTGTAGTGTGGATGGTATCATTCTTTCTCACTACAATTTTCATTCCATTTGGAATTCATTCTACTTGTGTAGATTAGTGAGGTTCCCAATAACCCCTATACTCAATATTATATATTTTTAAAGGCATCATTTTGTTGTTTTTTTTTTCTCTTTGGCCTCCTATAGCATTTCGTCCCTTTACCCATCCTCTAGACTCCTTTCAACTCCTATGCACTCCCTTTCTTAGACTCCCAAGCTCATCTCTAAACTCAATTGGTGTACTCCCCTTAGGACCTTAGTAGTTGGACTTGTCTTCATTTGTTTTTCTTATCACCCCCTTGTCATCTTCTACCCTGTCACAATGGACATGGAAAATGGATCCTTCTGACAGTATCTTTTTCGGTGCTAACCCTTCTATTTGTGCTCCTATAACATGGCATCTCCCTAGAGCTTGTGTTGTTTCTTTCGCCCCCTCTCTATGGGATGCCCCTTTTAGTTTGTGTGACCCTTCCCCAATGCCTCATAAGTGATCCTAGGTGTGCAAAGGAGCGACCTATTATCAATAGATGGTCCACAAGAGTAGCACATGGATGCATCATCGCCTAAATGAAGTAGCCTTTTTTTATTGTGACCTCACACTAAGGCCAAACCGGGAAGAGTTAACCCATGTCAACGGTGAAGGCTCTTCACATAAACTTCACCTCTCATACACAAAGGTTATTACTCAGCTAGTAGATTGGGTACGAGAAATTGGACACACTCAAGGCAAATTTAATCAGTACATACAAACAGTTGACCTTTACTGGCATATGAAGTTCCTTTTGGGAAAAACTATACTAGATCGACATGAGAATCAGGCATGCATCCGCTATTCCCTTGAGAATCTACACCATCATATGCAGGACTTATACCGATGGATGAAGCACTTAGAATAGCATCTCGGAATACCTCTCTCGACAGGAGACACTGCCGAAGATAACAAAGACCCCATCCAGGTCATTGGGACAAACTTTGGTCCTTCAATTTGATTATATGCCATGTTCTTGTTATACTGGTCTTTGATCCTAGTGTTTCCTTTTTCAGTGATCAAAGCCTGCTACATTATATCCAATGTTAAATTTTGATCATCTTATCACTCAAATCTCTCATATCTCTCCATAAAGAGTTAATGTTTGGCTTACCTAAGTATTTTAAATACAATTTATAATCCCTAGTTTTGAAGGAAATACAATTTACCATATAAAAAAAAAGAAATAAAAAAATATGTATATTTTTTCTAAAATCCAAGAAAATATATTCTCTAATAAAATCCCTATTGTCATCTATAAGTTGTAAATGAAACTCTTTGATTAGGAATCATAATATTTATGACTTTGTCTTAATATATGAAACTCTTTGATTAAGAATCATAATATTTATGACTTTGTCTTAAGTTAATCTTATCGTTGGTGTGCCTTATAGGTCTTATTGTTTGTGTTTGTTAGAGGTATATTTACTACTTTGTCTTAATTTAATCTTATTGTTGGTGTGTGTTATAGATATTATTGTTTGTGTTTGTTAGAGGTATTCATCTTGTCTGAAGTTTGTTACAAAATGTTTACTCCAAAAAAAATTTCAACTACTAAAAAAAATATTTACTCATAGATATTGTAATTTAATGTCATATTTATCTCTAAATAAAAATAAACTTATGTGAAAACATTTTTAGTCGATAAAAATAATAATAAAATAACATTAAAATAAAAATAATTTCATGGTATTCACTCATGTTATTAGACCATGGTATGAGAACCCATGTTATTGACCGTGGTATTCATGTGGAATATAGACTAAAATTAAACTAGATTAGATCCATCATAACTACGGATCTACCAAGCTAAAAAGAGATAAAATCTCTTGAGAGTGAATCAATCCCCATTTATGAGAGAGTTACTTGTGAAAATAATAGATGGAAAAGTTTTACCTTCCACTTTTATTTAACAATTTATTTTGTATATTCAGGTTTGATTGATTCTTTGTGTGGACTAGCCAAGTGTGGTAGAGAAGTTGTAATGTAACCTAACATCATGTCTTATAAACATTTTGATTAGGTCAAAATAAAAATAAAAGAAAATATATAATAATTAGAATTATCAATAAAACATATTGACTTAAATTATATAAAAATAAAATAAAAATAAAATAAATTTATAATTATAATTATTAAACATATTGACTCAAATTATGTAAAAATGAAAATAAAAATAAAATAAATTTATCATTATAATTAATAATTAATAATTAAATCAGTTTATATCCATTTTAATTTTGGATCTATCAAACTCAAGAAGTATCAAATTTCTTGAAATACAAACCTATTTTAAAATGAAAAAATATTTGATCACTCTCTAAATTTGTAGAACTAAAATTTAGATAAATCTAAACAAATCCTATATCACAAAATCAGTTATAAAATTACATATGAAAACAAATAAATTAATTAAAAAAAGGAAAAAGAAAAAGAAAAAAATAATTTTTATTTATAGATTTATTTTAAAAAATATTCAAATTTCATCAAATCTCACAAAATTACAATATTGCACTATAACAATATTTTTTGCATTCATCATTAAAAATTGGCTCCAATCTAAACACACCTTATTCCAAAAGAAAAAATTACAAACCTCCTTCTCGAAAAGTGAGTTGGCAAGGAATAATCAAGAAATGTAAATTCCATACCCAAGAAACATGAGATGTGAGGAGAATCGTTGAGGGAAGGATACGTAAGGTGTAGGCCCCCCCTTGACTAGGGAGGACGGAGAAGTGAGATTACAAGGATAGTCGAGAAATATGAAGCTCAAACCAGAAAACGAAACTGACCTATGAGAAAAGTCTTGGAGTGAAGGATACGGAAAGTGTAGGGTCCTCATTGACACTGGAGACTACACAAGGATAGGGTTTATTTGTACCGGATCTAGGATCATGACTTAGGTTATGCCCGATGCATTGAATTTTGTGTCCTGGCGAGTATTATTTACTTTATAAGATATACAGGAATTGGTTTCCGTTATAATTTCATGGGCAAGGTTTAATTTGAAAGCCAACTTTTTAACACGGGAGGATTGGTAGAAGTCTCGCTTGCCAATATGTTGGGTTGGTAGAAGTCTTTGCCAAGTTGTTGGCTCTTTGTCATACCCTTTTCTTGCTAAGTCGTTGGCTCTGTGTCATAAGCTCATAAGCATGTGACGTTTTTTTGGGTCAAGTCATTGGTCCCTGGTCATATGATGCTTTTTTTTTAATGAGTTACACATTTTTAGGCGAGCCCTGTGGACTCGCTTAAAAGTGTTATTAGAAAAAAAAAAACATGAAATGAAGATTATAACTATTTTTAGGTGAGTTTGAAATGGGCTCGTCAAAAATGTTACTTAAAAAAAAAAATTAAGATTATAACTATTAAAAGTATAGAATAAATGTTCATTTACTAAGATTATAACCATTTAAATATTAAAAAAATAAATATTATTATGATTATAATTATTTAACTATTAAAAAAATTAAGATAATTTGTTTTTATATAGTGTTTAAAAAAACATAAAATTAAGATTATAACTATTAAAAGTATAAAACAAATGTTCACTTACTATGATTAGAAGGTAATTTTCTTTTATATAGTGTTTAAATAAATAAGTATAAAAAGTTTTCATGATTTATTGAATTAACTAAAACATTAATGAATTGTGAAATTATATATTTATTATTAGTAAAAAGGAATTAATTTTTAAACATTAATGAATTGTGAAATTGTATATTTATTATCAGTATAAAGGAATTAATTTTTAATTAATTTATTTGAAGTGTTTGACTTGAGGGATTTCATTTTTACTTAGATTTAAATTTTATAAAATACAAATTAAATTCATAATGGATATATTATTACAATAATAATGATATAAAAAATTAAAATAGATAAAAAAATTGTATTATTTAATAAATTATAATATTATAATTCATTTTTAATTTTAATAATATTAAAAAATTGAGTTTGTTTGGTTAAGAGTTTGTCATTTTGGGAGATAAGGAAACAGGTTAATGGTCCAAGATAAAGAGGCATCTAACAGGAGTGTTACAGAACATCAGTTGGTTATTTGAGATGGTGTGGCTTTCCTTGAATAACAATGATGAGTCAATATATATTAGTGAATAGCAACTAGAAATAATTATCCTCATTATTAATTTAACAACTAAAATATGATAGATTTTCTCATCATATATATATATAATTTAAATTATAATAAACATATATTAAATTTATAAAAGTATAAGAATTTGAATATTTCGTACCTTTTATGTGTAAATACCTTATATGTGTAAATATTTCCATTTTCCATTATATTAAATTTTCCATTTTCGTACCTTTTATGTGTAAATATTTCCATTAATATCATCTATTATTGAATATTTCTAACACTCTCACGACTCACTAAATTCGTTTCATATGCAATTCTTCATTTCAAAATAAATGTTTTTTGTATTTAATTAATTTAGGGCCACATGATGAAATAATATTGAATTAAAACAAAATTGTACATTGCAAGAGAAACCAATTTCAGACTCAGTCGCACTTAAAATTATTATATAATCTTTATGATTATGTTATTGTCATCACGGTTGCAAGTATATATATATATATATATATATATATATATATATATATATATATATATATATATATATATATATATATATAATTTAAATTTTTTAATTTGTTTTATACAAATTTTATATAATATATATTTTAAAATTTAAAAACATTGGTGCACTTTAAAATTTTAAATTTTAAGAGTTTTCGTTGCCCTGCAGTTTGATTTGGTAAAACTATTTAACAATAAATTAGAAAATTAGAAAATGGTGAACTTTCTTATTTCATTATGATTTAATTTTTTTATTTTTTTTTTTGTATTTTCTTACTTTCTCTTTCCCATTTTCTAATCTTTTCAAGTCGTTGAAAGGAAAAATGAAATTAGAAAATGAAAAACTTTCTTATTCCAATACCATTTTAGGTGTAAATATTTTATGTGATTACATTTTTTGTTTTTATTTATTGGATTGTTTATTTTGTAAAATTGTAAACATACCTATTTATGTCCTCACAATCACATGTTTTTCTAGCCAATTTCTAATATTTACCTCACTAGCACATAGCTTTTAGCCTTTTGATATTGCATTAGCGGAATTATGTGCAGGTCCCACATGATTGTGGTTAAAATTTACATTAGCAGATTTTCATTCAGTATGTTGTATGCATAACCACAAGACAAAATTGCTACTTCAAGCACAACAATGAAAGACAAATCTTCTCAAACCTTGACGAGATGAACTACCTTTGGTGTAACTTTGCACCTTTATGGGCAATTTCTAGTTAAATAAATAAATATAAATTTAAGTTTAGTAGTCTAACTATTGAAAGTTTTGGAGTTGTTTTCTGGGTATTGTTTTGGTTAATTTATCAGAAATTTAACAAAATATATTTGGAAAGTTTGAATTGCGAACTTTACATGATGAGAGTGGTATATGGGCTTTGTTTATTTTTCCATTTAAAAATATATTTTAAACAATAAAAAATGACTACATGACCAAATAATTGTTTCACCACAACTTTAACCATCGAATCTAAAACTTATAAGAAAGTTATTTTTTTCAAAAGACAAAAAATATACTAGTTTATATCATGTACTAGTACAATATCCAACCATTCAAATGGATACATAAAAGTGATAAGCATGTTCAATGGTCATATGCATGACATGTAAGTACAACATCAATCTACCATCTTAGTTATGTAATCCCATAAATAAAATAAATAAATAAAGAAGACATTTTGATAATATATAAGTCCATAGCCATCTCATAAGAAAAGAAAAACTAAGCAATGAAAACCAAATTTAAACTTAAAATAGTTAAACAAAACATTTTAAATTTATTTATTGTCAAGAAAAAAACTCCATATTTCTACTTATATTTCTACTTATAATTCAGATTAAATAATGTTAATTAAAATTGTAATTTATTTAAACAAAATTCTCATTCTAAATTCTATTAATAAATTTCAAATAAAAATAATTAAGATTTAAACCAAATTATCACCTTAAATTCTAATCGCAATAATTATCTATTATTAGAATGTTATAAGAAAGAATTTCCTAAATCTCATTAATAGTAAAACAATTATATTAAATAATGTTAATCAAGATTCAAATTTACTTTAGCAATATTATCATCTTGAATTCTATCAAGAAGAATTCAAGAAACAACAAATACGAGTAGTCTAAAAAAAATATCCCCTTAAATCCCAACCACAATAATTATCTTAGTTTCAACTATTTGAATGTTAAACATTCGTATGCTTCATTTTTTGTGAATGTACTTTCAGATCGAAGATTATAATGTATCTACATTGATGTAGCATTGAGTATTGTCTCTGCAAACCCAAATATACACTGCCATGATTCTAGAACACGAAGTAACCAAATTGGTTAATACATCGAGTACATGTTCAAGACCTGTAAGAATGCAACAGTATACAGTGACAAAACTTGTGGCTGCATGTGAACTATAAAGTCTTGGACGATGGCTAAATAACAGTTGACAAAATAGTAAAACAAAAAGTTACAGATGGCGATAAGTTGGATTCATCTCCGGACAGCAGAAAAGACAAAGAAGGATGCTGGGCAAAGCGTAGAAGAGTCCACCAGTAGGCCAAACAGCAGTTTCTTTCTCTCGTTTAAAGAGGCGGGCCTTAGTATGTCGGTCCGTTGTTTGCCACCATGAACTTGTACGTCTGCATGGGCAGTTACCATTACAACTAAACTTTCGATGCTTCTGCAGAGATTTCCAATATTTCAAAACTGGTTGAATTTGATGGTGTGTTTATAATATATATAGTAAATCACTGTCTATCTTTCGAATCTTCTACACAGATTTCCAAATTTTCAAAAATGTATAACAACAATCAAATCGTGTTTAATGATGTGTTTATAAAGTAAATCACTGTCTTGCTGGATGTTTGAAACCGGTGTGTCCAGCAAGTAAATTATTATTGTGTTGGTTTAAAGTGTATTCACATGATAAATCATCATCATTATTATTTACATAAATTTAAAATATACAGACAGTTTTATCCATGGATCCACTTAAAAAGGTACAATCCACTTAAGCTTACACTGTTCTTTTATAAGTTTTGTTTTGTTGTCAATATGTTGGAGATCATGCACAGCAAATTAACACACAACAATTTATCAAGCACATAAAGACACAGTGATTTTACCGTGGTTCACCCAAACCTCCTGGGCTACGTCCACACAACAGGGCATTGGCAGTCTTTATTAATTCAAAGAGGAGATTACAATTCTCACACACTCACACCAAAACAAAACGTATGGAGACCGTGTTATATAGCAGGAGAATCTAACAGCCATCAACTCAAATTTAGGATGCATTAACTCCCTCCCAAACAAACTGGAGCTAATCTAGGAACTAATTCCTAATTTTTGTCACCTAATGAGATTTTTGACTATTTTATTAAAACAGAAAATCTCAACAATCTCCACCTTGACAACAATTAGCCTGATGCCCTGTTCTTTATTATTTTATCTTTTCTGCAAGCCAAGAGAAGCCAAACACCAACGCAGCTTCTCCAACAAAACTGGTTTCGTGAACATGTCTGCACAGTTTTCCTTTGTATGCACCTTTTCAAGAGAGACTCCCCTTTCAGTAATAACCTGTCTTACAAAATGGTACTTAATTGGAATATGCTTTGACTTACTATGATAGGCCGGATTCTTAGCCAAATGTATTGCACTTTGGCTATCACATAGTAACCTGATGTTGTCCTGCAACCTACCAAATTCACCAAGCAAACCTTTCAACCAAACCGCCTCTTTGCCAGCATGAGAAGAAGCAATGTATTCTGCTTCAGTAGTGGATAAAGAAACAATGTTCTGTAGCTTCGACATCCAGCTAATAGCTCCACCTGCAAGAGTAAAGACGTACCCTGAAGTTGACCTTCTCTTATCCAAATCACCTGCAAAATCAGAATCAACATATCCGCAAACAGATTCACTGCTCTTATTGTAAGTGATACAATAACTACTTGTGCCTCTCAAATACCGAAGCACCCATTTCACTGCTGACCAGTGTTCTTTACCCGGATTTGCCATGTACCTGCTGACAACCCCAACTGCATGTGAAATATCTGGTCGAGTACAAACCATCGCATACATCAAACATCCTACTACATTAGCATATGGAATTTGAGACATATAATCCTTTTCTTCATCTGTATTAGGACATAAACCCGAAGAAAGCTTAAAATGGGAAGCTAAAGGGACTGACACAGGCTTCACATTATTCATACCAAATCTCAAAAGTATCTTCTCAACATACTTCTGTTGTGATAGCCACAACTTACCATTACTCCTGTCTCTGAAAATCTCCATGCCCAAAATCTGTCTTGTTGCTCCTAGATCTTTCATATCGAATGTCCTTGCCATCTGAGTCTTCAACCTATTGATTTCATCAATGCTTTTGCTTGCTAAAAGCATATCGTCAACATACAACACTAAGATAATGAACATGCCATTTTTCAATTGCTTGAAATACACACAATGATCATATTCACTTCTAACATATTTCTGACTCAACATGAAAGAATCAAACTTCTTATACCACTGCCGAGGCGACTGCTTCAGGCCATATAATGACTTCTTGAGCCTGCAGACAAATTTCTCATTGCGATGCTGAACAAACCCCTTCGGTTGTTCCATATAAATTTCCTCATCTAGATCTCCATGTAGAAAAGCAGTCTTAACATCTAGTTGTTGTAACTCTAAATCAAACAAAGCAACTAAAGCTAACACAATTCGAATTGAAACTATTTTAACAACTGGTGAAAAAATCTCATGAAAGTCAATGCCTGCTTTCTGAGAAAACCCTTTTGCAACCAGTCGCGCTTTGTACCTGTCCTCCGTATCATTCACACCCCGTTTCAGCTTGTAAACCCATTTACATCCCACAGTTTTCCTGTCTTTCGGAAGCTCAACCAGATCCCATGTGTCGTTCTTACTCAAGGCCATCATTTCGTCCTTCATGGCTGCTTTCCACTTGTCACTATTCGAACCTTCTATTGCTTCCTGATAGCACAGAGGTTCATCATCGTTAGCGGTCAAAGAAACTGAAGTAACATAATCATCATACCTTTTCGGAACACGTTTTATCCTTGTAGACCTCCTTAAAGCTATTTCTGGTTGACTACCATCTGTAGGAACTTCTTGCCGATCAGTATCTGAGACCTGTTCATGATCTAAACCGGAACCCTGTTCATGTTCTGAAACCTGTTCATGACTAGTATCTGAACTATGGTCATCATTACTATCATTAGAAGTGCTATCAAACTGAATGTGCTGAAAGTCAGATACATCATCCTGTTTCAATCTACTATCTACATCTAACTGTACAAGAGAGGATTCATCAAACTTTACATCTCTGTTGATGATGATTTTGCGGGTAGTAGGGTCCCACAATCTATATCCCTTTGTTCCAACACCATACCCAACAAAGATATACCTTTTAGACTTTGGATCTAACTTAGTTTGCTGATGTTTAGGCACTAGAGCATATGCATCACAACCAAACACTCTGAGTTTAGAATAGTCACAAGGGTGTCCTTTCCATACCTCTTGCGAAATCTTGCAGTCTATTGCCGTCGATGGAGATCGGTTTATCACATAACAAGTTGTTGCCACCGCTTCCGTCCACAACTCCTTTTGCAACCCGGCGTTACTTAGCATACTCCTTGCTCTCTCTAGAAGAGTCCTGTTCATGCGTTCAGCAACTCCATTTTGCTGAGGAGTATAAACCGTGGTCTTATGTCTCTCGATCCATGCATCCTTGCAATAGCTGTCAAACTCCTTGGAAGTAAACTCACCACCATTGTCAGTTCTTAAACACTTTATTGTTCTACCAGTGCTGTTTTCTACCAATGCTCTAAACTGTTTGAAAACTGAAAAAACATCAGACTTTCTTTTCAACATGTAGACCCACACCTTCCTAGAAAAGTCATCGATAAATGATACAAAATACGACGAACCACCATATGACGCTGTAGGAGCTGGACCCCAAACATCTGAATGAATATAATCAAGTATGCCTTTACTAGTATGTTTGCCTGTTTTAAATTTTTGTTTACTTTGTTTTCCAAACAAGCAATGCTTACAGAAATCTAACTTTCCAGACCTTAGATTAGGAAGTAACTTGCGATCAGCCAAAATTTTCAACCCTCTTTCGCTCATATGGCCCAACCTTTGATGCCATAGGCAAATGGAACTACTGTCATGTTCAGACACAGTAGACACATGAACTGACCCTGTTCTTCCTTCTAACTGAAACATATTTCCTACTTTCTTAGCTTTCATTACTAGTAAAATACCTTTATAGATTTTCATAACTCCACCTTGAATTACAGTTTTATATCCACTCGTATCCAATGCTCCTAAAGAAATTAGATTTTTCCTTAAGTCTGGAACATGTCTCACATCTGTTAATATTCTAGTTGTGCCATCAAACATTTGCAGTTGTATGCTTCCTATCCCAACAATATTAGATGTGACATCATTACCCATGTACACGACTCCATCATTAACTGATCTATACGTCTTAAACCATTCTCTATGAATACACATGTGGTTTGATGCACCGAAATCTAACAACCAATGTTGATCATGATTTGACATATTAACAGACAACACTTTGTCGCTCATACCTGAACCAGATGCCGAACCTGTATCTGTCGCATTTGCCTCCTTCTTCTCTGTCGAAGAGTCTCCTTTCTTCTCTGTTTGCTGTCTCTTCCAACAGTCTTTCTTCAAGTGCCCCGATTTGCCACAAAACCAGCACTTCACTTTGCTCTTCTTCCCTTTCGACTTTGAACGTGAATCGCTGCGCTTACCTGAGCGTCTTTCTCTAGAACGACCTCTAGCCATCATTGCCTCTGATGTAGAGGTGTCAGCATTCGACTTCTTCCTCGTCTCCTCAGACAACATGGCTCCAACCACATCATCAAACTCAAGGACAGCTGCATTACTGAAGCTTATGGAAGTAACAAAGTGATCCCACGATTCAGGCAATGTACACAATAGAGTTATTGCCTTATCCTCTGAATCAAATTTTACATCTAGACTTTGTAATTGTACCAACAGAGTATTGAAAACATTCAGATGGTCAGTAACTGAGGTACCTTCCTTCATCCGCAAACTGTACAGCTGCCGCTTCAGGAGAATCCGATTTGTCAAGGACTTCGTCATGTAGAGCTTCTCGAGCTTTATCCACAAGCCTGCGGCGGTCTTCTCTGACACAATGTTGAACAGAACGTCATCTGCCAGGCATAACCGAATTTCGCTCAGAGCTCTGTCATCCAACTCAACCCATTCATCCTCCTTCATGGAAGAAGGCCTTTTGCTCCTCCCCAACAGCGCTTTCGCCACGCCTTGTTGTACCAGAAGATCATGCATTTTTACCTTCCAGATCTCGAAGTTGTTTTTGCCATTGAACTTCTCAATTTCAAACCGGGCATTTTGAGTTTTCGCCATCTTGTTTCAGCAAAAAACACAGTAATCTCCAGAACCAATTTTCAAATAAAGAATGCCCTTTTATTTAAAAAATGTCTTTTAAAAAAAAATTGACCTTCACCTTCTTTTAAAAAAATGCCTCTCACTTCCTTTAAAAAAAAGCTTTCACCTTATAAAAAAGAAAAAAAAACCTTTTCACCAAATGGCATATTACAACTTTATAAACCCTCTTTTAAAACTCTTTTAAAACCTTCACCTTAATACCATTTGTTTTTATTTTATTTTTTTTATAAATGCACCTTTTATACCATATGCAAATGGTAAAAAAAAAATTTACAAATCGATTTTCAATCCAATTCAAAATCGATATATATATTTTAAAACAAAAGTTTTTGTTTAAAGCGTACGTGGTTCACCCTTCTCCATCTATTGTATATCGATTTTAAATACAAATCGATATATATAAATCGATTATATATATATGACTTTTGTTTTTTTTTCAAAACTCCAAATCGATTTATGAAATTCAAAACGGCTTATTAATCAAAACAAAAAGTTTGAATAACAGCGTTGACTTTAATTTATATGGCAGCGTTTCATTGAAACCTCTGTTGTAAACCTCCGTGTCATAGATGCCTCTTCAACGCATTTCAACGCCGCTTCAGACTTCAACTGACATTCTCTGCGGGCATCTGGATTAACAGTCTCACGCGCAGGTTTGACACACTTCGCAGAATAAAGGTGTTGATCTCTTCCACGGAAATATCTGAGATGCTTCGTCGAGATAATGGCGAGGGAGGTGGAGATTTAGAGTCTGTTCTATTACAGAAATTGCGAAGTAGTGGAAACGGTGTGAGTTTCAATAAACGCCGCTGCAAGACTTGGAAGCCATCGTTGGCCGATATTCCGGAGGTAATTTCCTCCAGCGCTCCACGCAGCTTTTCCAGCAATACTACGCACGCAACCATGCTTCCGCAGTTGTTTTACCTTCACGCACAGAACAACAGCATCGGCTTAAAACTTCAGTTAGCTCCAACACTCAACTCCTTTCAAACTCGGCTTACAGCCTTTGCGCTCCACCTCCAGCACGCTGCACCAGCACTCCAACATGCTCCGATACCAATTGTTGGAGATCATGCACAGCAAATTAACACACAGCAATTTATCAAGCACATAAAGACACAGTGATTTTACCGTGGTTCACCCAAACCTCCTGGGCTACGTCCACACAACAGGGCATTGGCAGTCTTTATTAATTCAAACAGGAGATTACAATTCTCACACACTCACACCAAAACAAAACGTATGGAGACCTGTTATATAGCAGGAGAATCTAACAGCCATCAACTCAAATTTAGGATGCATTAACTCCCTCCCAAACAAACTGGAGCTAATCTAGGAACTAATTCCTAATTTTTGTCACCTAATGAGATTTTTGACTATTTTATTAAAACAGAAAATCTCAACACAATATTCATTTTTTTCCTTGACATTGCCACCATGACATAAAGTAACACGCAAAATACACAGTTTACTCAAGCTATGCGTACAGTTTTATTTTTATAAGAATATCGGGTTGTTTTAATGATGTAAGATATTTTTATATTATTGTTGTTATCATAATAATCATAATAATGATTATTAATTTATGATTTTTTTTTGTTAAATTTGAAAAAGATAAAAGATTATTTGGAAAAAAAGTCTTTCTAAAAAGTTAATAGTGTGAAAATTATTTTGAAATTTAGATGTAATATGAATGTATGCTCAAGAATATGATAGAATGGTTCTTTATTTTCACATATATTAGTGTAATAAATATGATACTTTTGTTAGGTTAAGAGTTGTGTATATATTGGAATTGGAAAGAGCTTCCAAATTGAATAATAGGAACACATTAAATTGTATTATTTATCATCATATTTCTGAATTGGAAAGAGCTTTAGCCTGAATAATGGGAATGCATTAAATTGTAATCTTCATGGTCTAAATTAGCAATATCACTCCAGTGACATTCATAACAATGCCACAAACACTGAACTATTTTTTAAATAAATCAATGAAGTATCATTATCTTAAAGCCTCATGGCATGAGGAAGAGTCTTTACTCATGATTCTATGGTTATATTGGATTATAGCTTAAAAGTAAGTTGGAGCACTTATCATGCAAATGCAAAATTATGATTAGTATAAGTTAATATAATAATATTAATTTTTGGGGTTGTAGATATGGGAGTTCATCACTAACATGAAAAAACAATAGAGATTTTCTTATTTAAAGTCTTGGTTTTACAATTAACAATTAAGAAAAAGCATATATATTATGTTAAAAGATTAAAATGAAAATCAATGGAGTTTTTCTGGCTGAATTCAATTGGCATGTATATTTTGGATTGATGCATATTCATTTTTACCATCTATTTAATTTTTATGGCAACCTAGTCATATGGTGTTTTGGGAATCAACCAACACTCAATTTCACCATGGAGTTCATGAGAATTTTTTCCCATTTTAACAATATATAATTGAGTCCATCAAATCCTTATAATATATTAATTTTTTTCCCTATAAATATTCATCACAAGATAATTTCTCCTTAACAATAATTTTAATATTATCTTTATTTTGAAAAATGATCTCTTCCTTATCCCATTTTTAATACTACCTTGGTTTTGCAAATGGGTCTCTTCCTTATCCTTATCCTTAGTGGACCTTAAGTATCCCTATTTTAGTTAGAGTTTGAAGTTATTTTGGGAAGCCTATTTGTCCCATATTCTTTAACCTCTTTGATGGATTAGATACCTAGTAATGGCCATAAAAAAGTTTTATTTGATGAGAAGCATAAGGTATATTTCTATTAATTTTGAGATTATAGGTTATAAATTGCTTTTGGATTTATTCTATCTTTCTCCAAGACTCCTAAATTCATATCCATACTATCATTGCTGATTTTTTTGGATTCAATTGTCATTATTTTTGTTTTCTTGGTGTTAACTTCTAAATAGAAATCATGGAGAATTCTTAGTCAATTATCAAGATCACAATGACTCCTTCCCAAAAGAGCAAGAATAATGACTTCAGTGAGAGTTGGGCCAACAAAACTTGCTTTGTTAAACACTCTTATTATATTGTAATTAAATTTTTTCAACTAACCCTTAGTGATTTTAAATTTGGCAATTATATTCTTACACAATCACCTAACTCAAAAGAAATCTTGATTTCTTTTAACCTCTTACAAAGTAAAAAATGTATAATTGACATTAAAATAAATATAAATATTTATTTTATAATTAAATAATGATATTATTTTTTATTTTACTTAAAAATGTGTAATTCATGTATTGTGTAGTATATTTGGTTTTTAAATTTTTATTTTATTTTTCAGCATTGTAAGGATAATAAAATGTAAAAATAAGCAGTCTAATTTTACATTTAAAAATCATTTTTCTTAAATCAATTATTCTTTTTTTCCATATAGAATTCAGTTTTCTTGAATCGATTATTCTATTTTACATATAAAATTCATTTTTTCTTAACTAAATTATTATATTTTTCTTTGAATGATTTATTTTTTTATTAATCTAATAACTCAATATTTTTTTTATTAATATTTATTTTGTTGTTAATATTTAGCTCTGATTAATATAAAAGTGCAATCCCCTTAGATCATATTCCACTTATTCAAGCAGCTGTTCTAGCTTTATTTGGATTTTCCCATTTTATTACACTGGTACCAGTTGGAAAAGCAAAGTAAAATAGTATATATTTTTCGTATTTAAATTAAACATATTAAATGTACATCATCCATTCATGAGCTTCGTTCATATCAATGTCAACTTTCTTCATAAGTTTATCAAAGTTTCAATGTAGGGAGAAGATTCCGTTGTAAATACCAAAGACACAAGTTTCGTGTGTTCGTTAGACAAACATGCAGATTAAAGCACTTTTCTCTCTGGGGCTCATGTTCAGATATGAATCATGTAATTCATATCATAAAGTCTGATTCTCGATTATTTCTTTGTCACTGTTGTCCACAATCATGGAAAATGAAAATAGGTGAAACCAGTCAGACTTGACAGATCTCTAGCTCAGAAAGTAAGGGCTCTTATTTAAAATTAATTCCGTAAAAACTAAATGCGGGCCATTGCCTGGTCCATGCAATAACTCAATAGTCGACCTGGGAAAGAAAACTTTGAATTGAAGAATTTTTTAAATATTTTTATTTATTTATTTAGTTTAATATTAGTTTTTTAATTAGCTATAATTCCAAATGTAATTAATATATTTATCTCAACCTTATGAAGCATACATTATGAACTTCATATACATATATTTGATTGAGTATTAATTTTTGAATCATTAATGGATTGAATTATTAATATTTATTTTTAAATGATTTTAATTAGTTTTTAAAAACAATTACAATTCCAAATTTATATAGTGATAAATTAATATATCTATATTAATAATATAATTCATAGATGATGAATTTCTATAAGGATCAGAGCTTGCAACAGTGGTAATTCATGTCAATCGTGTGGACCTTTATAATTCGCAGCAGTTTCTTTGAACAATATGCCATGGAAACGGGACACCATTCTTTGTTATACCAATTCACTCTTATTGGCAACAAAAATAGCCAAGGGCCTACGTTCGTACGTTCGTTCGCTTCGACTTTTTGACAATCGAACAAAAGGGGATCCCACGAATTGATTACTCGCTCTGGCAGTGATGCTTTTCCACAACGAAAAAAACACAACAACGATTATTACGAGCATGGAATCTGAATATGCTTCATTTTTGTTTTCGAAAGAGAGGAGGACTAGAGAGCGACTGCCTCCATTTGTCAATATCGATTCTCCATTACGCACTTTAGCATGAGACATAGCTCGCAGATGCCCTACTTAGTTGCTAACTTCCCACTAGAAAAGACGCGTTCATTCTCACTGCTTGCATCTCTCTCACACACTCGGAACTCAAACGCTGTAGCACTTTGAATTCCATTGTGGCCATCTGCAATATCCAAGTGAAGAACCCACAAGAAAGGTTGTTTGCTGCTTTTCAAGTGTTTTGGGAATGCTACAGAAGAACTTGTATTATGTACAATTAGAAATTATTCCATAAGCATGCATATGATGGATGGATGTTTCTTCAGATATCCCACTTACAAGTTTTGTTCAAAACATTATTGGATACATCACTCGACCCTCGATGTGTTGGAAATTAATTCCAACTGCCGCAGGAAGAGTAAGGACGACGAATTTAAATTTTAACGCGAGAGGTAAATGACAATAGCTTCGTTCCCCACGCTTTAATCATTCATTTGCCTCCAATGAATTCTTCACCAATCACATTTGATTTGAATTAAACATGCAGCTATAACCATTTCATCTGCACCAAAAAAGAGCTACAAAGAGGGAAGTTAACCCACCGGAGAAGGTGATGTCATCGTTTCTATGGATCAACTAAAAGAGTTCCGTGGGGTAAAGAAACAAGCTCCTCCATGAAGTCCACGTAATGCATAAAATTTTATTGTATTTGTTTTTTAAAGTATCGTGACATAAGTTTTACATTTTTGTTTTAAAACTTAGGTTATAAATATTTTATAATATATATATTGTAAATATGTTATATTTACAATATAAATAAGTATTGTAATGAAACGTGAAAATATATATTGTATGCACTTTGTGTTAAGTGTATTGTAAGTATAGAAAAGAGCTTGAATTTTTATTCACTGCTTGTAGTTTTTGCTCGAAGGCAGAAAAGACAGAGATAGAGAGAACTATGTGGGTAGCAATCAAACTGAAGTGTTTTTGTAATCCAGAACAACTAAAGTTTTGAAGACTTTCATATAGTAACAGAGTTTTGTTTATTGAATGAAATAGAGTGTTGTCTTACATCTATGTCCACAATTTTTTTTTTTAATCACTGTGTTAGCAGAGGAATTTTATTTTCCTCTCAGTTGTTGTTCGGAATAACCAGAAATTTCAACATGGTATCGAAGCTAGTCTAGGCTCTTTGCGTTTCAAAAAAAAACTGAAGAAAGAAGGAGTTTTTATTGAAAGTTTCTTCAGCAGTGTGAAGTTCAGCAAAACAAGGGATTTACCAAAACAGAGTTTTTGTTTTTGTAAAAGAATACAGTCGAGAGAAATGTAGAACGAAATCTCTTGAAGATAGAGTTTATTTCTCAGCAGTGAGAAGATTTGTTTAAAGACACAGACAAATTTTTTAAGCATAGTTCAGTAAGCTAGGTATGGTAGGAGCTAGCACAAGTACGAGTATGGGAAATACTCAACTCCCACAATTCAATGGCAAGAACTATGACTATTGAGAAATCACAATAAGAGCCATGTTCACCTCTCAAGATTTATGGGAGCTAGTTGAAGATGGTTTAGAAGAACCAGTAGATGAACAAGTATTTAATGTCTTAACACACGCAGAGAAAGATTTGTTGAAGAGTAATAGGAAGAAAGACTCAAAATCCCTCTTCTATCTCTATCATACATTACATGAAAGCATATTTCCAAGAATTGCAGTAGAAAAGAGGTCTAAGGATGCATGGGATACCCTCCAATCAAACAATCAAGCAATGGAGAAGGTAAAGACAACAAAGCTTCAATTAATGAGAAGAGATTTTGAAGTCATTTGCATGAAAAAGTCTAATATAATAGACTCATTCTTCACATTTTTTATTAGGTTGGTCACTCAAATGAGATCTCATTGAGAGACGATAGAGGAAAAAATAATAGTGGAGAAATTATTGAGGAGCTTACCCTCAAGGTTTGATGTGATAGTAACAACCATTCAAGAGACAAAATATGTCTCAATATTTACTGTTCAAGAGCTTCATGCATCATTGATGATACATGAACAAAGATTGAGCAGAACAACAGACTTGTCTTTGGAGCATGCCTTCAAGGCCCAAATGTCTTTTAGAAGAGGAAGAGGTCAAGGCAGAGGAAACTATAGAGGAAAAAGAAGAGGCAGAAGCGAGAACAGAGGAAGAAATAGCCCTGCAAATACAAGTGGAAGGGATAGCAATTAAAGTCATAATCAAAGCCAAGGCAGCAACCAACAAGGTGGACAAAATCAAGGACATAGACATAGGTATCATAAATCCCAAGTCCAATGTCATTAATGTAAAAGGTATGGCCATTATGCCAATGAAGGTAGGAAGAAACATAGTGACATGGGTACTAGACCTAGTGCTAATTTTACTAAAGAGGATCTCAGTCAAGAGAATTTATTTTTAGCATGTAATTTGGTTGAAGAAAAGAATGAAGATATATAGTTTTTATATTCAAGATGTAGCAACCATATGACTGGAAACATTTCTACGTTTTTCATAATTGATGAAAATGTGAAGTCTCAAATAACATTGGGGATAAAGACTAAAGACTCTGTCATGGGAAATGATAGAGTGAGTCTACTGACAAAGAAAGGAGAAAGGAAAACCATATCAGATGTTTACTACGTGCCTGGTATGAAGTGTAACATTTTGAGCATTAGACAACTCATTTAGAAAGGCTATAATGTTTTCTTTAAGGATGATGTATGTACCATCATGGACATACCACCAAGCAACCAGAGGATTGCATAAATGAATATGACAAGAAACATAATGTTTCCTCTCAAAATGAGAGAAGATTTGAATAAATGAGCTGCAATGGTAGCAATGACACAAGAGACATTCCAAAGAGAAGAAAATGATGAAAACTGGTTATGTCATTTGAGATTTGGACACCTCAACTTTGAAGCTCTGAATTTGTTGCACAAAAAATGAATGGTAAAGGGATAACCATTGATTCAGAAACCAGACAGCCTATGTGAATGCGGCATCTTGGGAAAACAACATAGAGAAAGTTTTCCATCAGGAAAGAGCATAATGGAAAATGCACCCTCAGAAATAGTCCATTCAGATTTGTGTGAACTAATGCAAACACCATTATTAGCAGGCAACCACTATATGCTAACCTTTATTTTTTATTACACAAGAAAAACTTGGGTTTATTTCTTGAAGTTAAAGAGTGAAGTGTTTGAGCAGTTCTGCCACTTTAAAGCTCTTGTAGAAAATCAAAGTGGGTAGCATATTAAGGTCTTAAGAACAAATAAATGAGGAAAATGTATCTCCAAAGAATTTATGTGTTTTTGCAAAGAAAATGGGATACACAAACAATTTACAGCAAGGTATACACCATAGCAAAATGGAGTTGCTAAAAGGAAAAATAAAACCATCATGGACATGGTAAGAAGTATGTTGAAAGCAAAACATTTTCCGAATGAATATTGGGTTGAAGCTGTACATTATGCAGCATATGTATTAAATAGATTCCCAACAAAGAGCGTTCTGAACAGAGTTCCAGAAGAAGCGTGGAGCGGCATGAAATAGCATGTCACTCACATGAGAGTTTTTGGTTGTGTGGCTTATGCACATATTACAGATCAGCGAAGGAAGAAGTTGGACATTAAGGGGGAGAAGTGCATATTTGTTGGATACAGTGAAGAATCAAAATCATACAGATTGTATAACCCATCAACCAACACATTTATGATAAAGAGAGATGTGAATTTTATTGAGAAAGAAGCTGGGATGGAAGCATAGAGAAAATGGTGAATGTAAAAATGTGTTTGTCCCATGATGATGATGAGGAAAAAATGGCAGAAAGAAACCTTTCATTCGCAGTGCCACCTCCACCAACACAAGGAAAACAAGGGACACCACAAGCAGGTATTAGAACACCGTTGAGAACTGATGACAGTGCTTCTCCAAGCACATCAGAAGGAGCAGATTTGAGTGCTTCTACAAGCACAAGTTTAGTGAGTGAAAGAAGAACCATATTCAAAACTATGAATGAAATTTATGAGAAAATGAAGGCATGGACTCTTTATTTTCATTATATTTTCATCTAGAAGATCCTATTCATTTTGAAGAAGATGTCAAAGATAAGAAATAGATAAATGTTGTGGATGAAGAAATAAATGCCATAGAGAAAAATAAGACATGAGAATTAGTTGATCTCCCAAAAGGCAAGGAAGTTATTGGAGTGAAATGGGTTTACAAAACCAAGAGAAATGCTGAAGGTAAGATTGAAAGGCACAAGGCCAAACTTGTTGTCAAAGGCTACAAGCAGCAACAAGGAAGAGACTATGATGAAACATTTGCACCTATTGCAGGAATGGAAACATTAAGATGAGTGTTTTCCATAGCAGCACAACACAAGTTGGAAGTTTACCAAATGGATATGAAATCAATATTCCTAAATGGAGTATTGATGGAAGAGGTTTATGTTCAACAACCTCTGGGCTATGAGAAAGAAGGCCAAGAGCACAAGGTATGCAAACTGAAGAAAACTCTATATGGGATGAAACAAGCACCAAGAGAATGGTACAGTAGTATAGATGCCTATCTACTAGAAAATGGTTTTGAGAAATGTGAAGGAGAATACAAATTATACATCAAAGAAAAAGATGGTAAGATCATATGTTGATGATGTTATATTCATAGGTAATGGTGCTTACCTCATTGAGAATTTTAAAATAGTCATGAAGGATGAATTTGAGATAACTGATATGGGATTGCTGAGATACTTCTTAGGAATAGAAGTAGAGAAAAATGAAAATAAAATTTTTATTTCTCAAACATAGTATGTTAAATAAGTTTTGGAAAGATTTAACATGCAGGATTGCAAATCAACAATTACTCCTACAGTGATGGGATTGAAGTTAAGTAAGGAAAACACCAACAAGGATTTTGATTCAAGTTTGTATAAGAGCATAGTTGGCAGCCTCATGTATTTTACTGCAAGTAGGCTAGATATTATGCATGTTGTAAGTTTAATTTCCAGATTTATGGAAAGGCTAAAGGAGACACATTGGAAAGCGGCAGAAAGAATTATGAGGTATATGAAAGGAACAAAGAGGTATGGTATTTTATACACCACTTCAAAAAAATTTGAATTGATTGGATATAATGATAGTGATTGGGCTGGAGGTATAGATGACAGGAAAATCACCTCTCAATATTTTTTCCCTATCAGATTACGATCCATCTCATGGGCTTCCAAGGAACAGCCAATTCTAGCTTTATCAACAACAGAGATAGAGTATGTGGCAGCTACAGTAGCAGCATGTCAAGCAGTTTGGATGAGGAGAATGTTAAGAAGTTTGTGTCATGAATGGGTAAAAGGAACAACAATTTATTGTGATAACAACTAAACAATAGCATTATCAAATAATTTAGTGTTTAATAAGAGAACGAAACACATTGATGCAAAATATCACTACATCAAAGAGTTAGTGAGAAATGGAGAAATAGTTCTGAAGCATTGCAAAACAGAAGAGCAGTTTGCTGATATATTAACAAAACCATTGGGACAGAAGAGTTTTAACTATCTCAGGAAATTCTTGGTTATGCAAGAGAAAAACAATTGTAATTAAGGGGAAGTGTTAGAAATTAATTCCAACTGTCGCAGGAAGAGCAGAAAGACGATGAATTTAAATTTTGATGGGAGAGGTAAAGGACAACAGCCATATTTCCTGTTTTTTCTCCACACTCCACCACAGCTTCCATATTTGTAGATTGTGGTTCATATCCACACAACCTCCTGCCTTAACCATTCATTTACCCACAATGAATTCTCCACCAAACACATTTAATCTGAATTAAACACGCAACCAACACCATTCCGTCGACACCAAAAAAGAGCTGCAAAGAGGGAAGTTAACCCACCAGAGAAGGTGATGTCATTGCTTCTCTGGACCAACTAAAGGAGTTACGAGGGGTAAAGAAACAAGCTCCTGCATGCTATTTGAAGTCCACTGAATGCATAAATTTTTATTGTATTTGTTTTTTAAAGTGTCGTGACATAAGTTTTACATTTTTGTTTTAAAAATTAGGTTATAAATATTTTATAATATATATTTTGTAAATATGTTATATTTACAATATATATAAATATTGTAATGAAACGTGAAAATATATATTGTATGCACTGTGTGTTAAGTGTATTGTAAGCATACAAAAATGCCCGAAGGCAAAGAAGAACACTACGTGTACATTTTGACTATGTGTAATTTTTTCCCAAAGGCAAAAAAGACCGAGATAGAGAGAACTATGTGCGTAGCATTCAAACTGAAGTATTTTTGTAATCCAGAATAACTGAAGTTCTAAAGAATTTCATATTATAACAAAGTTTTGTTTATTGAATTAAATAGAGTGTTGCCTCACATCTCTGTCCACAATCTTTTTTTAATCTATGTGTTAGCAGAGGAATTTTATTTTCCTCTCATTTATTGTTGGAAATAGCTAGAAATTCCAACACAATAAAACGAGCACACCTACAAATAATTCCTTGGTGTAGTCGATTTCCTATCTTTTGACAACGAGTACAGTACAAAAATTGGCTGTGGAAATGTTACCTTGGGTCAGGATCCAAGCTTTGATCGTTGCCTTCTTCTCACAATCACGCGCAACAAGACACAATAAAAAAAATATCAAATTCAACACAACAAAAATCCAAAAATACTCTCACACACAAATTTCCATATGCACATAAAATCACTTTGACTCTCAAATTTCTTTCATCTTCCTCGACCCTCCCTTGAGGGAGTGAGGCCCATATGGCTCTGATACGAACAAATAAATTAGAGGAGAATTCATAAGGCACATCTTTCAGACACAATAATTTATATATTCTTCACAAATCTAAATTATAAGTCACATAAATAGTGTTTATGAGATATAATAGTTTTTAAGACAAAAGAATACAACTAAGAAATTCATGCCAATATGGCTTTGATACAACAAATAAATTAGTGGAGAATTCATAAATAACATCTTTCACACACAATAATTTATATATTCTGCACAAATCTAAATTTTAAGTCACATAAATAGTGGTTATGAGATTCAATAGTTTTAAAAAAAAAAGAATACAACTGAGAAAATCTCTCAATGGGTAACAAACAAAATCTGCCTACATTCTAATGTAAGCATAATTCCAAGTTCTAAGAGTTAGAGAATATCTATATTCATAACATCAATAATGGATGATGCAATACTATATGGATTACTAACAAAACTGAACTTCTCTAAGAATTGAAAACCATGGTAGGTAAACATCTCCAAGGATTATTAACTATAAATTTACATATATTTCAAAATAGTAATCAATTTTTTAAAAGATATTTGTCATCTATAATTTAGTAATTCAAATAACTAAACTATATATATATATATATATATATATATATATATATATATATATATATATATATATATATATATATATATAAAGAGAGTTTAGATTTGTCTAATTTTATAATTTCTATTTTAATTTCAAAATAAATACACTTATGAATGTAATTATTATCTTCATCTATTATATTATAATTAAAAATATTCCCAAATGAGGTGTTTTTTGAGACAAAAATGGGAGGTGGCAGGGCGAGTTGGTGCCATTTCATTTGGACGAAGGCCCTAGGGACGTGGAAACACACCCATGTGATAATATTTATATTTCTAAGCCAAATCACATTGATCGTCACTCGATCCAACATGAATTTGGCCCATATTCGTTGCTCAAGAATTTAAACTGTCGTCTGGGTGCTTGCTCTTTCTCTCTAGTGGGGCAACATTTAATCATGACCTCAAGGTTCTCAATCTATTATTTATTTAGAGTTGCAGCGCTTGGAGGGGGGCATCATTTTCCATTTGTGATAGTTGAGATATTGATGCAGGAAAACCCTGCAAACCCAAAATCTCTCCTCTCTCATACATATAAAATGTGCATCTCAATAACTGGCCAAATAAAACTCCAAGTCTGGGCAATTTCACAACTATCATTTGCAGAAGCTCCTTTAAATTATCATTCACTATGATTATAAGATCATACAAATAATTCACATATGTGGAAGCTCTACTCCAATTACAACTTATGGCTAATAACCATGCTTCATAAAACCTTCAACCTTTATGAACTCCTTTTCAACAATCTTATAAAAGACTTTAGTTAACTAGCCATTTGTTTTATTCATAATCTCAAACTTTGTAAAGCCCAAATGCAAAGGATTTAACAAATTACTTTGTTTCCATTATATATGTGCACCCTTGTTTTTTTTTCTTTTAACAAGCTTGACATCGTTTTAATCACCCCAACACTTCACGGCAAACATTATCATTTAAAAATAACATTTGACCACACAAACTACACGTCTTTCGATTCATGGGATTTACTATGCAACATGCCCATTCCAGTCAACACAACACTAGACCTGGCCACGGGGTCAATACGTGTTTAGTCGATACAAATGTAACTTACCTTGCATTCTCCAAAACTCGACTTTGTTTGTCCTCATGCACCAGCAATTATGAGTGTTGGCTCCACCCATCAAAACCTCGACTATACCAGTTTTTAAATAGCGTGATATCCTATTTAATGCCATTCAATTCTCACAGAAACTGCGGGCTCAATCCTA
>JAXQQM020092536.1:0-104517 GCA_034641835.2 Pinus albicaulis | reverse complement strand
ATGGAAATAAAATAGCTAGGGTGCTGGTAGCGAATCTCTGAGAAGAGATGTGATGGCTACAGACCTCTGAACTGTGTTACAATGAGGCTCGAGGGCCTATTTATTGTTGAGAAACAATGTATAATCTGAAACGTCCAAAAACCTAACCGTAGGAGATGAGGCGCCAAAACTGTGGGCGCCCATTTGGGTAAATTGGTGGTTCAACTTCCCGGGGGCATAACTTTGGCACCCAATCTCCGTTTGACGCGCTCAATATCTCGTTAGAAATATCTATCCGAGGACTTCAATTTTTGAATGAGCAACATCGGTCCATGGACCCATGTTGCTCTCCGTTTTCCCAAAAAATGTCGTTTAGGGCCTCAAAATGGCTCCGGAAGTTCAGGACCCGAAAAACTGCTAAAAATAGTAAGTTTTGTTGCAACTTAAAAATTGAAAGAACTGAAGATGGGGGTTCAAATGGAATAGGTGGGTGGCCACCAATATCCACCTGGATCATTAAGCCCCCAAAACGGCTCCGAGAGTGGAGGACCCGAAAACCCGCTAAAAATAGTAAGTTGTGTTGAATGTGAAAAGCTGCAAGAATTGATGGTGTTGGTCCAAATGGAATAGGTGGGTGGCCACCTATATCCACCGATCAAAATAATCTCCTCATAATCGATCCCCTTTATCTGTGAGAAGCCTCGAGCAACACATCTTGCCTTGTACTTCTCCACACTCCCATCAGCCGCCTACTTCACTTTGTAGATCCATCGCGAACCCACCACCGATTTCCCTTCTGGTCTTGGGACAATCTCCCATGCACTGTTTCTGACAATCGAATCATACTCTTCCACCATGGCATCTACCCATGCGGGGTCCTCCACAGCTTCCTCGAAAGAGGATGGCTCTGTCATGACACATTTTCTCACAAGAGCCATGTATCCAGTGTACCGATCCGGTGACTGTCTCTATCTGCGCTGTGCTGTAGGTGGTCCTACAATCTTCTCTGCATCTTGAGCCAGTCGCTCAGCTTTTGTAGTGCGCTTGCGCCCTCTGATGGTTGGCGCTGCATGAGTGGTCTCTTCCACTCCATGAACTTCCTCTTGTGGCTGATCCACATCCTGAAGCTCATCCTTAGGAACTAATAGCTCCTCATCCGCATGCAAGTGTGGCTCCCTCTCAAGCGAACACTGCAAGGCTTTCTCCTCCTGAAATTTGATATCCCGTTGCACAACAGTCTTACGACCCACTGAAAATCATCAACATAGTTGTCTACGCGATCAAGCGTTTCGCTTCCCAAAACATCCCAACCTTTCGTTGCCGGCTCCAGCCTCTTTCCCCGCATCCTTCGTCACATGCATGTAGACAGTGAACCAAAATCAAATGGGAAATATCGTGCTCCCCTACCAAAACGCCTCCTCACGTGTACTCATGCCAAGTATCCTGTGAGGACAACGGTTCTGCACATATACTGCAGTATTGCATGCTTCAGCCCACAAGTGTATGGGAAGGCCCCGATCATGCAACATCACCCATGTAGCACCCACGATCAGTCTATTCTTTCGCTCAGCAACCCCATTCTGCTATGGGTTATGAGGCGCTATGAGCTCTCTTCGAATTCCTTCTACGCTGCAAAAGTCCTTGAATTTGCCAGAGATGAATTCACCACTATTGTCACTCCTAAGAGCCTTCACTTACTTCCCTGATTCTTTCTCAACTAGTGCCTTGAACTCACAGAACTTTGAGTATGTCTTGCTCTTCTTCTGCATGAAGAAGATCCAAAGACTGAAAAATCATCACCAAAGATCACATAGTACTTGAAGGTCGTCGAAGCCATCGAGAAATTTCCACACACGCTGTGTGACTCTCTCAAGGATCGTCGTGGCGGACTATCCTTTCCTCGTGAAAGGTGGATTTCACAAATTTTCCAAGGTACACCTCTTGCACCGATCTCGATCAAGGCAAGAGGTTCTTAAGGCCCAAGAGAATCACAGATCTTCAAAGCTCCATGGTGGCAGGCTTGACCTCCTGGTAAGCAGCCACATCCCAGCTCTCACTACCTTCCGCCTTGCATGTCACAAGGCAGCACCATCTACCTGCAATCGATAAAGGTTCTGAACTCGAACCCCTATCCTCCGGGTCTCACCAGTTGCCTTACTGCGCAGGAAAGCCTTTCCCTCGCTAAAGACAACATCATATCCCTTGTCTTCTAACATCGCCACAGAGATAAGATTCTTCTTCAATCCTGGAACATGCATCACTTCCTTCAATACGAAGGGTTTACCAAACTCCCTCTCAAAGGAAATGGAATCGATACTGGTCGCACTGTATCTACCATCATCACCCATCTCGATGTGCACATGCATTTTCATCCAACTAAACAGACCTGAATCTCTCGTTATGGAAAAGGCGACCACCATCCAAATACCATACTGGTTCCATCAACTGAAGACCAGCAGTGCGAGCTAGTCAAATTCTATTGAAACAGGAGGCTAGTACCTCCTGCCATAGTTCCAACACATGCTTGATTTTCTTCTGCACTTAGGTGCATAATGTCCGTGCTATGACATGAAACATCTTCAATTTAGACATGTCCTCGTTTGCCTTTTGCACCGGAATAGAAGCTTTCTTGCTCTTCCCCTTCTTTGCTTTCTGCAGCCAAATAATAATTTTCTTCATCGTATGCTCTCAAAAAGATCCTGTCTCATGTATTCCGCTCATCTCTCAAGATCCGACCAAAGTTGCTCAAATCCCCGATTTTTTTCCGACCACTGACAACTTAATAGTGCCAATCTCTTTTGAAGACTAAGGGAGAGCCAAGCTCACTCAATCCCTCATCACTAACAAATACCCCACACTTCCCAGCTCATCCCTGCATTGGATGAACTTCGTGAGGTACTTGGGCATACTGTCGTCTTTCTCCATCTTTATGTGTCTGAGTTTATCCTTGAGCGCCAACTTCCTCTGGTCGCTCTTGCTTTGGAATAAATCTGTCAACGCTTTCCACATCAAGTATGGAGAATATTTTCCATGCATGCTGGATACAATGTGATCCTTCACGCCCTCCAACAGAATCCTTCGACATTTTTCCATCTTCTTTTGCCAAGCCTCAACTTGAGCAACATCAGTAGGCTTTGGGACCTCAGCCTCTATGAACTCCTTCAGCCCGTTATCATCTAATACCGCCTCCATCCTGTCCTTCCATGCAACATAATTCGAGCTGCCCTCAAGGGCATACTCCAGTCGCAATCCGTTGAAAGACATTTTGACTTCAACACCAAGAAAACTGCTGCAAATTCGAATTCCAAATTCTGCTGCAAATTCGAATTCCACCAGCTCAAAACTCAACCACTTCCGATCTGTGAGAAAAACATATTTCTAGCACAGAGATCGACTGTAGGGGCATTTACTGGATATATCACCTTTCAGAGAAATGATGGATCCAGAGGCTACCTAGCCCGCTTACAGACTCTGTCTACCGAAATAAATTGTAATCACTGTAATAGATCCGATGATCAATTTTCGCTCTGATACCATGTAGAAATTTGAATAATAGCTGAATTATTCACCGAGATTATCCTGATTACACACTATTTAAGCTTCATGCATAATACATAACCTCTTCTACAATTGATCATCAATATGCGGAAATAGAAGCAGTCGCATGCGCACATTAAAACATAATCAAGCACACATATAACACAATATGTAATGGGGAAATCATACAGCTGAAAACCCCCAACTATCTGTATATTATAATGATAGAGAACATGTAACAATCATAGTACAATACTCCTCACAAGTACTCAGTACTATCTCCAAAAGTTACACACAAACTAGCTCAGATTTGAACAAGTCACAGGTTCAAATCTTCTCCACAAGTCTGCCTGCCTCTACTGCGCAATCCAAGATGAGAATAGATGAGATCCAAGTTCGAATCCACCTGGCTTCAACTGTGCAATCCTCATTGGCAATCTCCATCAATGTGTGTGCAAATATCATGCACAGGTATAGTCACAATTGATAGTAGACTCACCCTTTCACCCACCTCTAACACTGGTCTCCACTGAACTGTCCATGCATTGCAGTTAACTGATGTATTCTTTAGTTGATTTATGAGTTAATAATTAGTGAATTAATTAATAATTAATTCACACCACTCATCACTAGTGTATTTATCATTTATACTAAATACAACTAGTTCAACTAAGTTAAACCGAACACAACTCCACCAACTGTCTCATCAACTCCACCAAACTCTGCCACATGAGTTCTAACTGAATTCAACCATGCAATAGCTCAACTAACCCTTAGGAAAAGCGTATTTCCTTCTATCAGCTGCATGTTCCACATCCAAGCATCAAACCGAAGTGCTCCAGGAGGATAAGATAATGTTTATAGTCTAAATATTATTAAGGGTTAATAATATTTGACTGTTCTATTTTTAGCCCAACAGTCTAAAAATAGAAACCGCCCAATGTCTAAAAATATAGGTCCATCTATTTTTACCAACTTGACCAATCATCCATAAATAGCATCCTGCAACTCATAGACCATGATCCATATGTCTAAAAATAGGCATAGTCTAAAAATAGACTTTGCGCCAAAAATAGCCTGCGGGCCCACTTAGTGAAGGCGACTTCATTTCACTAAGCTCCATCATCTTGTTTCATTTTCACATTAACCTCTCTCAGGTGCATCATATGCCCCCAATTTTACCATCCCTCTTGAATTGCAACACGTGATATATTTTCATTAATAATTTTGATATGTAACTTACATAGTTCATCCCTCAATCATATCAATCGATACAGGCTATATGGCCCACACCATACAAGCTCACTAGCCTAAATCACATTTGCACAATTAAATCATAATTTATGGGGATTAAAATTGGGGCATTACATTGTAATTATTTTTATATTTTCAATCTCAAACCCTACCTTGAACAAGTAAGTCATTTTTCCATGATTACAAGATATTTTTTGGAGGTTAGCAGGCTTTTGAATTTTGAATTTTTTTTTTAGAGATGTGTGCTAATATCATTAGATAACATAGTGATCTATCGTTTAGTGGGTAAAAATGCAGTCAAGGAAAATACAACTAAAAAATACAAGTGAAATCACATTGTTGGAAACTCTTGTACCCCTTCAAGTATTACCACATCAAATAGTACATGTATATGGAATGTCACTTCCACATACTTTCAAGTATATAGGAAGCCCCATAGGTATACATAAAACCTTCTTTAGAGAACCTGAGAGATCATCATGTTGCTACAGCACATCGAAAACAGAACTAAACAATAGCATTCTCTAGTACCTATGTAGTAAAACAGTATGGCTAAGGAAACAATTGAGCTTCCTTAGTTCCCTATGATATTAGGCCAAACACTATTATTAGACCCTACATATATATCATAGATTTAGAACACCTAATACTCCTTTCCCTCAGAACATGGTAACCTTTAAGATTAATATTTCTCATGATGGATACTTATAAACCACCTCATACCACATCCCCAAACAATATTACCACTCGTTATACTTACAATAGGTTGAAAAACCTAGAAAAATAGCTTCACAAGTTGGATAAGAAGTTGGATGAGAAATTATAGAAGTTGAATGTAACACCCCTACTTTACTATAACCTAAAGTACACTTACCTTAGTTTACATAAAGAGGAAATCATCATTGGTATTTCTGTCCAAGTAGTTGGGAAATATGCCAAGTGGATAAATATATACATGCATATATATTCACTAGTTCTGGGATTTGAGGAAGATTTCCATGTTCATTCTCCCATTTATTATCTCCTTATAGTTTGGTTTTTTTCCTAGAGGAAAAGGAAAGAGTATGATGTTGGTATTGGAAGTTGATTGCAAAAGAAACTTCTTGTGTAGTTTCCATTAGACATCCCTTGTACCTTGGCATTGAGATTTTCCTACCTAGCTTGCATTATAGCCCTGATAGGAGGTGAGATAGCCAAAGAATTAGTTTGGATTTCAGAAGCAAAGCATATCAAATAGGTTTCTAATAATTGTAGAGAAGAGGATACTCTATTCGGTTGTGCAGACTAAAGATTAAAAAAAAAAAAAACTATGAATTGGGATATTTGTATAAACATTTTGGTAGAGTATCTAGTAGGACTTTTGGATTGAATTATAGAGGTATTATTTTCCCTCATGGTTTCATAACCCCAACTCAATGGTGGTCTATTGTTAATATCCCTAGACCAACATTTCCTATGGCTAGTTGGAATTTCTCCGCTATATTGTTGTTTTTATTATGTACATGTTGCATATATTGGTAGGTTACATTATGCCCTCATGAAAAGGCTAAATTATGGTACCATTAAGGAATAAATTACCCCTAATAAAGTGACCAAGGTATTGAGCTAAGATATCATAGCAGAGTACATGATTTTACAAACCTTTAGAAGGGTTGTGAGGGTACAATTAATTGTATTATAGATGTTTAATACATAAATAATAGGTAAGTAGAAAATGGATTTGAAATTTGATTCATATGTTAGTTTGAGGTAGTGTGCCCAATCTTGGGGGGTGGCTAGGGACATTAAAAGTGGTATCAAAACCCAATTACAACATTAAGCCTACATGGGCCAGAGACAACTTGCTAGGGTAGAAAATTCTAATTTTGTAAGGGATGCTTACAAAGTATTTGAAAAAATTCCCTATGACGTTTAGGGGAAACTTTATGGAAATATTTGGATAAATGAGTCCAGAGGCTCAAAAACCCCAATTTTGAATTTTAATTGACTGATTAGAGACCTATAATTAGTCGAATTAAGAAAATAGTAGTCCTCGATATGGTGGGATTGGGGGAAAATTCCTAAATTCTTAACAATTTGAGTCGAATAAAGAACCAAAGCACTTATAGGGTCTAAAAATCACAAGAAATGATGCACAGAAGGTGAAATTGGGGATTCATAACCTAAAACTAGAATATTGATTGTGGCTATGAAGCCATTGGTTAAATTGGGGTAAAATTTTAGAAAACCCCCAAATTTTTGTAGAAATTTATTAATACTGATGTATTACCAGATTCTCCTGATCTAACAATATTTATCTTCTTGCTAAATACAAAATCCTTCCACTGTTAAACTTGCGGAAATTTAAAACTCAATTGCAAAGACATGTGAATAAATTCAATCGCACATAACATAGTTGTTTAATGAGAAAGCTTAAAGCTAAAAACCCCAACTATCATATATTATGTATATCAATGGAATCATGTAATAATATCATACAAAGCTTAATACATCAAGCTCTCAGTACAATCAACAATCATTACACACTATAATGCAGAAATTTTCATATCTATGCACCAATTTCTTGCCTCCTGACAGCCTACCTCCACTGCACAATCCTTGTTGAAGAAGACCCCTGAATGAATTCGAATTGGACTTGCCTTGACTGCGCAATCCTCATTGGAAACTCCAATGTGTGTCATATGCATTGAATGCATCACTATAGTAACAACAAATAGTCCATCTCACCCTTTCACCTATCTCTCCACTAGGTCTCCACTGGAACTGACATGAAAGTAGTTAACTGTTGTATTTTTTCAGTTGTTAGTGAGTTATTAGTTGTGAATTAAGTAACTAATTAATTCACTTAACTCTCACTAGTGTATCTTTCAGTTATACTAGATACAACTAGCTCAACTGAGTTTAACTCACTTGATTGAGTTAAACTAAATAACAACTCATGTAACTACTCTTCCAACTTTGTCATAACTTTTCCACTTCAGTTCTAACTGACTCCTTCATGCATGAGCCACCAATAACCCTATGAATTGTGTAATTCCTTCAGCCCACTGATTTTCCAAATCTTTTCACTGAAATAAAGTGCTCCAAGAGAATAAGTTGATGTTTATTGTCAGATTATTATTAAGGGTTAATAATAATCGACATGCACCTATTTTTAGATCGACTATCTATAAATAGAATTCGCCCAATATTCTAAAAATAGAATTTCATCTATTTTCCACATTTTACCAACCATCTACAAATAGCATCCTGCAACTTATAGAATATTCTCACCATGTCTAAAAATAGACATACACCTAAAAATAGCATGTGGGCCCCATTTAGTGAAGGTGCTTACTTTTCACTAAGCTCATCATCTTGTTGAATCTCAACACTCCCTCTCAACAAGATAGGGATTATCCTTCACCCCAATCCTACCTCTATGGTATTCGAATTTGCTCCTCGCCGATCACCTTCTGGTCGTAATATCTCGCATCCCGATCTTCCCAGGAATGTATCAAGCAACATGATCTTCCGCCGGCATTACACCCCGATATGATGATATCGTGATATCAATATGTTTAGATCTATCATGAAACACAGATTAATCTGAGATTTAATGCAACTTGATTATCACAATGTATCATTGTAGGATCTAAATGTGAACCGAACAAACCAACCAGGATCTTCCTCATCTAGATAGTCTCACATGTAGCTTGACTCGCTGCCATGTATTATGCTTCTGCTAAACTAAATGCCACAGATCTTTGTTTCCTGGTGTACCAAGAAACTACTGTATATCCGATACTGAAAACCCCTCCTGGTGTGCTCTTTCTATCTGTTGGGCTGCCTACCCAATCTGCATCTGTGAAGCCATGAAACTTCACCTCATCCGTCTGTCTGTACCATAAGCCATACTCATATGTGCCCCTGCGATACCTCAGGACATGCTTATCTGCCTTCCAAAAGAGCTTGGTAGGCTTAACCATCGCTTGTGAAAGTTGGATCACTGCATAGCATATGTCCAGTCCTGTATTAACTAAATACATGAGCGAACCCACCAACTGTCGATAAACAAGGCAAAACCACTACCTATGCTCATGTAGCATCCCTTCCTCCAATTTCCGAAGAGGAGTATCCATGTTTGCAAATTCTCCACAGAAACTTACTACACTTCCCGAGCATACTTGGTTTTTGAGACACAAATCAGTCAGCTTCACCTTCTCGCTTCATATTTCCAATCCAAGGAAATAATGAAGGAGGCCCAAATCCTTCATCTTGAACTCCTTTGCAAGATTTTCCTTGCATGAGTGTATCAACTACTCATCACTCGTTAGTATTAAATCATCAACATAAAGAACAATGATTAAAATCTTACCCTCCACCACAATTTGGTATAGGTTTTCATCTGCCTGACTCTTGGTGAAGCCAAGTCCAGTGAAATAGTTGTCGATCCATGTGTACCAAGCACGTGGTGCTTGCTTCAGCCTATACAATGTTCTTTTGAGTCTTCACACATGTGACTCGCTGCTAAAGATCTCAAATCCTTCAGGCTACTCAATGTACACCTCTTCTTCAATGATCCCATTAAGGAACGCAATCTTCACATCCATCTGATGAATGTGCCAACCCATCTACATTGAGAGAGCAAGGATGGTCCTTATGGAAGAATATTGTGTGATAGGTGCAAAGGTTTCTTCATAATCAATCCCCTTGATCTGTGAGAAGCCTCGGGCAACAAATATTGCCTTATACTTCTCGACGCTCCCATCAGCAGCTTGCTTTACGTTGTAGATCCATTTTAAATCTACCATTGATTTACCCACTGGCCTTGGAACAATCTCCCAAGCATTGTTTCTGACAATGGAGTCATACTTTTCCACCATGGCATCTACCCATGTGGGCTCCTACACTTCTTCTTCAAAAGAAGATGGCTCTGTCATGATACACTTGCTCATAAGAGCCAAGTATCTAGTAAATTGTTCAGGTGATTGTCTCTGTCTGTGTTGTGATGTAGGGACTCCTACATTCTGTGCCACATCAAGCTTCAGTCTCTCAACCTCTGTGGTATGCTTTCTGCCTTGTCTGATGTTTGGTTCTGCATGAGTGGACTCCTCCACTCCATGAATCTCCTCCCGTGGCTGATCCACATCTAGAGGCTCATCTTTGGGAGCAAGAAGTTCCTCCTCTGCATGCAATTGTAGCTCCCTCTCAAGTGACAACTTCATGGCTTTCACCTCATTGAATTTTTATATCCCGTCGCACCGCGTGCATTCTACTATTTGGAAAATACACTATATATTCAGGGTGTTTCGTACCCCATAAATATCCCAACTTCCCAGCTACCTCCAAATCTTCTTTCCCTGTGTCCGTTGCCCATGAACAAACAGATGAGCCAAAAATTTTCAAATGAGAAATATCATTCTTCTTACTAGGCAAAAGCTTCTTCAGGTGTACTCATGCCAAGTATTCTATGAGGACAACGGTTTTCCACATAAACCGCAGTGTTTCATGCTTCTGCCCACAAGTGCATCGGTAGGCCCTGGTCATGTAGCATAGCTCGTGCAGCACCCACGATTGTCCTGTTCTTCCTCTTCATGCCCCATTATGATGTGGGTTATGAGGTGCTATGAGTTCTCTTCAAATTCCTTCTTTTCTACAGAAGTATTTGAATTCATTTGAGATATATTCACCACCATTATCACTCTGTAGAGCCTTCACTTGCTTCCCCGACTCCTTCTCCACCAATGCTTTAAACTCACAGAACTTTGAGAATGTTTTTCTCTTCTTCTGCATGAGGATGATCCAGCATCTATGAGAATAGTCATCAAAAAATATAACATAATACCTGTGTTTTGTTATTGAAGCAACCAAGAAAGGTCCACACACGTCTATGTGAATTCTCTCCAGGATCACCGAAGCATAGTTTTCCTTCTCATGAAAGGTGGTCTTCACAAAATTACCCATAGTACATCCCTTGCACTGATCTGACTGCGTAAGAGTGCCCTTGGGAAGTCCAGTATAAATCTGCTACAAAATGTTCAAGGTGCCATGGTGAAGATGGCCCAATATCTTGTGCCATAATTCGCCCTCATCCCGGCTGACCACTTCTTCTGCTTTGTCCATCATTACAGTGCAGCCATCTACCTCTAGCTTGTAGAGATTCTTAACTCAAATCCCCATCCTCTTGGTTTGACCCGTTGTTTTATGTCGCAGGAAATCTTTTCCCTCGCTAAAAACAACATCATAACCTCTGTCTTCCAACATTATGACTGAGACCAAGTTCTTCTTCAGACCTGGGACATGCATAACATCTTTCAACAGAAATGGTTTACCTGACTCCCTCTCAAAGGTAATGGTTCCAAAGCCTGTCGTACTATATCTACCATCGTTGCCCATCTCTATATGCATTTGGAGATCCTTCTCCTCCAAGTCACTAAACAAATCCTTGTCTCCCGTCATATGGAAAGACGCACCACTATCAAGATACCACACTGACCCCATTGAGCTTGAAATGAAGCATGCGATCAAAGAGAAATCAAGTTCAAATTGCAAGGCTAAGGCCTCTCCAACTGTAGCTCCAGCAGCCTTCTTTTTCTTCTTTTTCTGTGGGAAGTTAGTGGCGAGATGCCCATGTTTGTGATAGTGAAAACACTTCACTTTGGACAAATCTAGCTTCTTTCCTTTAGCCTCGGATTTTGGATGGGATTTCTTCCCCTTTCCCTTCCTTTCTTTGGCAGCCAAATCACAATTCTCTTCATCATCATTCTTCGATGAAGAGTTATCCCTGGTATCCCGCCTTATCTCCTCCTTCACAAGATCTGAACAAAGTCACTCCCAACCCGGCAGTTTCTCACATCCATTGACAGATTCTTCATAGCTATGCCAACTCTTCAGAAGCCCAAGGAGAGCCAAGCTCACCAATTCATCATCCTCAACTATAATCCCCACTTTTCCCAGTTCATCCCTACATTGGCATTAGGGGAATTTTGAGGTCTAAAATGGGCCTCCTAACAAAAATGTACAACCAAAATATACTTTATAATAACCAATAGGATTCAAGATGATGATGTAAACCATGGGGGATTATTCACCATTTTTTAAGTAAAAGGGTAAAAATATTAAAAAATAATAAAATAAAAAAACTACTTTTTCAACTCTTATTTTCAACTTATCTCCCAAAGTTTTAACTCAAATTTCAAGTGGGAGTACTCGTTGGATGCAAAATTAAATTCCTCATCAAAGGAGTACCCATGTTGCATACTTTTGATGGATCCTACTACAAGAAAAATGGGAAATACATGAAAAATGTTATTGCAATCACGTTTTTCATGTAATTATTATTTTTCATGTAATAGGATCCATCAAAAGTATGCAACATGGGTACTCCTTGGATGAGGAATTTAATTTTGCATCCAACGAGTACTCCTACTCAAAATTTGAGTAAAAAATTTGGGAGATAAGATGAATATACGAGTTGAAAAAGTAGTTTTTTCTTTTTTTCCTCTAAAAATTGATGATGTAATCAAATATTATTTTAATATTTCCACTATTATTTTATAATTTCCTTAGGAGGCCCATTTTAGACCTCAAAATCTCGACACAAACTTTATGAGATATTTTGGAATATCGTCGCCTCTTCTCCATTTTATTTTTTCCGAGCTTATCTTTCTGCCAACTCCTCTCGTGCGTCGGCCGCTTTTGGAAAAGATCCGTCAAAGCCTTCCACATTGCAAATGGAGTGGTTTTCCCATGAAGGCTTGACACAATATGGTCATTCTCATCTTCCAAATCGCACTTTTCTCTTCTTGTCTTTGCTACCTTCTTTTTCCATGCGTCAAGCCCTGTAGCATCTCTAGAAGTAGGCTTAGGAACATCTCTATCGATGAACTCCTTCAACCCATTATATTCAAGCACCGCCTCCATCCTATCCTTCTAGGATATGTAATTTGAGCTGCCCTCAAGGGCATACTCCAATCGCAACCCATTGAAATACATTTCAATGAATACTCAACTGTCGCACCAAGAAATTTCTGTAGCAAATTCGAATTTTCCACCAGCACAAAACTCATTACTTATTCACAATTGCAATCTCTAGTAATCAATAATTCTTCGATACCATGTATAAATTTATTAATACTGATGTATTACCAGATTCTCCTGATCTAACAATTTTTATCTTCTTGCTAAATACAGAATCCTTCCACTATTAAACTTGCGGAAATTTAAAACTCAATTGCAAACACATGTGAATAAATTCAATCACACAGAACACAATTGTTTAATGGGAAAGCTTAAATCTAAAAATCCCAACTATCATATATTATGTATATCAATGGAATGATATAATAATATCATAAAAATCTTAGTACATCAAGCTATTAGTACAATCAACAATAATTACACATTGTCATGCAGAAATTTGCATATCTATGCACTAATTTCTTGCCTCCTGAAAGCCTGCCTCCACTGCGCAATCCCTAGTGAAGAATACCCCTGAATGAATTGGAATTGGCCTTGCCTTTACTGTGAAATACTCATTGGAATATCCAATGTGTGCTAGATGCATTGAATGCATCACTATAGTCACAACAAATAGTCCATCTCACCCTTTCACCTATCTCTCCACTAGGTCTCCACCTAACTAACATGCAAGTAGTTAACTCGTGTATTTTGTTCAACTTATAGATATTAGTTATGAATTAACAATTAATTAATTCACTTAACTCTCACTAGTGTATCTTTCTAAATAGACTAGATACAAGCTCAATCGAGTTTAAACAACTTAACCGAGTTAAACGCAACAACAACTCTCTAACTACAAAACCAATTTCGATATAGCTTTGCCACTTCAGTTCTAACTGAGTCCTTCATGCATGAGCCACCAATAACCCTATGAATTGTGTAATTCCTTCAGCCCACTGATTTTCCAAATAATTTCACTAAAATAAAGTGCTCCAAGAGAATAACTTGATGTTTATTGTCGGATTATTATTAAGGGTTAATAATAATCGACATGCACCTATTTTTAGATCGACGATCTATAAATAGACTTCGCCCAATATTCTAAAAATAGAATTTCATCTATTTTCCATATTTGACCAACCATCTACAAATAGCATCCTGAAACTTATAGAATATTCTCACTATGTCTAAAAATAGACATACACCTAAAAATAGCCTGCAGGCCCCACTTAGTGAAGGTGCTTACTTTTCACTAAGCTCATCATCTTGTTGAATCTCAAAAATTTTGAGCATAGTCAAGAGCTCTAATGTATCATAATGTCAACATTTTGGGCATAGATAACACAAATTATTGTATTCTATATTGAATTGGTATTGGTAAGCTTCACCAAAGCTTCCATGGTGATTGAGGATGACAAATGTGAAAAATGGGAATTTTTAGAAATTCGGAAAAAAATAGGATTTTTCCATACTTGATGATGCAAAGGAAATTTGGGCACCACATGTTAGGTGACCTATACTACCATGATGGTAAGTTCATGGTGGCATATGGTAAATTTTTTGGTACAAATTGTGTGCAACAATGTAAAGATCATGGGCTTATGGTGTGAGGTGGAGATCTTGAGTGTTGATGTCGATGCCATAGTAGATAAGTGGTATTTGAGGTTGGAAAGGTGGTAATGAAACTTTTCAAAATTCCCAAATACCAATGAGAGATTCAAATATATACCCTGGTCCATTTGGAGTGTTTGAAAACGTTGGAGCTCATTGTTTTATTAACACCTCGCCTATTAAATCCTTGACTAATATTTGGGCCATAGACCAATACCCAATCTCCATTGTCTGATCTAGTGGGCACACAAGTTAGCATCAAGAAGGTTAAATGCATAAAATGGGACTTCCCCATCACTACAAACAATGAATTGGTGCCAAGTGGTAATCAAGACTAGGTGATGCCAGAAGATAAGGTAAAAGAAAAATAAAAAGGGAAGAAGGAAATTTGAAAGAGAGAGAATGAGAACAATACAAATAGACACACATATAGAGTGAGAGAGATGAGAAAAAAAAAAGAGAAATAAAAGGAAAGGTAAGGAAAATATAGAGAGATAAGATATCGGGAGTAAGGAGAGAGAAGAGAGAATGAAGAAGAGATGGTAGTGTGATAAGTGAAATGAGGCAAGCTAGGTGGCTAAAGAAGTTACATGGAATCTTGAAATTTGCAACAAGAAATGGTGAAATTGGCATCCAGAAACAACATGACAGCACACACACTAGTGTGGGACCACAATTCATGTAGTGATGGGTCCAAGCGATACATTAGTGTGCAAGCCAATTTATTTAATAAATTGGAAATGTGTCTAATTTAATTTTCCCTTAATTAAATTGGACAATAAATTGTAATCTTATCTCATAAACACTTTTAATAGTTAACTGAGTGTGATAGAATCAGTTAGCTCATGCAATTCGAGTTGAGGGTGGTTGGTGAGGCATGTAGAGTGATTCTATTTGTTTTATAGTCTAAGATGTAGTTATTGTATTAGTTTAATGCATGGGAAATTGGTTAACTCAATTAAGTGAGTTAAAGTCAATCTAACTAGTTGTAACTGATTTTTGCACTAGTGAGAGGTCAATTGAATTAAATCAGATTTAATTCACGTGTACTGATATTTCAAGTGACCAATGATTTACTATTAACAATTGCATGCATTTCAATTCTGATGAAGACCAAGTAGAGACAAAGGTTACAGGGAAGTTGATTATCAGTTGTATTTTTAGCAAACTACCCATATGCAGTTAAAACACCATAGGATTGCCCATGATCATTGTGCAGTTGAATAAGTCTTATATTCCTAAGGAATATGGATTTCGTTCCTCATGAATTGTGTGAGAAAGGCAGGCTGAAGACAGGCTGAGAATTGGGTAAGTGTTGGCCCAATTTTGTCTGGATCAATGTGAGACGATTAGCAGATCGCAGGAGACTCTTGTGAGAAGAGTGCATCGTAATTGTTTCATGATTCCTTGGTTCATTATAAAATATAGATAGAGGGGTTTTGAGTAGCAAGCTTTCGCCACGGAAAACATCTGTGTTGTGGATTGATTTTCTTCTTTCTTTGACTTGGTGTGATTATGTGATCGTGTTTAATTTCCACAAAATTAATTGTAGAAGGATTCAGTATTTTTCTCTAATATATTACATGATAAAATTGAATCCATAGGTATATATATATATATATATATATATATATATATATATATATATATATATATATATATATATATATATATATATATATATATATATATATATTGTTTGTATAATTTCTACATGGTATCAGAGCGCTAGAAATCACTATAGTGGAGAATAAATTGAGTTTGTGTTGAACAACATTCAAAGTTGCATATACATTCATTGGTTCGACAAGCGGATCAAGATGGCTTTCAATGGCTTAAGATTGGAATATGCACTCGAGGGAATTTATAATTATATTGCATGAAAAGAAAGAATGGAGGTAGTGTTAGAGGAAAACGGGTTGAAAGAGTTCATTGATAATGATATTCCCAAGCCCGTTGCTGCAGATGCTACTCTTCTTGATGCTTGGAAAAAAAAGGTAACAAGGGCAAGGAGGATCTTATTGGAGGGAATATGAGACCACATTGTCTCAAGTATCTATGGCAAGGAAACTCCACATGTAATGTGGAAGACCTTGAAATATCTATTTCAGAAAAACAACGACCAAAGGAAGGTGCCGCTAAAGGAAAATCTCGGGAAAATCAAGAAGGAAGAGGGTGATATGGTACCAACATACTTGGCAAAGTTCACTCAATGTCGAGATGAGCTTGGAAGTGTTGGTGTGACTGTAGCAGATGATGACTTGGTGATCCTAGAACTTCTAGGCCTTCCCAAGAGTTGGCACAGTTATCAGGACTCTGTCAATGGGAGGGAGAAGTTATCATATTGGGAGTGACTTTGGTACAAGAAGAATTCAGGCGGAATACCAGGGATGGATCCTCATCCAAGAATAATGATGAGGAAGATTGTTCCTTGGCCAGTAAGGCAAAGAAGGCCAAGGGAAATAAATCCCAAGGCGAAGTGAGCAAGAAATACTTGTCCAAGATCAGATGCTTTCACTATCACGAGCATGGGCACTATGCTACAAATTGTCCACAAAAATCAAGCAAGAAGGATCTTGCAGTTGCATCGGGTGAAGCTACTGGCTTCACAATGAGCTTGATTTACCTCATTGCATGCATGTCTAGCACTCGTAATGGGATGCATGTGGTATTTAGACAAAGCAGTTGCCTCGTTCCATATGATGGGGACAGAGATATAGATTCAAGACTTGAGGAGAAGGACCTCCACAGAGCATATATTTTTAATATGACAAGAGGCATAGCGCTACCAAAGATAGGTACAATTACCATTCGTAGGGAGAATGCTCCCATCTCGTGCTAGCAATGTTTTGCATGTTCCAGCCTAAGGAAGAATCTTGTCTCCGTAGCTGAGATTGAAGAACGTAAGGTGAAGCAATGTTTGTGGAAAATGAAAAGTTTTCCTAAACACATTGCCACGGACAAGTGAAACAGACGGCAGAAGATTCAAAGAACTCGTATGCTCTCAAGGTTGAGGATGCATGCAAGGTCAGGAGGATAAAAGTAGTGGTTAATGACTTGGTGGTTGAGAGGGAGAAATTATCTCTCAACATGCAGCCTCAAAAGCAATCTCAGAAAGTTGTGGAGCAGCCACAATTGGAGAAGCAGAGAGATTGAGTGGAATATTCCACTCAAGTAGTGACCTCTAGGAGGGGGAAATTTCAAGCCAGAAGGGAAGAGGGAGTACATGCATCTATACCTCCAGGTGTGAGGTGGGGCGATGTGTAGAACTAATCCCAAGAATAAATTGGGTAGGGTTCATTGATATGGTGTGTCCCATGGATCAAACCTAGCTACGAGGAGCCCACAGTATAGCAGTAGAAGGATTGGTTATATTGATGCAGTCAGATGTCAGGAAGACAAAAATGAGAGTGACAGGTGTCAGATACTGGAGTGCAAATCGGAGTTGGCAGCATTGTAGAGTGCATGGATGCAGATGTCAAAAGTGCAGAGACCATTAGACATGTGCAATAGCTAGCAGCAGTCAAAAGACTCTAATGACAGATGCATTATACAGATTCAGTTTCAAAAGTGTTGCATGCAAGAGTTGCATGTGATAACAACATTTGAGAACTGTTGCATGTGCAAACAACACTAGAGAAGTGTTGCATGCAAGAGTTTCATTTTTCATGCAAGATTTGCATGTTGCATGCAAGGACATTCCAAGGTACCAGATCGGGACAGATTGATTCATTTCTTGTTGAGAGGGAATGTTGAAATTTCCAAAAAGAAACATTGAATTGGCATCCAAAAACAACATGAAAACACACACACTAGTGTGGGACCATAGGTCATGTAGTGATGGGTCCAAGCGATACATTAGTGTGCAATCCAATTTATTTAATAAAATGGAAATGTGTCTAATTCAATTTTCCCTTAATTAAATTGGACAATAAATTGTAATATTATCTCATAAACACTTGTAATAGTTAACTGAGTGTGATAGACTCATTTAGCTCATGAAATTCGAGTTGAGGGTGGTTGGTGAGGCATGTAGATGATTCTATTTGTTTTAGAGTCCAAGTTGCGGTTAGTGTATTAGTTTAATGCATAAGAAATCAGTTAACTCAATTAAGTGAGTTAAAGTCAGTCTAACTAGTTGTAACTGACTGTTGCACTAGTAAGAGGTCAAGTGAATTAAATTAGATTTAATTCACATGCAATGATGTTTCAAGTGACTAATGATTTACTATTAATAGCTTCATGCATGTCAGTTCTTATGAAGACCCAGTTGAGACAAAGGTTAAAGTGAAGTTGACTATTAGTTGTATTTTTAGCAAAATGCCCAGATGCAGTTAAAACACCATAGGATTTCCCATGATCATTGAGCAGTTGAAGAAGTTTGAAATTCCCAAGGAATAGGGATTGCATTCCTCATGAATTTCATGAGCAAGGCAGGCTGAGAATCGGTTGTGTTGTCTCGATTTTGTCTAGATCGGTGTGAGACGATTAGCATATTGCAGGAAACTCTTGTGAGAAGAGTGCATTGTAATTTTTTCATGATTCCTTGGTTCATTATACAATATAGATAGAGGGATTTTGACCAGCAAGCTTTCCCCAAGAAAAACATCTGTGTTGTGGATTGATTTTCTTCTTTCTTTTACTTGGTGTGATTGTGCGATCATATTTAATTTCCACAGAATTTATTTTAGAAGGATTCATTATTTTTCTCAAGTATATTGCATGATTAGATTGAATCCATTGGTATATAAATATTGTTTGTATAATTTCTACATGGAACCACTCGAAGGTGCCTAGTGGACCCAAGTGGCACATCAATAGCCATGTCAATGATTTTGTTATGATTTCCTCATAATTTTCTTGGTCCTAAATTTCTAAGGATGTTTTGAAGCCCTAAATGATGTTTTTTAGGAAGTTTCGGGACACACATATAAGCTATATAGTTAAATGGTAGATCTTAATTATATATTTCCAATGAGATATTATGCATTCCAAATAAATATGGTAGAAAAAGTTACACCCTAGATCAATGTATAAAGAGAAGCAAGTACTAGATCACTTCCAGGATGCATAACTTCTTTCTTAGATCTCAAAAATGAGCATGGAAGTAGTCAAAAAAATCTACGTAGATAGGATAATCCACATACAGATCCAAAATTAGAATCTAAGCATCCAACTCCTTAGGAAATTAGAAGAAATATTCCTAGGAAAAAAAAATTCATGGCTTTAATTTTCTATTCATATATCAAAATTGAGCATATGAATAGCATTTGAAAGTTGTTGAAGATAATAATACATCTATCCACCTCAAATTTTTATTTGGGCAGTGGAAATTATTAGAAAAAATAAAACAATGTCACTAGTAGCCTCAAAGAGAAAAAATAGTAAAAATGGTATATTCAGAGAGCTATAAATTTCAACTCAAAACTTAGATGAATACATAAGGATAGTCATCGGAAAGATAATCTAATTGAGAATGAAGTGCAATGATCCATTTTTCTATAGATGCACATTGTTTTTTATAAAGGAATGGGAACAGGGAATTTGGAATCATTAAACCACACAAATTTTCAATGAAGAACATGTCCAAAAAAAATAGTATTATGTGAAAAGTAATTCCAGAAGACAAACATGCACACCAAATGTGATTATGAAACAAGGAAGGCAATCTAAACTTCGCAATTGTACATGTACAAGGGTGTATATGCCCATTTAAAATTGCAAAAGCATGGAAATGAAAATTGTTGAGTAATGACTATTAGCAAGGACTTCTAAGAAAGGTGCTAGGGAGAGTTTTTCATAAGAAATCAAATGTTACAGATATAATTATTTAGTTATATGGTATATCTGATTTAAAATTCAAAGGAAAAGATGGAATGGGTCTAATAAGCCAGTGTATTGATTAAAGGATAACATACAAACAAAACATTTTGTGAAATTGGTTAAGTGATATTTAGATTGTAGAGGAAGATATAGTGAAAGGCCCTAGTATTATAATGGGATACTACATTAACAAGGGAATTATGATCAATATTATGAGTCAAATGAGATCTTAAAAATTTTGTCTGAAGAGAATGCTCAAGAAGGGTATGAAATTTGCATGCATAAAGAAAATAATGGTAAGGATCATAGCCATTATATTTAGTTATAATGTATAGTAAATTGATCATGTTAGGGCCAAGGAGCATGGAGTAAGCTATTAATAGAGTAATCTTATTAATGTGCATAATAATTTAAAGTAAGTCATTTAATCCTAAAGAAAAAGGTGGGGTTAAGTAATTAAAATTACATTGAATGCAAGGATAAAAGTGAGATGATGCTCATGGGATGTGTACATCATCACTATGGACTAATACATGAATATTATAAGAGTTCATATCAAGTAGGAACTTATGAATTAGGTTTAAAGGAATGTGGAACAAGATATCCACATATGATATTAGAGTGCTCGATGGAAGCATGGTGAAAATTTGAAAATTTGTAGATGAATTAATGAAGGGTCATGCATGCTAAAGGGTCCCAATAAATACATAAGGAAACAAATTGTGTGCAAATTGGTTCCATGAGAATAAAATAAGACTTCAAAGAGAGTTATTCTATTAAAGGAAGTGGAATCCAAAATAGGATCAAGTATGGGGAAAATTGAGATATTGATAGAAGATCCCATAATATGAAATTTTCAATTAGCAGGAATATATGGAAACATTTAGAGCATGATGCTAATAATAAATAACAATGGTTGATGTATGTAGAGAATATTGAGTGAATTCCCAATGTAGAAGGTATAGAAAATTGATCTGGGATATCTTCCTTGGTGATGTTAAATAGAATTACTTAAAGAGTATGAAAATACCATAAATGCAACATCCATGAATAAGAAACACAAAAATAAGTCAACATAGACAATCCACCAAGAATTTTTAATGGAGTTCACTCACAATGTGTGCGCTACGTCTTCGGGTCTAGCTTCAAAGTGGAGATGCCTCTATATAATCTCAACAAAATAATGGAAAAAATACATGGAAATACCTCATATATAGGGATGACCCAAAAATCTGTTGCTTGAATCCCAATTCCGACTACACAAGTGGATTTCTTGCAAAATTTCGAGAAAAAATAGTATAAAATTTACCAAGTTCTGGAACTATCACCTCCTCCTCAAATTTCAAGCCACAACATATTAGCATATGCATAGAATATTCCCTTAGAATATGCTCTGGGAATATTTCCAGAATTTGTCTCGAGATTCATGCCCATTTGGGTCCCCTCAAGGTTTCATTTCTCTTTGTTCTATTGTGGGTTTTCCCCTTCAACTAATTGAATCGTAGGGTTAAATACTTTATTCATACATACTATAAAAATATTTTCCCCATGGGAGATTATTTGTAACGGTTTTAAATTAGGCATATGGTTGGGGAGGTCCTAGGGTCAAACCTGCGGGCCTTGCTCTTTTGGCTACAAATCATAACTGTCGACCCATATTTACAGTCCTAAAACGCATGCATTTTTTCTCCATATAAACATTAATTATAATAGTATGGGGACAGGTCACGTGGTATAGGATATGGACATGCCCCTCTTTCCATGCATTTAATAGCAATCATCAAAACCAACTTCGTTCCCCAAAATTCCAATGATCGTGACACTGCTATATTGGGCAGGTGCTTGGTTTTAGTTTGGATGGTTGGGGGTGTTCGTTACAAGAGAAATATTTTATAATTGGGTAAACTTATGTGGCAAATTGTACGGTGCCACATGGCGCCCAATCATTGGTTCATATGGCGCATGCATATTTTCCCACCTCATACGCTGACTAGGTATCATGTTTCAACCGTACTACCACATCAACCTCTATGGGTCCCCATCAATTGCTAACTAGGATGTTGACTGGGATACCATGTGGCGAAAGCTAGGATTTTTAAGTGGTAACCAATGGACCCCACTTGTACTTTATTTATTTATTTTATAAAAAATTCATATGAGCATTATTTTTTCATACAAACTCAGATTTATGTGTCATCTGCATTGTTGGAATCGTATCGACAAATATACAACTTGGTGCCAGTTTTTTTAAGATTTGAGGACTTCAAATTTTGAACCCTTTTGGTTCCTCCTATATTATTCATCCCCACTAAGAATATTTTGGTCTTCCAAAAGCCTTAACAATCAATATGTAGGTAAGTTCATTTCTCCCTCATTTTTGTATTTTCAATCCATCATGTTTTTATGGGATGCATTCCTTTGAAACCCACTCAAAGGTACTCCACATCTCCCTATCATAAAGTCTTGGTTCTTCTGTCTAGGATGATGTCTTCAAGAAACTTGTCCAAGTATTTTGAAGAAAAATCATCCACTAATGTAACATGACCGCTCTCCTCTAGATCCATGATCATGGGAGGTTCATAAAGTTTCAATTTCTCCACATTGACTAAAAAATACATTTGCATATAGGCTGGAAGATCAAGGTGATAAGCATTTGTTGAAATCTTTTCTAAGATGGTGAAAGGACCATATCTGATTAGTTTCAAATTTTTAACTTCTCCCTTAAAACTATCCTTGCTAATGTGAATCCATACTCAATCTCCAACCTAAAACTGATGATCAACTCTATGCTTGCCATGTTGGGCTTTATATTATGCCTGAATTTTCTCCAAATTTTCTTGCACTGCTTGATGTATCATCTTGATCCTATAAATGAATTTATAAGCTATGTCTTAATCACTTTGTTCATTGGAATCCTCATGTTTCCCAAAGACCAAATCTAAGGGTGACTTGGGCAAGTACCCAAAAAGTGCTTCAAATTATGAACTTTGAGTAGAAGAGTGCAAATACCTATTGTATGTAGGTTGAACATAATGTATTTGTTAATCCCACAAGTTAGGATGCTTGCTGTCTACTCAACTTAGTGTTCCTAAATTGATATCATAAATTGTCAACCAGGGTTAGTAAACTGTTGAAGTGAAGTGCACCATATGTGCCTAGGTATCTTCTTCCTACTTCGTTGTGCTTAGTGTTTTTCTAGTGTTTTTGGTTTTGTGTTTTTATGCTAAGGGGAAAAGAACTAAATTGCTGGCAAAGAGAAGTTACTGATCACACTAAAATAGAATAAAATCTACTCTAAACTATGAATGGTACCAAGAACAGAAAATGCTAATCCACAGATTGTAAAGCAAAAGTAACTCATAACATTAAATTAATCCAATTCATTTCATTAGAGGTATGTTGGAACAAATTTAGAAAAGGATTAGTTTGATGTAATGAGGTTCTCTTCAGTAAACAAAAACTTAAAACATCACAGAGAAAATCTTACTTGTTGTTAGAAATTTGTTGGAACATTTTGAGAAAATATTATCTACAACATAGTAAGGAACCCTATGCTAAAATAACTTATGACACTAGAATTTACTCATTTTGCAACTCAAAATGTTACTATTAAGCCTCATTTAAAGGTTAGATATTTCTTGGAACAACTTGGGAAAAAGGTTGTTTGTAAAATTATGAGAATCTTTTACATAATTACAGAACAGTCAAGAACTCAAAATGATATAACTAATTCTTGTTCATATGATAATGATGTGTTAGAAGAATTTGAGAACAAGAGAAGCTTATAAAATAATGAGGGTATTTGAAATCTAATTAATAGGACTGAAATGCAATTAACTAATAGAACTGAAATGCAATGAGCAGAACTGAACTAAAATGCAATTAACTCAAGAGTACTACAGCTATATCTCATTCACGTATTAGTGATATATTGGAACAACTCATGAGAACAAGATTGACTGTAATATTCGATGTAAGTAAATGACATAAAGCATGATGCAAGATAATAAACTCAGAAAAATGCCTAAGTTAAGAACAAAACAGAGTTAAAGGTCACTTATCTAGAAAATATGCACAAAGCCTTTCAGATAGTAGGGGCCCTCTACCATAAGATTGGCACACGAATCCTTAACTCCCTAAAGTTTCTTTAGATCATGCATCAAAGTTATACTTCTTTTATTAGAAGAAAAAAACGCTTAGAAACAGAGTATCACAGTCTTTGAGAACTAACAACAAAACATCAACTAACTATTTCTTGGTTCACCGAGTTATTTTTATAAGAAAATACATAACTGTCATTGAGTAGAAATAGGAATAGGTGTCTTTTATAATCAAAATCAAACTAGAACTCTTGTTGAGGACTCGTATTTTGCTGAAGACACCTGCAGAGTCCTTATCCTTGTAGAAGTCTGCTTCTTGGTTTTGGCTTTGTCCACGTGCATAACCATTTTCAGATTTTTTCTCAGCCTTCGTGGAGGACAAGGAATGATGCAGGAGAGTTCTAGAGTCTAACCATATGCATATTTCCCTCAAATGACACATGTAACCTGTGTAAACATAAATATGGCTATGGAATATGCGACTAGCTACAGAATGACTGCATTCTGTAGCTAAGTCTGCTCAAAAATCACTATGACAACAAAACCACAAAAGTATAATAAGTCAATCATTGCATGTATTCTTAAAGTGATTTTAATCATTCCTATTGATCTTTTAGGCCTATAAATGATAAAGGACAAATGGAATGAAGTGAAATTTGGTGAAAGAAAGGACATTTTTAAAGCTCAACATACCCCCACTGCAAAACTTTTGCATGTCCTCATGCAATCAATCCATGTATTCTGAAACTTTAGCCAGGACATCTAGCTTCCTTTTTCTGCTTTGCTTGGTGTTCAATGGCATCCTAGGCTTCCTTATGACCAATTTGAACCTCGGATTTATAAGTGCCCTGCTCAATTTCTTGTTTTTCTTCTTCAACTTCTCACTAGCCTTGTACAATTTTTCCATTTGCAGAGAGAGAGTTGTGTTCATGTCACTTTTCAGTTTGACTTGTTCCCTTAAAATTTCATTTTCATTTTTTATATGCCTATTGAGTACTTCCAATTCATATTTTTCTCTTTTTAGCACTTCAATTGGAGATTCTTGTGGGCTAGAAGTTCTTTATGTCAAACCGAGAGGTAACTCCTCAAATCAGAATGTGTATTAGCTGAAGAATGTGCATGCTTTTATAGATGGGAGGTGAGGCTATTGGGATTCATCTCCCAATGACTCTTGGCCTTCCTTATTTCCTAATATTAAATAATATACAAAAATACATATGCACACCCATCCATAGGATTAGGTGTCAACATTCCCCCTTTAATCCGAAGGGATGTTGGTGAGTCCAAGCATCGATCTGAACTTTTCAAACTTTTCTCTTCCAAGTGCTTTGGTGAAGATATCAGCAGTTTGCTCATTTGTGGAACAATGATGTAGATGGATGGTTTTGGCCTGAACATGATGTTGAATTAGATGGTACTTTGTATTGATGTGCTTTTTTCGATCATGGAACTTTGGGTTCTTGGCCAACTTTATTGCAGAAGTGTTGTCGATCATGAGTGGTGTGGAGTACATTTGTTTCATCTGCAAATCTTCCAGGATTTTCCAGAGCCACACAATTTCTTTTGTTGCTTCAGCTGCTGCCACATATTCTACCTCGGTCATGTAATCTACTGGAACTGATTGTTTGCATGATCTCCATGAGACAGCTCCTGATCCAAGACTCATGGTGTAACCTGTAGTAGACACCCCTATTTCTTTGTCGCCATCAAAGTCTGAATCAGAGTATCCGGTCAAGATGAAGTCGCCTACCTGTGTATATTTGAGTCCAAAGTCTTGAGTCCCCTTCAAGTACCTTAGTACTCTTTTTGCAGCAGACCAATGTCCTTTACAAGGTTTTTGCATGAACCTTGAGAGGATTCCAACAGCAAATGAGATGTCAGGTCTGGTGGTGGTCAGATAGATAAGACTTCCTACAAGCTGTCTATACTTAGTTTCATCCTCAAATTCCTTCCCTTCAATAGATGTGAGCTTCAAGTTTTGTTCCATTGGAGTGCTTAAGGGTTTACAGTCATCCATGCCAAATTTGTTCAAGAGATATCCAATGTACTTCTTCTGAGAAAGAAATATGAATTTAGGATGTTGAATTACTTCAATACCCAAATAGTAATGAACATGACCCAAATCAGTCATTTCAAAACCTTTATTCAACTCTTTCTTCATGGATGTAATATAGCTCTCATTGTTTCCTGTTATCAAAAGATCATCTACATATACCACAAGATATACAACTGTTTTTCCAACTTTCTTAACAAACAAAGTTGCATCATCAAGATCAAAGTGTTTGAAATCAAGTTTCGGAAGATGCTCGGTCAATTTCTCATACCAGGCTCGTGGTGCTTGCTTGAGGCCATACAAGGATTTTACAAGTTTGCAAACTTTGTGTTCTTGACCCTTTATCACAAATCCTTCTGGCTGGGACACATAAACTTTCTCCTTTAGATCTCCATTCAAGAAGGCTGTTTTTACATCCATCTAATGGACTTTCCATCCATTCTGCGCTGCTAAGGCAAAGAGAGTCCGAATGGTGGTCCATTTTGCTGTGGGAGCAAAAGTTTCTTCATAATCGACTCCTTCTTTTTGTGCGAATCCTTTTGCCACAAGCCTGGCCTTGTGCTTGTCAAGTGAGTCGTCTGCTTTGTACTTGTTCTTGTAGACCCACTTACAGCCAATTGGTTTTGTTCCCAAAGGCGGATCAACCAGCTTCCAAGTGCCATTCTTTATCAAGGCATCATACTCCTTCTGCATCGCTTCTTTTCATTCATCATGAGAAGCGGCTTCTTTGAAGGAAGTTGGTTCATGATCTGTAGACAAACTCAATTCACAGTTATAAGCAATATCCATATCAACAGGAGAATCAGAATTATCTACATCACCTTCGATTTCTTGAGTGGAACTTCTTGTTCCTATTTTTCCAACCTCATCGGGATGAACATCCTCCAGTGTCTTTGTCAGCCATTTGGGAGGACCTTTCTGAGATGGCCCCGGCTGGTCACTTGACTGAGTTGGGATTGATTCAAGATTCAATCTCCCAATTCTGTCAATCACATCATCCAATGTGTCATCTGTGGTTGTTTCTTCATGCGGGGGAGAGAGTGCTTCAGGATATGATTCCACAGTTTGATTCAATATCGGAATCCCCCCTTCAAGGTGTGGAATCACATTATCAAACTCTTGGAAAGACTTTGCATGTGTGAATCTGTCTAGGTGATCAAGTTGTCGCTCAACAACCTTGTCACTCTTGGAAGATTCAAGAAATATGACATCTCTTGCTATCACAAACTTCTTATTTGTTTCATCATAGAGACGATATCCTTTGGAGGTATTGGAGTACCCCAAGAAGATACATTTTCTTCTTCTAGCACCAAGTTTGTTCCTTTGACCCTTGGGTATCAAGGCATAACAGGTGGACCCAAAGACCCTGAAATGCTTTACCGAAGGAATGTGGCCATGCCACATTTCAAAAGGAGTTTTGTTTCTAATTGAACTTGAAGGACACCTATTCTTTATGTAAACGACACATAGAACTGCATCAGCCCAAAACATCAATTTCACATTCTTGAAAAATAACATGGAGCGAACCATATTTAAGATAGTTCTGTTCATTCTTTCAGCTACACCGTTCTGTTGTGGATTATATGGCACAGTTGTTTGATGTTTGATTCCATGTTGATGAAGATAATTTTCAAATTCGTTTGAAGTGTATTCTTTTCCATTATCAGTACGTAGAGAGCCAATATGTGTTTGTGCATCATTTTCAATCCATGTATGAAAATTCTTGAAAGTTTGAAAAGCATCAGACTTATTCTTCAGTAAGTAAATCCAACACATTCTGGTGTAGTCATCCATAAATGTCATCATGTATTTGTTTCCATTTGCAGAAGCAATAGGCATAGGGCCACATAAATCTAAATGAACAAGTTCAAGTTTCCTATGTGCTCTTGAGTGTGAATCATGAAATGGCTGTTTGCTATGCTTTCCTAGAATACAAGCATCACATTCCTTAGGTTTTCTAGGAATTGTAGGCGGTCCATCAACACCATTTTTCTTCAACAAACGAAGGCTGTCATAGTTTAAGTGTCCAAATCTAGCATGCCATAAAAGACTTGATGGAAATGTACCTTCATCATGATGTGAAATGAATGCAAAGTTTTGAGCATGAGCAGATGAACCTTTCAGCTTCAAAAGTCTCCCTTCTTCTATTCCCTCCATGACAAGGGAGTGATCTGATGGTTTTCTAACCTCTGCCTTGCCATCAAACAAGTGAACTGAGTGTCCTTGCTGTCGGATTTCGATCAGGGACAACAAGTTTCTCTTCAACTCCGGGAGGTATAGAACCTCATGTAGGATATGATCAGGAAGACCAGGCAGTTTAAGCCTGACTGTGCCAAGCCCTGATGGCTTGAGTTTGGATTTATCTGCGAAATATACTGCTCCATCAACTTTGTCAGTGAATTCTTCAAAAAAATATTTTCTAAATTTCATGTGACATGTTGCTCCTGAATCTAGCAACCAATCATCTCTCCATGAAGTAAATGAAACATCAAATAGGTTTTCAGTTACTCCATTGTTACAATGTGCTAGAACATAGTGAGCGGATTCAGGTGCTTTACCTTTGTCTTTGTCATTAGTTTTACCTTTGTCTTGATTTTTGTGCTGCTCAATTTTGTCCCATGGTGTTCCGCATTTGGATGCATCATGTCCATCTCTATTGCAACGTGTGCAATGAAGATTGGATTTGTCAGCTTGTCTGCCCCCCCTTTCTGTGAAGTTTCTTCTTCCTCTTCCTCTTCTGCCACCTCTTCCTCTGGATGAATCTGGAGCATGACTCTTTTCTCTATGTTCCAAGTATGCAGCCTCTTCGGAAGATGAAGGGACTATCATCTTCCCAAAAGCTTTCTCTCTTTCTGCAAACTTTTTCTCAAGTGTATCAAAGGTGATATGCTGAAAGTTTCCACTTGCTTGCAAAGACTCAAGATAATGTGAGTAAGTTGGATATAATGCCTTAACATATGCTATGAGAGGTATGTCCATTTTTACACCAGTGTTTTCAATGTCATGCATTATAGATCTTACTTCTGAAGCTAAAGCAAGGGGATCATCATTCTTCATTTCAAGATTGAACAACTTAATCATCAATTGAACATTTTCTAATTCTGAATGTGAGTCATAGAGTTCCTTTAGCTTGTTCAAGGCATCATAGGGATTTGAGAATGATGAAATATGGCGACTCACCTCTTCACTTACGGAGGCTGCAATCAAGGCATAGGCCTTGCAGTTCTTATTTTCCCAAATGGCAAGCTCTTTGTCTGAAGTGGGCTTTGCTGGTGGATTTTCTTCTTGTCCTTCACAGATTCCTTTCCACAGCTCATTAAAAATGAGTGTGTGTTTAATCTTTCGATACCATTCAAGATAGTTCTCTTTTCCGGAGAGAACCACCCCAACAATTGAGATGAGAGAATGCATTAGATTGCTGGAAAAAATCTTCTGAAGAGGAAAAAAATTTCTGCTATAAAAACTTTCAACTCTTGAAATCTTTCAAATAAAGGGGCAAAAACTCTTGCTGGAAAAATACTCTGAGTTTAAAAAACTCTTTGCTGGAAACTAATATTGCTCAAAAACTCTTGCTGAAGACTGAATTTAAATGGACAAAAAATGCTCTTTCTGGAACAATACTCTGAGTTTAAAAACTCTTTGCTATAAACTGAATTCTGCACAAAAAAAATATATGTATATTTTTTTTGTTTGGGAAAAAAAATTTGTATGTAAAAAAATGGTGGAATGGTATTGTAAAGGGCGGAATGGTATTGAAGGATGGGAGGGGGCGAAATTTAAAAGTTGGATTGGGCGTATTAAAAAATGGGTAATATTATAAAGGAGGGGCGGTATTAAGGATTAGAGGAGCGATGTTATGGATAGAGGAGGAGTGGTATTGCATATAACACAGCGTATTACATGTCAATGGACTGTTGTATTAATATATACAATGGACAGTATATAACGTGGAGCGGTATTTAAAACTGCGTTGAAGCCCGAGCAGTATTAAAATGTATGTGACAGCGTATAAATGATGACAGGGCAGCGTTTTATAATATGTGACAACGTTTACACCAGACAGAAAGTATTGAATATATATGTACAACGTGAATATACAAAGACAGAACGTATTAAAACGCTAGAGATATAGCGTTATATATCACGATTTAATTGCTGGACAGACAGTGCGTGGAATGAATATGAGCGGTATTGACAGTTGAAAAGGGAGGTATATATACAACAATGAGTGGTATTTCAATTCAGCTACGGGTATATGACGAAATATATGAAACCAGAGTATATGAGCGGTATTGCAAAGGGCGCAGACAGCGTTGTGTTAAAACGCAGGTGGAGAGGGCGCTGCTACGCAGAGAAGTGAGTGAGGAGCGTATAACAGTTGGGCCGACAGGCCACGGAGAAATGTAGTGGTGTTGATTGTATATGACAGCACTGGGAATACCGCCTCGGAATAGCGTGGAGGATTGACTTTGGATTGAAAAGCGTGGAGGATTACCGCCTGTGGTAATATATGCAGTGATGTAAACGAGGAGCTGACTGTATATATTGAATGCAGTTAAAACAGCTTGGATATGCAGAGGCGTGGAAACATGTGGGAAGAGAACGTTGAGGGACGAGCAGAAGGGAGGAAAGAGGGAAGGCATTGGGAGATAAGGCGGATATGTAATGAGAGGGTGCAGATTTTTGAGGGATGGGAGGTGTATGCAGAGTGAGGGCGCTGGAGATGTATGGAGAGCTGGTAGGTAAGGGAAATGGGTGTGTCGATGGAGGAGGCCCAAAAGGCCGTTACAAAAAAACTTTTGAAATGGAATCTGCAGAATGACAGAGCCTGCAATTTGCAGAATGACAGAGGAGCCTGCAGTCTTCAGGAGCTGGAGCTGCAAATGTCAGGACTATATAGGAAAAAAAAATGCAGAATAACAGTCTAGCAATTAAGAGCAGCAGAAAACTATTAATAAAATTTGACTGAGCAAAGGATAGGTAATTACACCACAGGGCAGAAATGCCAATAGTGGAGCTGGCTCTGATACCATGTCAAACCAGGAGGTAACTCCTCAAAATCAGAATGTGTATTAGCTGAAGAATGTACATGCTTTTATAGATGGGAGGTGAGGCTATTGGGATTCATCTCCCAATGACTCTTGGCCTTCCTTATTTTCTAATATTAAATAATATACAAAAATACAAATGCACACCCATCCATAGGATTAGGTGTCAACACTTTCCTTGTTTTACGGAAGTATTTTTCTAATGATTCAACATAATTATAGATCTGTTGTTGGGCTGGATCTACCTCCAGAGTTCCTTTATCATAATCTTCTTTGTACTGGTACTCAGGACATCTATCAATTGGTGTCTCTTCATCTTCAATATCTATGATTCTTGTTTGCTTAACTCCTGTCTTCTTCAATATGCCTTTAAGCCTATGACTTATTCTCAGTTTAGATGGTCCCTCACCACTGTCCTTAGCATCCTTTCTTATTATCTTTTCCTTTTTGAGTTGTTTCTTGATTTTGGCCAATTTTTCAAAGATAATCTCCTCACTATCTTCTTGTATTGATTTATCAGTTTTAATTTCAATAGATTTGGAAACTTTTCCCCTCTTGCTTCTTCTTACAAGTTTCCCTTTAGACAGAGTTTCTTTAGGTTCTTCAAAATGATTTCTCAAGAGGAACTCATCCCAACTGTCTCCTATATTCTTCAAATGATGCTCAATTAGAATTTTAACTAGGCCATGATAATATAAGGTGGTTTCTAAGAACTGAATCATTTTTTGGACATTAGAATCCATCCTCTTTAGGCTATTAAGCAAGAAAAAGGGTAAATTTATCTCTTCATCTAGGAAATTCATCATAAGTCGAATTTGATAAACATATAGGGTGCAAAATCTCCCCTCACAGGTTATAAACTTTTGTAGAATTAGCAACATATTTTGCCATTTATTTTTCAAGGCTGAACTAGGAATGCCTTTTTTGAAAACTAAAATTTCCATACCTGGTGTTTTTAGCATCTGTCTCCATGCTTCATTGTGAAATTATTTGTTTTTAAACCATCATTCACCTTGCCTTGGCAATTCTGCTACTTCTGTTATGAAGGATTCCGTGATAATGAACTTGACATCACCTATTTCAACTTCTGACCCGTTGAATGACCGGGCAAATGACTTGGTGACCTCCTTGTGAAATCCATTGAACTTCTCCAAAAACTTTAGCCATCAAACCTGCTGTAACATCTCTTTAATCTGTGGGTAACCTTCTAGATATTTAGTTCTGACTGGCTCGGACCTTACAATAAGTCCCATGGATTCTTTTCCTCAAATTCAATTTACTTCTCTGTAACTGCTCTCCTATTTGAGGTAAAAATGGCTGTAGAGGGTTGTCTCACCCTAAAGATGACTTCTCTGTTTCTGCAGACAGGAATTGGCTACGGAAAAATGGCATTAAGTGGATATGGGATGAGTGAAATACGGTGAGCGTAAATCATAAGAATGATTGAGTTTGAGAGTTGTCATGGAATAAAAGACCGTGGAGAAATCTCATGAGGATTTCAAAATCATCAATGAATGTTTCGGGTTAGTGACGTGACCTAATAGTTCACTTCAAGTACTAACCATTAAATTTTAATAAATGATGATTTGATATGGAGCAGAATGGAAGGGATTTGTTCAAATATTTTATGATAGGCTTGATCAATACGAATAATCAAAATAACTTTATGAAACATACATATGACTTAACCATACTATATCTTTCATAATTTGCTATCATAATAATTTCACACAATTTTACCTTAGCCCTTCTTTTGATTTTTTTGTTGTTTTAATATGCTTTGTCTTTCCTTTGAAATTTGTTGATATTTTAGACTCCATAATCCTTTTGATTTTTCTTGCTGAGGTAGGTTTGCAGGATCAATTTTCTGTTGAACAAGTGGCTGCTAAATGGTTGGTTGTAGAATATCTGGCTGCAAAATATCTGGCTGCAGAATGTACCTATAAAATCTTTGAGACATGGCATGAAATGATTTGAAATATGGATGGAATGAAGTATGAAATGAAATAAAGTGGATCATGAAATATAGTGGAATGAAGCATGAATGAAGTGAAATATGATGGAATGAAATGGATCATAAATATGGAGTGGAATGAAATATGAAAAGTGGGCCTGCAACTTATGATTTGTAATACTCAATTGCAGAAAAAGACCAATTTTGAAAATCTGAAATGAAATGAGATGGATCATGAAATGGAGTGAATGAAGTATGGATGAATGGAGTAAATGAAGTATGGATGAAGTGAGATATGGTGGAATGAAATGGATCATAAGTGGAATGTGATATGTAAAGTGAGCCTGCACTTATGATTTTATGATATACTTGTTTGCAGGAAAAGAACAATTTTGAAAAGCTAAAGTGTCAGAAGGATTCTGATTTTCACCTTATCTTTTCTGTATAAACATGCTAATCAATGATTAGTTTTCATGTTTATAATTTATTTATTTATTTTTTAATTTGTTTTTTTTAGCATCTGATTTCAGAAAATACAATTAAGTTGATGAAGAAGAAGGATTCTTCTTCATTAACTTCACATCATTGTTCTCTTGGAATCTCTTGACAAATTCTTCTCTTGAAAGTGGCTTATGATACAGTTTCAATCTATGACCATTTACAAGAAAAGTCACCTTATCTTCATCTATTGTCCTGATTTTTATTGCTCCATTGTCAAAAAATTTCACAATTTCATATGGCCCAAGCCAATGTGTTTGGAATTTACCTTGAAAATATTTGAAATTTGAATCAAACAAGAGGGCCCAATCACCTTCTTTGAATTTCTTTTCCTTAATGTACTTATCATGCCATCTAGTCCTTTGTTGTTGGACTATATTTGTTCTCTGGACTGCATCTTGTCTGATCTCATCCAATTCATTAATCTGCTCCAATCTGTGCTTTTGTGCCTCTGTTAGATCAAGTCCTAGCTGGACTGCCATTTTAAAAGTTTGAATCTGAAACTCTATGGGAAACAAGACTTGTTTTCCATAAACAATTTCATAAGGGGTATGACCTGTTGTGCTTCTCCATGTAGTTCTATAGGCCCACAAGGCTTCAGGAAGCCTGTCTGCCCAATCTCTTCTATGTAAATGAACAGTCTTTGTTAGGATCCCTTCAATGACCTTATTAGTAGATTCCACTTAACCATTTGCTTGTGGATGATAGGGAGTAGATTTTATGTGTCTGATTTTGTACCTCTCCATCATTTGTTCCACTAGCCTTGATGTGAATTGAGCTCCTTGATCTATAACAATTTCCCTTGGGACACCAAAACGAGTAAAAATATCCTCAAAAAGAAAATTAACTACAGATGCTTCAGTAGCAGAAAGTAATGGCTTGGCCTCTACCCATTTGGTAACATAATCGGTGCAAACTAATATATATTTCTTTTGTCTTGATGGAGGACTAATAGGTCCTACAAAATCTAAAGCCCATTTCTCAAAAGGTTCAATATGTACCTGAGGCTGCAATGGCATCTCACCTGAAGGAGAAGGTTTCCCTACCCTTTGGTAGCTGTCACACCTTTTGACATACTCTTTAGCATCTTTAAAGAGGGATGGCCAATAATATCCTAAATGAAGGATCTTATAAGCTGTCCTTTTATCAGCAAAGTGTCCACCACAAGGTTCATCATGACATGCCTTGAGGATCTCAGGCATCTCATCTTCTCGAACACATCTCCTAATGATAAAGTCTGGACCTGTTTTGTATAACTCATTAGAAACCCATGAATATTTTGCACTGTCATAAATGATCTTTCTTTTGTCTCTTGCATTCATTATTGAAGGAAATTTCCCTGAAACTAGATAATTAGCAATGTCAGCAAACAAAGGAGTTTGAGTAGAAATTGCAAAAAGATATTCATCGGGGAATTGATCTTCAACTGGAGTATTGTATTTAATGTTTTGGAGTCTAGATAGGAAATCAGCTACTGTATTTTGTTTCCCAGGCCTATCTAGAATGGTAATGTTGAATTCCTATAAAAGCAATAACCATCTTATGACTCTGCCATTAGTAATTGATTTGTTCATTAGATATTTAATTGCAGAGTGATCTGTGTGAAAAAAAGTTTCATAGCCTGTTATATAGTGTCTGAATTTATTTATGGCATGAAAAACAGCTAAGAACTCTTTTTCAGTTACAATATAATTTAACTCTGAAGGAGTCAAATTTTTACTTGTATAGTAGATGGCATAAGGAATCAGGTCTTTTTGTCCCAATACTGCTCCTAAAGTTGTATCTGAGGCATCTGTTGAAATATGAAAAGGTAACTTCCAGTTAGGTCCCCTTAAAATAGGTGCTTCAGAGATTTTTGTTTTTAGGGTCTCAAAGGCTAACTAGCAATCAGGATTCCACTTGAATTCACAGTCTTTGGTAAGTAATTTGAAAAGTGGAGATGCTATCTTGGTGAAGTTTTCTATAAACCTTCGATAATATCCTATAAATCCTAGAAAACTCCTAACATATTTTTGACAACTTGGAATAGATAAGTTAGAGATGACTTCAACTTTTGACTCATCAACTCTAATCCCATCCCCTGAAATGTGATGTCCTAAAACAATTCCTTCAGTAAACATCATAAAACACTTTTCATGACTAAGTGAAAGATTTGCTTCTTTACATCTCTTTACAAAATTTTCCAGGTTTGTTAAGGCTTCTTCAAATGTGTTTCCATAAACTGTGAAATCATCCATATATACCTCCACACAATCATGTATTAGATCTGAAAAGATTCCTAGTACTGCCCTTTGAAATGTTGCGGGTGCATTTCATAGTCCAAATGGCAATACTCGGTAAGCATAGGTACCCCAAGGACAGGTAAATGTGGTTTTGTCTTGATCTTCAAGTGCTACTTGAATTTGGTTATAACCACTAAACCCATCTAAAAATGAGAAGTAATTTTTGCCAGCTAATGTATCTAACACCTGATCTATGAAAGGTAGGGGAAAATGATCTTTAAGAGTAGCTTTGTTTAATTCCCGGTAGTCAATACATACCCTCCATTTACCATTTTTCTTTGGCACAATTACCAAATGAGAAACCCACTGATTATCTAAAATGGGATAGATAAAGTTGACATTTAGCAATTTCTGCAATTCTTCTTTAACAATCTCTCTAAGGTTTGGATTCATCCATCTTTGAGGTTGTCTGATTGATTTACAATTTTCCTCTATGTAGATGTGATGAGTGCAAGTCTTAGGGCTTATCCCTTTCATATCAGTGTACTCCCATGCATATGCAGAAGAATGTCTCTGTAATATTTTGACTAGCTTTTCTTGTTGAGATTTCTCTAGGTTCTTGTTTATGTTTAAAGTTTTACCTGGAAATATCTCAATTGTAGAGCTGCCAAATTTATCCATGGAGTAAAGAGACATATGTCTTGATGATAAAAACTCAATGTTGGATTCTTCTTGAAATTGTTCATGTTTGTATTCCAAAGAGGATTCAAAGTTTTCTAAGGTATTCAAAATCTGGCTATCTTCACTAATTTCTGAAATTGTGAAGAGAGGTTGTAAGTCTTCTTCATCCTCTATCCATTGAGTATCATCTAATTCTGTAATTGTTCTTGCTAGAGGATACAAGGTAAATTTATTGGTTGAACTACCATCAGAGATGTACATATCACCGGATCTACAACTAATGAAAGCATCAGCTGTAGCTAACCAAGGTCTTCCTAATATAATAGGATGTCCTCCTAGATTATTTTTAGGAGTTAGGATCATAAAATCCACAGGATACTCCCAAGAATCTAAGGACACTGGAATGTCTTCTATTACCCCATCAGGTTTAGTTACAGATCTGTCTGCTAATTGTAATAATGTGGGTGTAAAAAGAAGATTAGGAAGTTTTAGTTTATCCATGATTTGTCTACTCATGATATTGATTGCTGCTTCTAAATCAATAAGTGTGTTTTGGATCTCAGTTCCATTGATGTGTATTTTAACAACTGGATTTCCTGGGTCTAGATACTTTGGAATAGCAATCTTACCCATCATGATGTCTGCTATTTTTCCTCCCAGTTGAATTTTCTTTGTCTCTTTTATTCTTTTTCCTATTTTTTTCATGCTCAACTCCTTTATTGTCTTTGCTAAGATTGGAATTTCCTTGATGGCTTGTAGTAATGGGATCTTAATACAAACATTCCTTAGCTCATCTAGGAAATCATAATTAGGCACCATAATTTGTTTTTCTACACCCTTATCAATTTGTAATCTTTCTGGAAAGGGAGGTGTAGAGGTGAATGTTGATGGCTGCTCTAATATAGGAGTTGAAATTATTGGTTCTTTTTGTTTTGATTTTTCAATATTTGGGTCTTGAAAAGATGTGTTCTCTTCAAGACTTTTATTTACCCATAGAGAATCTTCCTCAGAGTTTTTTTTCTCTTGTATGATTACAGAAGGTTTCTTCTTTTCAAGTATTCTTCCAAACCTAAGTTGAACATCATTAATGTCTAAAGGAGTAATCAAATAGGTTGGGAATTGTTGGCCTTCTATCATGTATGTGTTCTGAGGATTTTTATTGTTGGGGTTTGGTATGGGTTGGGCAGGTAACTGATTTGATTTATGAGGAAATGGTAATGGAAGTGTTGGATTTTGATGTTGTGGATTTTGTTGAGGATTTTGTTGAGGAGGGAAATTTGGATATGGTGGATATTGATAATACTGAGGGTATCTTCCATAGGAATTTTGTGCTCCTTGTGCCCAATTTTGAGATTGATTTTGAAATTGGGGCCAAGGTTGCTGCCAAGAATTCCAATTTGGTGGGGGTTGATTATACAGCTGATCATGGAATCCTTGTGTTTTAGGTCCTTGCCAAGGCCTCCTAGAGAAAAAATTGAGAGATTATATGGAATTTTTAGGGGTTTCTTCTTGAAAGATAGCTTTAAGACCAGGAAGTGAAGGAAAACTCTTGTTCTCATGTTTTTCTGAACAAATTACACAAGTCTCTACTATTTTTGTATCCAAAGGGCACTCTCTCAAGGCATGCTTCTTTCTACATTTGGGACAAAATATTGCTAAGGCATCAGATTTAGCTTTTTTCTTGTTTTGTAACTTAAGGGTGTCTATTTGTTCACTAAGACTCCCTAAAATATCAGATTTGAATTCATAAAGCATATATCCTACTTCTGCCCTAATTATTGTCCTAGAAGCAGACTTACTTTCCCTTGCAAGAGCAAGGTCTCTTGGTCCTTTTACAGTTTTAGATTTCCCTCTTGAAAGATTGATACATAATTCAGCTATTTCAGGTAATGTGAGCTGAGATATATCCCATTTTCCCATCATATTAAGGATATCTAGCCATTCACCCCTAATTGTCTTCAACAAGAGAGCTTTCAAAGTATCTTGGTCTAAGTTTTCCATTTTTTCTCTCTTGATGTTATAGTTAAACCTTTCCAACAAATCTTCCAGATTTTCATCCTCTTTTTGTAGCATTTTAAACACTTCCTCCATATGGTTGACTGGCATACAGTAATCCAAATACCTCTCTAGAAATTTTTTTTCATGTCTTCCCATGTCCTAATAGAACTGTTGATTAAACTCATAAACCATTTTAATGCTGCTCCTTTCAATGTTGAAGGGAATAGTTTAAGTTTTTGGGCATCTTGTAAGCAATCATAGGTTCTACATAGGACTTCAAATTCAAATAGGAAGGTTTCAGGATCTTCAGTTTTGAGTCCAAAAAATTTTGGAAGGATAGAGGGTGAAATATTTTTCATAGTTGCATTGGTTTCTTCATATACTATAGGAAACCCAAAAGATCTTCCCATTTCCCTTCTACCTCTTTTTCTGCCTCCTTCTTCACCTCTACCTCCTTCTCCTTCTGCATCTCTACCTCCTTCTCCTCTACCTCTACCTCTACCTCCTCCAAATAGTGTATGTTTTCCATTATAGACTCCTCCTCCCCCTTCTTCTGCCATGGTGGATTCTTCTGTGGAAGTGGAAAAGTTTATGTCTCTAGCAGGGGTCCTTGAATCTTCTTCTAAGACAGGTTCAGTGGATGAAGTGGAAGGTCTTTCTGATGGAATATCTTATCTTAAGTCTTCTGGAAGTCTATGATCACTATAGTATGGGATGTGGGTTTGAGTTGGAGGTGTGCTGCCTCTTGGTCTTGGTGGAACAAGTGGTGTTCTAGGAATCAAGCTTCTGCTTCTTATAAATCAACCCCTTGAGTCTCTTTCTCTATGCATATCATTGTTTTTTTTTTTTGGAGGTAATAAATAAGGCTACCTAGTTACACTTCCCCAGCAACGGTGCCAAAATGTCTACTCAACTTAGTGTTCCTAAATTGATATCATAAATTTTCAACCAAGGTTAGTAAACTGTTGAAGTGAAGTGCACCATATGTGCCTAGGTATCTTCTTCCTACTTCGTTGTGCTTAGTGTTTTTCTAGTGTTTTTGGTTTTTTGTTTCTATGCTAAGGGGAAAAGAACTAAATTACTGGCAAAGAGAAGTTACTGATCACACTAAAACAGAATAAAATCTACTCTAAACTATGAATGGTACCAAGAACAGAAAATGCTAATCCACAGATTGTAAAGCTAATAAGAAAAATAACTCATAACATTAAACTTAGTCCAATTCATTTCATTAGAGGTATGTTGGAACAAACTGAGAAAAGGATTAGTTTGATGTAATGAGGTTCTCTTTAGTAAACAACAACTTAAAACATCACAGAAGAAATCTTATTCGTTGTTAGAAATTTGTTGGAACATTTTGAGAAAAGATTATCTGCAATGTAGTAAGGAACCCTATGCTAAAATAACTTATGACACTAGAATTAACTCATTCTGCAACTCAAAATGTTACTATTAAGCCTCATTCAAGGGTTAGAGATTTCTTGGAACAACTTGGGAAAAAGGTTGTTTGTAAAATTATGAGAATCTCTTACATAATTGCAGAACAGTCAAGAACTCAAAATGATATAACTAATTCTTGTTCATGTGATAGTGATGTGTTAGAAGAAGTTGAGAACAAGAGCAGCTTATAAAATAACGAAGGTCTTTTAAATCTAATTAACAAGACTGAAATGCAATTAACCAACAACACTGAAATGCAATGAACAGAACTAAACTAAAATGCAATTAACTCAAAAATACTACATCTATATCTCATTCACGTGTTAGTGATATATTGGAACAACTCATGAGAACAAGATTGACTGTAATATTCGATGTAAGTAAATTACATAAAGCATGATGCAAGAGGATAAACTCGAAAAACTGCCTAAGTTAAGAACAAAACAGAGTTAAAGGTCACTTATCTAGAAAATATGCGCAAAGCCTTTCGGATAGTAGGGGCCCTCTACCATCAGATTGGCACATGAATCCTTGACTCCTTAAAGTTGCTTCAGATCATGCATCAAAGTTATAGTTCTTTTATTATAGGAAAAACACTCAGAAACAGAGTATCACAGTCTTTGAAAACTAACAACAAAACATCAACTAACTGTTTCTCGGTTCACCGAGTTATTTTTATAAGCAACTACATAACTGACATTGAGTAGAAATAGGCATAGGTGTATTTTATAATCAAAATCGAACTAGAATTCCTGTTGAGGACTCGTATTTTGCTGAAGACGCCTGCAGAGTCCTTATCCTTGTAGAAGTCTGCTTCTTGGTTTTGGCTTTGTCCACATGCATAACCACTTTCAGATTTTTGCTCAGCCTTCGTGGAGGACAAGGAATGATGTAGGGGAGTTCTGGAGTCTAACCATATGCGTCTTTCCCTCAAATGACACCTATAACCTGTGTAAACATAAAGATGGCTACGGAATATGCGACTAGCTACAGAATGACTACATTCTGTAGCTAAGTCTGCTCAAAAATCACTATGACAACAAAACCACAAAAGTATAATAAGTCAGTCATTGCATGTATTCTTAAAGTGATTTTAATCATTCCTATTGATCTTTTAGGCCTATAACTGATAAAGGATAAATGGAATGCAGTGGATTTGGTAAAAATAAAATACATTTTTAGGGCTCAACACTTGCTACAATACCCTTGGAGCAAATGAACCATTGTTTTTTTGATGACCTTTTTCTATCCTTTGGTCTATGGATGATAATCTGTGCGCATATTTAGCTTGGTTTCCATCATTCTCCATAAGATTTTCCAAAACTCTCCAAGGAATCGATAATCTCGATTCGAGACAATGGATGTGGGTACTCCAAAATGGACACATACATGTTGAAATAAAATTTTATTAGTTTTCTCAATAGTAATATGTTGTTTACATGGCATCAGACACACATCCTGCTAAACCTATCCACTACTACATACAAGTAGTCATGACCCCTTTTTTTCAAAGTCAACCCCATACAAAATCCATGGAGATATTATCCCATGGATGAGAACGAATAAGGAGTGGTGTGTACAACCCAAATTTTCTATTAGTGGGATTATGTAATATTCCAAAATTAGCTTGTAGCTAATTGGAGTATTAATTTTTGTTTTTTTCATTTAGATAGATGAATAAGTAGGTAGGGAGACCCATAAATATCTTTAGTAGGAATAAAACCACTTCTCATGTGAATGTGGATCATTGTATTAGCTGAATAAAGCACCTTGAGGTATGAACAGGGGCTAAAGCATGTGGACAAGGTCAATGTTGACCAGATCAATAGCGATGTTATGGAAATAGTGGAGGATTATTGGAGGACGGCATAGTAATTTAGGAGGAGTGTATGCATGAGATTAACTCCTTTAATGAGTGGGACCCAGGGTGAGGACGCTCACCAAGAATAAAAGGAAGAGGATGGCAGCCATAGAAGACATGATTTTGATTATTGATTTTTTATTGGTCTTGTATGACTATTTTCATGCTTCAGTTGTTTAGCTAATTATGATGTGTTGTTTAGCACAAGGGTGTTTCCGAGCGGAAATCCCACCCTCATCCTCGCGAGACTTCAATTTCCTACTCAGGAGAGGCACCTTGAGCATCATTTCCACTATCCGTCAATTGGCCAAGCTTCAACCATTATTCCCAGCACAGTCTTTTCTAGGACTGTGTTGTGTTGCTGGGTTGCAGTAGTGGAGGGTTGAGAAACCCAAGTTCTGAGCTTGTTTTCCAGTGGAGGGATCAACCCTTCATCTGGGAAGCTTGTGAGGGAGTTCTTAGAGCTTCATTCCACCATCTAGCATCAAGCCAAGCAGCAGAATTCACCCACAGCGCAGTCTCCTCTAGAAACTACGTTATTTTGCAGTGCAATTGCAGTGGGAGGTCAAGTACCCAAGTTCTTGACCATATTTTCCAGTGAAGGGACTAGCCCTTCATCTATTGAGTTGATTGGGTGTTATTTCAGCTGATAGATCATTTCTTCAGCCCCATATCAGCATTCATTCCTAAGGAGTGCGTAAGTCAATCAGGAGGGGTGCAATGGGCAACCCAAAAAGGGTTGAAAATCCATACTTAGAGTCTAGTCAAACCATTCTGGGTTTTTCTGGGTTTTTTGAGTAGAATTTGTGGGTAAAAAACCAAATCATTCTGAGTATTCTAAAAACCTTCCACACATGGTTCTTATTCTCAATAGCAATAGTTTCTAGCCATAGCAGCACACATTTCTAGTACTAGTTTTCTTTAGTGTATTTCAGCCATCTTGTGGCTTGAGTTCATTCCTTTTGGAGCACTGTGTACCTTAAATTGTTGTTGATGCATAATGATATGGCTCAGCGGTTTCTGCTAACATTTTAAATTCATGATGTTATATTCCGGCATTTCCAGCATTTTACAGTTTTGTGCTTAAATTTTGGTTATTTCCTAGATTGAAATGTTATAAATGTTCTATATTATTGTATTTTTCATTTTGGAATATTATATTGGTATCAGAGCGTGCTGTCTGGCTCAGCTTGTGGCAATACATCTTATGACACAAGAAGAAGAGATCTACAATGGTGGAGGGAGTGATTTTTGCCTCATATCTTTTCATATCTATGAAGGACCTCTCCAAGGAGGTCAAGAAAATGAGAAGGGAGAGATGCAATGAGACCTCAAGAAGGTTTCAAGATGAGGAAGGTCCAAGCACTTCCTATCAGTAGCAGAAGAAACCAGTATTGCATAGAACTCCAAAAAAAATACACTGTGTCCACTTTCTTTGAAGTGGAAGGTGAAAGGCATGGAGAGGGAGGAAACTTAGATCATGATACTCTAAGTGATTATCTTACAGAGTATAAATCTCAATCAAGGGATTTCAAGGAGAATCTAACTCTCCAACAGTTCATTCAGATCCAAGAAGAACGAAGACCTTGAAACAACAATAGAAGAAAAATACACAATAGATTTATATTGTCTAAATTCGACGGGTCATCCACAAGCACAGCAAGGGCTTGGAGGAAGAATTTAGATGCATTCTTACTTCTACATACAATAGTAAAAAGAGAGGTTGTTGAGATTGCAGCTTTGCACCTTGAAGGTGAAGCGAATATTTGGTGGTTCAGCCATTTGAAACATGCAAGAGTGGCTGATTATGCAGATTTTACTCAAAGGCTGATCAAGAAGTTTGATAAGAGGAAACCAAAGGTGGTTCCTATTGAGACATTTCCTGACATAGATTAGAAAGCACTTGAGGAGCCAAGGGAAGATTTCAAAATTATCATTCTGGAAGAAGAGAAACTTCCACCACCACTTGCTACAGGAGTACTTGCATCAGGAGAAGGAACACTTGCATCTTTCCAAGATGGTCTTGATCTCTTGACATTGAGAGTCCCATGCATTACTTAGGAGATGCATGAGGAGGAGGAGACTTATACCAGCGTTGGTGCAGCAATAGAGGAGCATTTATCACCATCACCAACAGTTGGAGGAGTCATTACACCAGTAGGAGGAACCCTTGTAGCTATACAAGATGTTCCCAAGGATCATCTTAACTAAGGTATGCAAAAATTTCCACCTCCTATTATTTCAGCACATCATATGGAGAGTTTTGGGGACATGCCATTAGGGAAATTGCATGACCTGGGGTCAAAGCACATTGTTGATTTGGGGCAGAAGACCATCACTACGCAGAGGACCCTTGACTGGTTCAAGGAGGATATATATAGCCATCTTGGTTCCCCATTGTTGAGCTGCACACAACACTTTGGGTTGGAGTGTAGAGTTTTGGAGGATAGGATGAGCATAATACTAATCAATCTAATGCAAAATTGTGTGTTTAGCATTGTGCATGATCATGAAACATCATATGCACCATTATGGAGATCAGCAACGTTGTCACTGAGCAACAGTGATGAGTTGGGGACCCAACTATTATTGGAGCATTCCAATGACCATTCTACCTGTGTAGTATTAAATAGGCATATGGTTGATGAGAGACATCTTATGATGGATAACATCTCCCATTATTATGATATATCCTTCTTGATGAGCACCTCACAACTCAATGAAAATATTTTTCCTACAACATATTTGGAACCTTACGGGTTCAACTTGGTCATTGATGAGTGGTATTTATGTATAGATCTCCAGGAGGTTTCATTTCAACATCACATGAAGTTCAAGGATAGTGATCAAACTTGGGAGGATGGTATTCTCCATGAGGTGGATACCAATTTGGAGCATGATAGGAGACACCCACAGTTGGATGGATGGGTTAGGATGATGAGCAAGGGGTTGGTGAGCCACTTGCAAATCTATGACATAGGGAAGCAGGAGGCATGGTTGCATTGGCTACTCTTGAGAGAGTTTTTCCATCGTGTGACATATCCTATGTTAAATGGTGTGTTATTGGTTGGGACATGGCATGACACTTACATCATGTGGAAGCAAGGAGTTTGATTATATTGAGCTGATGTGATATTTTTCATGACAATCATCATGTTTTTACTCCATTGTTTGTATGATGATGAGATGAGGGGGTAGCAAGAGTCATTCTTGCTTTGGTTACTCTTGGGAGAGTATGGGCTGATTTTCTCCCATACCTTGCATGATTTTTTAGGAGTAGATGGTGGCACAATCATGGTGAAAAGGGGCTACTCCTTAGCCTTGGAGGATCAAGAGATACTTCCACATGGGAAGGAGTCTCTCATATATAGCAGCATTCTGGTATGTGACTTTGGCATTGGGCATGCCAAAGAGGGAAGTTATGAGATGACAGGAGCCTTATCACAAAGGCCAATAGCGTTGTCACTTGCGAGTATGTATCTATTGATGGAGTGTTCCAAGGGTCACTTCACATATGAGGCACTTGATGGGAAAATAGAAGATGGGAGTTATAGAGTGGTGAACGGAGTCACCTATTACCGGGGGATGACATTATTGACTTGGATCTCCAAGCACAAGAAGAAGACTCTACATGCAGCACATGGTTCATTCCTTTACATTCACCAAGATCTCATGGAGAGATATCATACCATTATGGAGAGATTCTCATGGGAGGACTCATCCATGGATCTCATCAGCAGCTTACTCACAATACATGGTAAGAGTTGTGTTTTTTCACTTATTGATCATATAACAAATTATTTGCATTCTCTTGCCATTTATGTATAGTGCATTTCTCCCTAAGAGGAAAAGCTTCTATTTGTGCTTCATGGTCTTCCTAAGACCAACATCAGTGATGGAGATAGCCATTTCTTGTATGGCTTTGGGCAAGTGTTGTGCTATTCTTGGTATTCTCGGTTGATACACAATGTCATTTACTACTTTTTAGTAGATGAGAAAACATGCACAACTAGCAAATTGTTGGGAGACAACTTGCCACACTATGATCAGAGGCAAAAGGTAGCAAAACTGCATTGTAACCACATGGGAAACTATTGGCACCATCCAACATTTCATGTAACACTCAATATCTTTCTCATCTTGATGCCATGTTGTGATGATGTACTATTCACTATATGTGGGATGGTTTGGGCAAGCAAGGTTCATAGAACCAAAGAGTGGGTCTCAAAGGATCCAGATGCCTTTTTTCCTCTTCAGGGCAACATTATTGCAGCCCAAAATCAGAATAATATCTACACATATCATAAGTGGAGAGAGAGACGGTGTGGGATAGACAATTTTGTCTATCATGTTCAGCCATACAACCCATATACATTGCAGAAGCAAGAGATGGAAGAGTTTTTCTATGAGTTACCACTTTGGAGGGTGATTCATTTTATTTGGATGATAGCTTGGGGATTGGAGCTTCTCATGGGGATTGAAGTTCCCAACACTTTTTAGATCCCAGAAGGCCTCTAGATAGCATATAGTTTCCTCCATGGATATCCCACTTCTTCATGATGAGAGCCATTTGGATTTGTCACCAAAGGCTAGCTTGTACACTTGGGAGGAGCAACTAGGGGACAGATTGATGAGAGAGCATCTTGTTCAGTGGAGGAGATTATTAGATGAGGAGGATATAGTAGGAGGAGAGGAGGCTTTGCAGTTTCTATGCTTGCAGTTTCTTGAGGACAAGCAACATTTGGGAGGGGAGGAGTGTAATATTCCAAAATTAGCTTGCAGCTAATTGGAATATTAATTTTTTCTTTTTTCATTTAGATAGATGAATAAGTGGGTAGGGAGACCCATAAATCTCTTTAATAGGAATAAAACCACTTCTCATGTGAATTTGGATCATTATATTAGCTTAATAAAGCATCTTGAGGTGTGAACAGGGGCTAAAGCATGTGGACAAATTCAATGTTGACTAGATCAACAACGTTATTATGGAAATAGTGGAGGATTATTGGAGGACAGCACAATCATTTAGGAGGAGTGTATGCATGAGAATAACTACTTTAATGAGTGCGACCCGGGTGAGGATTATCACCAAGAATAAAAGGAAGATGATGGCAGCCATAGAAGACGTGATTTTAATTATTGATTTTGTATTGATCTTGTATGACTATTTTCACACTTCAGCTGTTTATCTAAGTCTGTTGTGTTGTTTAGCACAAGGGTGTTTCCAAGCAGAAATCCCACCCTCATCCTTGGGGGACTTCGAGTGCCTAATTAGGAGAGTTATATTGAGCATCATTTCTACTATCCATCATTTGGCCAAGCTTCAGCCATTATTCCCAGCGCAGTCTTTTCTAGGATTGTGTCGTGTTGCAGGGTTGCAGTAGTGGAGGGTTGAGAAACCTAAGTTCTGAGCTTGTTTTTCGGTGGAGGGACCAGCCCTTCATCAGGGAAGCTTGTGAGGGAGTTATTAGACCTTCATTCCACCATGCTTCATCAGGCCAAGTATCAGAATTCACCCACAACGCAGTCTCCTCCAGAAACTGCATTATTTTGCAGTGCAGTTGCAGTGGGAAGTCAAGTACCCAAGTTCTTGACTCTATTTTCTAGTGAGGGGACCAACACTTCATCTATTGAGTTGATTGGGTACTATTGTAGTTTATATATCATTTCTTCAGCCCCATATCAATATTCATTCCCAAGGAGTGCATAATTCAGTCAAGAGGGGTGTAGTGGGCAACCCAAAAAGGGCCGAAAATCCATACTTAGAATCTGGCCAAACCATTTCTGGGTTTTTTTGGGTTTTGCTGGGTTTTTTTAGTAGAGTATTTTTTTAAAAGCCCAGATCATTCTTAGCACTCTAACAGCCTTCCGCACATGTTTCTTCTTCTCAGTAGCAGTAGTTTCCAGCAGCAACAACAGTGGCAACACACATTTCCAGTGCTAGTTTTCTTTAGTGTATTTCAGCCATCTTGTTACTTCAGTACATTCCTTTTGGAGCATCGTGTACCTTACATTGTTTTTGATGCATAATGATATGGCTCAAATGTTTCTGCTAACATTTTAATGTCATGATGTTATATTCTGGCATTTCCAACATTTTACAGTTTTGTGCTTACATTCTGGTTATTTCCTAGATTGAAATGTTATAAATGTTCTATATTCCTGTCTTTTCCATTTTTGAATATTACATATTTCAATTAGACAACATCACACACCCCTTTACATAATTGGTTCCAATTTCTAACATATGAGGCCAATAAAAAAACCTCTACAAATGATTCATGGTTTTTCCTACCCCAAATTGACCAGACACAAGAGAAGTGTGAGCTTTTCGAATTACATGGACTCTTTCACTTGTAGGAATACATAACTATCCAAGATGGTAGAGAAACTTTTGTGAAAATGATAGTTCTCCACCTATTATCCATGGGTAATCCTCTCATAAACATCTTTAAAATATTCATCAATATCATATTATTCAACTTAGTTATCATGAGATATAGAGGAATTCTTCAAAACAATAGATGTAGAAACAAGAGATCTAGAAAGCATATTTTCCACTTTGTTACTTGTACCCTTCTTTTATTTGATTACCAAATGGAATTGTTGAAGTAATCCCATCCACTTGAAGTGAAGAGCTTGTTGCAACTTGGTATGTGACTAAAGATATTGTAAAGGCTAATTTTTTGTATGTAGGATAGTATCCTTACCTATCAAGTAATGTTTCCATTTCTTGACACTTTGAACCAAGGAATAAAACTCTTTGTCATAATTGGGATAGTTAACAACAACTTGAGAGAAATTTTCAAAGTGTTAACAAATAGGCTTACAATGTTGCATCAATACTGCACCCGTGTCATATCCATTGACCCATCTCAATCTTGAATGGATGTTGAAGATCTAGAAAGGCTAGTACTAGTGTTGTGCCGATATTTTCCTTCAAGGCATTGAAATAATTTTGTTTCTTTCCTCCCCACTGAAGGACCTACCTCACACTATACATGAAAAAATTTTGAAGAGGGGAATATTGTTGAATATGGATCTCATGTTGAATTTACCTCTTGGGAGGTAATACACCCGGTTCTTGATAAATCTCATCATAGTTAGAGACAACATCAAATATTTATTTCCTGTGAAAAGTATTACAACCTTTGAAAACAATAGATGCTTCAACGTATTTTCTCCTCACAACCATGAGCATAAACCTCTTATTGGAGTTGATGAGTCTCTTCATCTATCTTGCACTAGTAAGAGTTGAATCTACTTTCATGTAGTGAGCTATAACAATATATTCCACCCCATCTTTGGTGAGATGGTAATTGTTCTCATGCATGAAAAATATTGCCTAAATGTTATATAAGTATGGGCTTCCCAAGAATATGCCACAAATTTCAAGTGGGAAAATATCTAAATCAGCCGTGTCTATCAACTTTGAAGCAATAGAAAATTTGACCCCACATTTCTTGGTGACATTGATTTTTTCGTTGTCACACACCCAACCAAGATGATAGGGTTTTGTATGAGATCTCATTTCCAAACCCAACTTCTTAGCAATTGATTCTGAGATCAAATTAACTTTAGAAACCGGATCAAAGAGTGTATTTATTTTTGTGTGCTTAGATACAACTCTTATATGAAACAATTTGCTTATTTTTCTTTCATCATCATGAGCTTTTTTTTTATAACTTGAACTATCATGAAAGGAAATTTTACCTTGTAACCCAATGGTTGTGATCTACATCTCATCACCGAAAACAAAACCAAGGTCTTGTTGTGATGTAGCAATTGTCTTTTGCTTCCCTTTTCCACCAAAATTCTTAGGCTCTAACTATGGATGTAGCTTCCAACATTTCTCCTCATCGTTCCCATCTTTCTTGCAATGAGTGAAAGATGGATTTCCTTCCTATTTCTTTGTTGTTGTTGTCTTCTTTTCGTTTCCTTTTCCTTTGAAATTTTTTCTAGGGCTTGGATGGAAGCTTCTTTGGATGATTTACTTTTCCATGCTTTCCTATGTTTCAAGATGAATTGATTTCACACTAGATTCATCTATATTATTGGGATCAAACAACAATATTTAATAACGAAGATAATTGTGTAAAGCTCAAATGTATTCATAAAATTTTCAAGTGAGCCAAAAGGAATATTCAATGTCAATGCTTGCTTCCTAAAATCTTCTGTAAAACTTTGGGCATTATGACCTTTTCCCTATCTCAAGTTTTTTCATCCCATCATGGCTTTTTTCCTAGAACCCAATGGGTAAAATTTTCCTCTTAATGTAGAAACAAATTAAGACCATGATGAAAGGAGTTTAACATTATGCTTACTACCTTTCTAAAAAAATTTCTCCCACCATACAAGAGTTGTGCCTCCCAGCAGAATAGATTCCAATTGATTATTTTCTTCATCCTCTCTGATATGTTGTATATGGTAGTAGACTTTGATTTATCTAATACATTTTTTTATCTTTTCTACATTAGATTCCCCATAAACATGGGAAAATCAAATTTCACATCTAACTTTAAAAATGGATTTTTAGAAGCTTTTCTTTGATGACTATTTGAATGATGAGAATGGGGGGAATAGAAAGAGATTGAACTTGAAGATGGATATTCGATAGGTTCTCCTCCACCTCCTTAGTGTACTGACGCATTATCATCTACTGGATCTCCTTCTTTATTGCCCTCTTTTTCCATTCTCCATTCATTATATGCAAACAACTTTCCCACTCGATTTTCTATCTAGTAGAAGGCCTTGTGGAAAGAAAGATCAGTATCTATGTGCATATCATTATTCTTCATTTTCTTTCTTCAAGTTGCACATCTAATCTCGGGGTTAAAAGAATTGAGTTTTCCTTCATCCTCTTTGAGTTGGCCCTGGTAAGCACCCACACTCATAATTCATATCAAAGAATATTGTTATGATACCAACATGATATGGGATATTTTCTTCAGCGATTTTAAACATAATTAGTTAAATAGCATCAAAATACAATAAGTGAAGCATTCATGAAGAAGCAACACAAAAATATGGAAACATAGAAAATGCACCAAGATTTTTTAACAAAGTTCACTCACAATGCGTGAGCTACATCTTCGGGCCCAGCTTCAAAGTGGAGAGGCCTATATATTATATCAACAAAATAATGTAAATACATGGAAAAATACATGGCAATACTTCACATCTAGGAATGACCCAAAAATCCACTGTTGGATCCTAATTCTAACTGCACTAGTGGATTCCTTATGAAATTTCGATAAAATGAGTATAAACTTGATCAGGTTCTAAAATTTCCACCTCCTCATCAAATTTCATGCCAAAACATATCAAAATATGCTTGGAATATTCCCATATAATATGATATGAGATTATTCCTATAATTATCCTCAAAATTCATGCCTCCGTAGGTCCCCTCTGAGCTATGTTGCTCCCTGTTCCATTGTGGGTCTACCCCTTCAACTGATCGAATGACAGGGTTAAATACTTTATTTGGGCAGAATATACAAAGCTTCACCCAATGGGTAATTGGCTGGCATGTTTTTAAATGAGGCATATGGTTGGATAGGTTCCTGGGTAAAACTTGTGGGCATCTCTCTTTTGGCTACAAATCATAATCGTCGACCCATATTCAAATTTTGTAATATGCACAAATTTTCACTCCATATAAATATTTGTTATGATAGTATAGGGACAGGTCCTGCAGTCGAGGTCGCAAGCATGCCCCTCATGGCATGCACTTAATCAAAATCATCAAAACCAACTTCATTCCCCAAACTTCCAATGATCATGGCCCTGGTCTATTGGTTAGGTGCTTAGTTTCAGTTTGTTTGGTCGATGGTTCAATTACCATTGGCTCCATTCCAGATAAGCTCAAGGGGGACGTTACAACAAAAAAAATTATAATTGGGTAAACCTTTATGGCCGATTATAGGGTGCCATGTGGCACATGTGTAATGGTCCACCTCATATGCTAACTAGGTGTCGTGTCTCGATCGTACTTCCACGTCGACCTTTGTATGTCCCCATCAACTATTGATTGGGATGTTGACTTGGTTGCCACATGGAGACCAATGGGAGTGCCATGTGGCACCCTGTGGACCTCACTTGTACTTTTTTTTTGTTTCATAAAAAATTCAGATGAGAATAACTTTGTCATATGGACTCAAATTGAGATGTCATTTGTGTCATTGGAATCATCTCTTCGAGATATATCACTTGGTGTCGGTTTTGATGATATTTAAGGACATCAAATTTTGAGCCTTTTCGGATTCTCATATATCATAAACCTAGGAGGAATATAAAAATAATTAATTATTTATATTAGGCCAAGCAAATGAAAGGAAGAGTATGTACATCATTTACATTGGCATGATTTCTAATGTTTTTAAATGAAAAGAATACAATTTGAATAAAGTTTATAATTATAATGTCATGACTAATGCAAGATCCTTTTGAAGTTACAATGAGGTGAAAAATAAAGTAGTCATTATGAAGATGAAATGGCATACAAATGTATCACAATAATGTATTAAAGAGTAAATTAGTGAAGCCAAAGCTATGGAATGATTGTCCAAAAGGAGAAGAGATTGATTAATGAGGATTGCAATAGTAATATTCAACTAGAATCTTGGAACCTACAACACTACAAGTATTGAAATGTTTGGGAAAGGTAAATCTAGGTAATAATGACCTAGAAAATGTAATAAAATTATGAAAGTTCAACATTAATAATATATCATGGCTAGGAAAGAAAAGTGGCCCAGTTTGGCTTGGTTAGATGATTCTAAAATAAAAGTAAAATAGGGCATATATGAGCATAGTAAGAGCACATATGGCTACAAAAGTATAGTGGTATGTGAGGAAAACCACAAATGTATAAGTTACGTAACGATGACAGAATTTATATACAAGAAACTAAAGAGAATTGCTAGCAAGGTAGCCACAATTATGAGGGGAAATTTCTTAACCTATTCCATGCTATTTATACATAGATTTCTTTAATTGATAAGTAATATATGCAATAGATTAGGGCATAGGAGTGCTGAAAAAAGAAAGAAATTAAATAGATGAGATAAAAATGCATCAATAGGTATACTAAGAATGATTCATATTTCACATAAGAAAGCTTAAGAACACATGATGTGCTTAAATACTAAAATTAGTCTATTGATGTATGCAATAGTTAAAGCATAATGATGTTTAAAATGCTTTAATATACATATATAATATGCATACCAAGTAGAGATGTCTATTGATTTTATATGAACTAAAGATGAATGTTAATAAATATAACTAATGATGGGTGATGTGTCTATGAAAAAAAATTAATCTTGCTTGAATGTGTTGATGATATTGTTGTATAAAATAACTAGCCAAGTAAATAAAATATGAAGATGATAAAATTACAAAGAGGAATTGAAAAAGGATCTTGTAAACCTCTACAAGATACCAACTAATTAGGTGACAATCATAAATTTGAAGGAAAATGAGCACAAGTTGTTGTGGATGAAGTGAATGAATTGCATGCCAGGGCAGTTCCATGTAGATGGACTACTTAAAAACAAAATCATGAGAATAGAATTATGAAATAATGTTGATCATTAAAACAAAGAGAGATTAATACGAAGGTTGATGAAACCTTGTGGTTGTTAGGTACGTGTTATATTCTTTGCAAGACTACTCCAACACATTGTACATTGTGTTGGGAACAATAGGGGGATCACAGTGAGGGTGAAATTCACCCCTATTTATGGGGGGTTGCAAGGGAGGTGGATCCCCCCTTGCTTGGTGGTTTTGCAAGGGGGGTGAAGCCCCCCTTGCTCGAAGGGTTCACATGGGATCGATTTCCCCCCCACTCAGGAGTTTAGTGGCAACACCCCTAAGGTAAAAAATGGTTTTCTGCATCTATTTTTGGTAATTATCATCACACCATTTTCACTTTTAGTTTTTTTATGGCACATGATGATTTATCCTATGGTTTTGTAGTTTCTATTGAGTAACTATTATTATATTATAATATAGGGTAAATGGATTGAATTTTTGTGTATGTGACTAGATAAATATAGTATATTGTAATACTATAGAGATGAATATATAGTGAAATATCTTTTTGGTTTTCCTTGTTAAGGTTTTTGAGGTAACTATTTATGTGTTAATATTTGTATTTTCCATTTCATTTTTTCTATTTTATTAATAATTTATTTGTAGAAATTAATTGTATAGGGTCCTTATGTTTGGTATTAAAGCAATTTTGGTTTAAAATGAATGCTTTTGTGGCTAATGGGTTTTTCTCAGACCTGCAATAGACCCTTTTGTAGTGGGAGATCTACAAAATCGATTCTTTTGGTCAAAGGAAATGGTCAGTAGTTCAAAAATAGAGATCAATAAATTTAATGGGAAGCCTTTTACGTTTTGGAAGCTCAAAAAGGAAGATTTATTGGTGGAAAAAGATCAATGGATCACTATGGATTCAGGTTGCGCTGATAGGGATGTCGACAAAAGACTGGACCAAGTTGGACTGGATTTCAAAGAGAACAATATGGTTGTCTCTCATATTCAGTATTATTGAGTGTACCGAGAGAAGCTACATTTAAGGCGTTATGGACATGTTAGGTACTTTGTACTAGTGTAATTCATCAGTGAACAAATTGTTCATATGGAATAATCTATATAACCTGGGGATGAAGGATGGAAACCTAGTGAATAAACATCTAAATTCCTTCAACACTATGTTAATTCAGTTATTAGTTATTGATAATAATATTTAAAATTAAGATAAGCGTATTATATTGTTGTGTTCTTTACCAAACTCGTGGGATAGGTTGGTTAGGTATTAATGTAACTAATTTAAGTTTTGATGATATAATCTTATACGTGTTATTGGAGGAGATGAGATAGAAAAACATGGAACTTTAGAACACATATGCCATGTCTATAAGACAATGCTCCTAGAATAGAAACAATAATAAGTCCTCAAGTGGGAGATCTAAATCTACTGGAACATTTAATTCTACAGACTAATTCATAAAGGTATGTAGGAGATGCGAAAAAGAAGGGAATTACAATAAATATTGTAGTTCCAATATTTTAGATAAATGGCTTTCGGATTAATCACATCATTAGGATTTGGTCGATGTTTCGAACCATCTAATGTGGTTCATCCTCAGGACAAGGTGAAGAAGGAAATCGATCTCAAATAATAAATAGTAAGGATGCAGCATTTCCTGGTCATTGTTCATAAAACTAGCCATTAAAGACTAGCCGTTATTTGACTAGGTTAGTTAATTAGTTAGAATATTAAAAATATATATATATTTTTATTTTTATATAAAAAGGTCAATGAATAATAATTTAATAATTTAATAAAAAATTAAAATTATAAAATTAATATAAAAGGGAGAAGGGTTAATAATAGTAATAATAGCATAGGGAATAATCTTAAATTAATAAGAGATATTAAATAATTTAAAAATGAGAAATTAAATTACAATTATTATAATAATTTAATAATTTAATAAAAAGTTTAAATTATAAAATTAGTATAAAAGGGATAAGGGTTAATAATAGCATAGGTAATAATTTTAAATTAATAAGAGATATTAAAAAAGGAGAGATTAAATTAAAAATATTATAATAAGCGGAGAGGGGAAATATATATATATATATATATAAGGGTAAGAATTAATATTATAAAATAATTCAAGGGATAATAAAAAGGCCTAAAACATAAACAAGAGAAAAATCAAATAAGGACAAAACTAAAAAGAAAATTAAAATCAAAGGGAGAGAAATAAAATGAGAGAGAGAGAGAAAACAAAGACACAAGGTGGAAGGAACTCAATACACGAGGGAGAAATCATTTGGAGAGGGCTTGAGTCCAACTCTTACTTAATTTCCACCCATCATCTCTGTTGATATTCTTAGGACGCCTCTCAATTTCAGTAGCCTCCCTCAACTTTCTATGATGGAAGAGATCCACCTTAGCAATGACTTTGGAGTCTTCAATGCACACATGGTGACACGATTTCCCAGCATGATCTACAATAGTAGAAGTGCATGATCAATTGTGTCTAATGTCTGCATCATCTTCATGAATTCTCTATCTAATGGATCGACCAGTTTCCCCAATATAGGGAGTACCACTAGAAAAAGGTACTAAATAAACACCTTTCATGTCCTTTGGGTCAATAGGTTCCTTGACAGACCCAAGAGAATTCTTGATAGTACAGAAAGGCTTGAACGAAGAGGAGACATTGTTTCTCCTAAGGACATGGGCTATTCTATCCGTGGTCCGTTGGATAAACGAGAGATTAACCTTGGAGATAGGATCCACCCGAGTAGACTTGTCCCTTAAGAATATCAACAGAGATGATGAGTGGAAATTAAGTAAGATTTGGACTCCAGCCCTCTCTAGATGATTTCTTCCTCGTGTGTTGAGTTCCTTCCACCTTGTGTCTTTATTTTTTCTCTCTCTCTATCTCATTTGATTCCCCTCCCTTTGATTTTAATTTTCTTTTTAGTTTTGTCCTTATTTTCTTATTCTCTCGTTTCTGTTTTTAGGCCTTTTTATCATCCCTTGAATTATTTTATAATATTAATTCTTATTCTTATATATATATATATATTTCCCCTCTTCATTTATTATAATATTTTTAATTTACTCTCTCCTTTTTTAATATCTCTTATTAATTTAAGATTATTCCCTATGCTATTATTAACCCTTATCCCTTTTATACTAATTTTATAATTTAAACTTTTTATTAAATTATTATATTATTATAATAATTGTAATTTAATTTCTCGTTTTTAAATTATTTAATATCTCTTATTAATTTAAGATTATTCCCTATGCTATTATTAACCCTTCTCCCTTTTATATTACTTTTATAATTTTAAAATTTAAATTATTATATTATTATTCATTGACCTTTTTATATAAAAAATAAAAATAATTAAAAAACTTTTAATATTCTAACTAATTAACTAACCTAGTCAAATAATGGCTAGTTTTATGAGAGATGACCGGGCAATGATGCAGTCTTACTATTTATTCTTTGAGATCGATTTCCTTCTTCACCTTGTCCTGAGGATGAACCACATTAGATGGTTCAAAATGTCGACCAAATCCTAATGATGTGATTAATCCGAAAGACATTTATCTACATTATGGATCACAAAAGTCTTGGATCTAAGATCTAATATTGCAGAGAAAGGGAAGGGATCTAATGATGCTCCTTCCACAGATCCAAAAACCTCATCAAATGAAGGAGGAGATGATAGTTTGAATATTTCTGTGGTGTGAGTTTTGAGGAGGGGTATTCAGAATCTCCACAGTAACCATTTTTATGTCTACGTTTCGAGTCTAACCAAGACTCATCATCAGGAGGAGATGTTTACTTGGCTTCTTCAAGTACACATGTATTTCATGAGGCATGGTTACATCACTCAAGGGCATCATTTCATGTGAATCCCAAAATAGAGTGGTTTTGTGAGTATGAAGATATGATGGCGGTGATGTTTTTCTATGAGATGACTCAACAGCTAGAATCATAAGACAAGGAAAAATGAAATCAAAGCTCATGGGTGGGAGGATTAGAATACTCCCTATATTATACACATTCCAAGATTGGCCAAAAATTTGATTTCCATAAGCAAGATGAGTGATTCAAGTGTAAAAAAAATGTTTGAAAAGGATAACTACAAGTTCAAGGAGCAATTGCCTTATTGAGGGGAGTTCGGTTTGGAACTTTGTATAAGATACTAGGAAGCATTATGAGTGACAGGTGTGATGGTTATGTAGTATATAAGACTAGAGTCGAAGAATGGAAAATTCCTATAGTCTCTAGATAAAAGACTATGTTGTGGCATCAAAGACTAGGGCATATCGGAGAAAAGAACCTTCAAGTACTACATAGTAATGGTATGGTAGAAGGTATGTCTAATTTCTCTATAGATTTTTATTTTTGTGAACATTATTTATATGGGAAGTATAGTTAAGTAAAATTCTCCTCTAGTACTATGAGGGAAAAGGGAACATTATAGTTGGTGCATAGTGATGTGTTTGAATAGGTATTAGTTCCATCACTGGGTAAATATGTTTATTATGTCTTATTAATATATGACCTCTTAAGGAATTCATCGATTTATTTCCATCAAAAAAATATAAAGTATTTGACGAATTCAAAAATTTTAAAGATCCTTTGGAAAATTAGAAAAAATTCAAAAAATTAAAAATTAAAAATTAAAAATAAACTAAAAATTGAAAAAATTGAAATTAAAATTTAAAAAAATGAAAAATTTAAATTTAAATTTAAAATTCAAAAAAAAATTAAGGTGTTGAGGACAGATAATGGTGGAGACGTTTAGAAATAAATTTGAAAATTGTGTAAGAAATATGGTATAGCAAGGTAGATAAATACTCCATACACACCTTGTCATAATGGATTTGTAGAAAGGATGAGTAGAATGTTAATGGAGAAAGCAAGAAGCATGCTCAATTGTGTCAGGTTAGGACATGAATTATGGGTGAAGGAAATGGATATTTTGTGTTACCTATTAAATAGATCACCCTCATCAACATTAGATGATAAGACTCCACATGGGGTATGGATTTGTAAGAAACCCTCTCTTAAACATCTCATGGAATTTGGTTGTGATTCTTATATACACGTTCCAAAAGGGAATATGGTTAAGCTAGATAATAAAAATGAAAATTGTATCTTTATTAGATATAAACATGGTCTTAAAGGTTTTAAGCTTTGGAACCCAAAAACTAGCAAGGTTGTTTATAGTCGAGATGTAGTATTTAGACAAATAAAATATGTTGTCAGATAGAAACAGGAATTCTTATCAAAGGAGAAATAAATAGATAAGATAAAGTTTGAATTGAACTATGGTGAATCAGACTCTACAGAAGAAAAAGAATCAAAAGAAGAAGAACCACATACTTTGGTATTGAGAAGATCAATTTGGGAAAGAAGGAAGCCGAAAAGGTATACTCCACCTAATTTCCCTTCAATTTTTTCTTTGTTTATTAATGATGATGATCCTAGAATTATTAGGGAGGAAATGGATTAAAAGGATGGAAAAACTTGGGAAAAAATATCCATGGTTGAAAAAATTACATCCTTAGACAAAAATGAAGCTTAGGATCTAGTTGAGTTTCTAGGTGGAAGAAATCCATTGGAAAGAAGTGGTTGTTTAAGAAGAAGTTAAATGCAGAAGGAAAAGTGGAGAAATACAAAGCTCAGTTAATAGAAAAAGGTTATTCCCGAGTAGAGAGAATTGACTTTTGTAAGATATTTTCTCTTGTTTCCAAGTTAACTTCTATTATATTTCATTTATCTATTAATACTACTTCTTATTTTGAAGTAGAATAGATGGAAATGAAGCTAGCATTTTTAGATAGGGATCTAGAACAAGAAAACTACATGACGCCTCCAAAAGGATTTGTAGTGAAAGGAAAGAATGAGTTGGTATGCAAGATAAAAAAATCCCTATATGTGTTAAAGAAACCACCAAGGATGTGGCATCAAAATTTTGATAATTATATATGGGACTTGGCTTCATAAGGAGCAAAGAGGATAACTATATGTATTTCAAATTATTTGGTGATATTTTTTTTATTTTTTCTTGTATGTGAATGATATGTTCTTGGTTAGAAATGACAAGGAAATAATTGAGGAAGTTAAAATTCAATTGTCCCCTAAATTTGAAGTGAAGGATCTTGGTGTTGCAAATTTCATTTTCGGCATGGAAATTAAAAGAGATTGGGAAAATACGAAACTTTGGTTAAATCAGAGAAAATATGTTGAAAAAATATTGCATAGGTTTAATATATATAAATGTAAACCAATACAAGTCTATATTCTTGTAGGTGTAAATTTATGTATAGAATAGCGTCTCAAGACATAATAAGACAAAGAGGAAGAGGACATGTCCAATGTTCCATATGCCAGTGTGGTTGGAAATTTGATGTATGAAATTGTTTGTACTATTATTATTGAACATTGCACATGAAGTGGGAGTATTCAAAAATTATATGCCAAAATTGACGAAGGAACATTAGACGACACTAGAGAGGGTTTCAAGTATTTATGTTGCACTACTAGTTATGGATTGTGCTACCAAGGATCATTGGGATTGGATAAAGTTTTGGACATACATAGCTCTATTGATGAAAAATGAGTTGGAAATATGGATTGTAACATACAAGTGGGTATAATTTTTTTAACCTATTTGAAGTAGTAATCAGTTGGATGAGAAAGAAGCATTTTTTAGTGGCACTCCCAACCACATAAGTTGAACATGTAGTAGCCACTCATGCGGGAAAGGAAGAATTATGGTTACAAATATTGTGTTTAGGTATTGGGTTGGTACAACAATTTGTGAAGATAGATTATGAAAATCAGAGTGAAATCTTCCTAAAGAAAAGCATGGCTTATCATTCTAAGAAAAACCATATAGATGTTCAGTATCACTTTATTAGAGATATGATTGAAGAAAAGAAGGTGGTGTGGGTGAAGGTGGACACTTTGAAGAATTTTGTATATTTTTTAATAAAGTTTAACAGCACTAAGAAGTTCTCTTAGTGTAGAGAAACAATGGGAATTATTTCCCTAGAATGTTGATCATGTATTGTTTCTCCTCCATGTGCAAGGAAAGCAACATATGGGAGAATGTTGGTGATCCGAATGGAAAATGGCATCAACCCATGGTATTCATCTACCCATGTTATCCATCCACCCATGGAATTTACCCATGGTATTGTAAATGGAATCGACCCATGGTATTCATCCACCCATAATATTTATTCGCCCATGGTATTATAAGTGACCCATGGTATGTATCCACCCATGGTATTCATCCACACATGGGATTTACCCATGGTATTGTAAGTGGTATCTATCCATGGTATTGGCCCATGGTATCCACCTATGGTATTGTATCTCAAAAAAGGCTATAAATAACAAGCCTCACTTTGTAAAAGGATAGATTGTCTGCCACAATGTAGCTTCTACAGTTATTCTCTGTTTTAATAAAATAAGTTTCTTTGTGGTTTTATTTTCTTTGTGTTCTCTTTTTTTTCCTGGAATTCTAATTTTGCAGATCTTGTCAAATCCATTTCAACTTTTTAGATCTTGGGGGCCTCCCCCTAAGATACGAATCAGTTGGGTATTTGCTATATTATTTACACAACTACTCCCATGTGGTGTATGTTGCATAGGGCACTAGGGGGTCACAAGGGGGGAAATCCCCACCTACTTAGGGTATTTGTAGGGGCTTAGAATCCCCCTTGCATGGGACCTTGAGGGATGTGACCCAGGACAAAAAAAAAAAATATATATATATATATATATATGTGTGTGTGTGTGTAGTTTTTTGCATCTATTTTGGTAGCTTTTGGTGCATGGGTTTCATTTTTAGAATTTTTGTGGAACATGGTGTTTTGTCCCATAGTTTTGTATTTTTAGTTAAGGAACAACAGTTGTATTCTAATCCAAGGTAAATGGATTGGAAGTTGATATATTCTGCAATATATATATATATATATATACTGAAACATTGTAACCACCCCTCCCACATTTACCCACTTTTACAAGCTCTCTAGTGTAAACAAGAGTTGAGTGTCACTACAATATGACCTTACCTCCAAGTTCCAATTATGGAAATTGGGTCGACACACCGAAAACTTACAGACATCCCTCGTGGACTACTTGCAAACCACCCCAGGTGATCAATCCCTGACCTGGAATTCATCACAAGATAAATTCCCCAACTTCATGCACAACATAGCATTAATGCGGTTATGAGGTTCCAACCACATGTATAGGCTTGATACCATGCGGTTATGACCTAAAAACTCTATTTATGTGCTAGCGGTTCTGAGATATCAGCCACTTTTCCTAGATAGACTCCAGACCACTGCCCAAAACTACCTTTAACTTCCTAGAAACTTAAACAAGATGATTAAAAATCCAAATAATCAAAACTCAAGCAATAAATTGACCTAGACATGCCTAATCCATGATAGACATTTCGTCAAACATATGGTAAATGTGTGAGATACAGGTCATGAATGCATATTTGATAATAGGAGTTTTCACTTCATCTAAGAATCACCAAGAATATCTAATTCCCTCTCAAGATAGTTGCAATAAGTGACTTGTTAGACCATGCATTCATCAACCATTCAATAACTTATCAAAACATGTCAAGATCCATAGATAGAATACATCATATAACCAACATATAATCAAAATGGAAACCATGGAAAATTAGCCATAAAATCACCAGTATAATCACCAAAAATTCTCATAGATCACAATAGGAAAATATCTCATATTAACATATGAAAAATGCCAACCAAGTCAAGGACTTCCATATACCACCCAGCCATAGATTGGGTTGAACCAAATCTCTCTTTTAGATAATCACACCCATGTTATATTCCAAGCATGAATGTGGGATCATGAGTGTTAAACCAACACAAAACCAACCAAGGCTCTAGAGGCAAAACCACCTCAACTCTAAACCATAGTGATATCATCTATATGGTCCATAAATCACAAAAACAACTAGATCAGTCTCTACCCAAGTTTTATAGGTTTCCATGAACTAGTAACTCAACCCACAGCTAATCAGGGCTCCAGAGTGTGTGTTCCAACCCATGGATCTAAGGACTAGTAACTCAACCCACAAGGCTCCAAAGTGTTTGTCCCAACATGTGGGCTCCAAGAACTAGTAACTCAACCCAAGTTCTTTCAAGGCTTCAAAGCATTTGTTCCAACCCACGTCCATAGGTAACCTGAGAACCCATAAGAAAAATAAGTGGGAAACCCACAACACCATGGCTATCCAGGAAATTGGAAAGTAAGGCTGAAGCAACTGCAATCCAAGCGAATCTCCATGCCAGTGACAACACATAAACAGAGAACCACATGCATATACCATGCATCCAAAAATTAACAAGGAAAACACACATGCAATTTGTTACCTGCAAACTATCCATGTTGCATTTTTTTATACAACTTTCCCCTTGTGCTCCCTTGCTTTCCTTTGTTGTCTTTCTACAATCCAAGTGAATACTAGATTGTTCCAAGCATGCTCCAAAAATGCTCTAAGTGTGCAAGACTATGAGAGAATGAAAGAATTAAAGGAGAGAGCCAAAAATAAACTAACAAAAGTTATGAACTATTTAGCTTATGCATTTTTATTATTGATGTCTCATTTTTCATCATTTTCCTTCATTTTTCCTCTATTCTCCCTTGCATGAAAATTGGTGTCTCTTCACCTCCATTTTCTCCTATTTTCCTATATTTTCATAATAAAATGTCATTTATCGCCTCTTTTCCTTTTTCAATGCCTTTTCCAATTTCCATAGCCATAAATAAACCACAAGTGATGTCCACTAAAGTGGCTTTCCCACCATTCAGGTTAGAATATGTGTCCCATGACCTTGGTCTTATTTTATTTACTTGGAAAATCAACCAGGGGTTGTTACAAAAAATTTCTGGTTTTACCAATTTGGGTTTCCAAGTTAAAATATTTGTGTTAATATGTGTATTTTCCATTACATATTTTCTATTTTATTATGATTTTGTTTGCATCAATTAATTGTACGAGGTTATAACCTACATTTATTACAAAGTATTGATAAATTTTGGCAATGGTTACCTAGTAGTAAGCCATTGATCTCCTTGCATGTGAAAACTTTGGCAAGATGGACCACCCAAGGGATTTTTTAACAGTGAAGGGAATGCTTGATCCTAAAACGGTGAGTGCAGCAAGGTAGAGGAAACTTATATAAATGAAATTGCTACATAAAATGCATGTGGAAGATGGTTGAAAATAGAAATGGCTTGTCTTAAAGGACAATGAAATAAATTATTTCCATTGGGAGTTCTAGGGTGGAGATAATGACCATATAGTTAAGTATGAAATTAATATTGCATACTTATTTTTAAATTCATACTTGTAGTGTGGATTTGGGAACTCTTGTGAAAAATATTATTACTTTGAAATGGAAAACTTGAGTATGATATAATATTTGTATAATAATAATGATACCATGTGTGTATCTTAATGGTTGTTATAGGAATAGTTAGAAAATGAGGACATGAAATGAGTATTTGGAATGAAGAACACCAAGGATGGTGATACTCCAAAATAAAAATGGCTATGATACCAATTATAATGAAATAGTATATCAACAATAAAAAGGAAAAAATGCTAAATAACAAAAGCATCTAAGAAGAAAGGTATAGAGAAGTTGAAGGATTTAATGTGGAAAAAATACCTACATTCAATCAATAATTGATATAAACATAATCTTGATCAAACAAGTGTATATATTGACCCCTATGTGTTAATTTTCACTCGGCATAGTGTCAAAATAAGGGGGAGGGGAATGTAACACCCCTACTCTCATAATGTAATTGTATATGTATGGCATATAGGCTCATAAACTAGATGGTGTGGCCAAAGACCAATATAATTAATTTAAATAAGGCACATAAACTTATTACTAAAATACATTTTTGGTAGTGTGATAGGGGGACTAAGAATGATCTACGACTATGACTCCATGAGAGGGTAACAAGAGGGGGCTAAGGGAGTGAAGGGGGCAAAGCCAAGCTAATTATCATTTTATTATAACCAAATTATAGTTATCGTAGTTTATGTAAACATGAAACAAACCTTAGGATTTATGTCCAAGTAGTTGGGAAATATTCCAAGTGGTAAAATAAATGCACACATACATATTCCCTAGTTTTTATAGTTGAGGGAGACTTTCATTTTAATTCTTACCATTTGAGTTGTTGGCTTGGAATTTGGTTTTAGCACTAGAGGAAAATGAAAAAGTATGAAGCTAGTAATGAACATTGGTTTCAAGGGAAACCTATTATGTATCTACCATTATACATCCCTAAAATACAAACATTGATATTTCTCTTCCTATACTACATTGTATCCTTAATAGGAGGTGAGAGAGACTAAGGTACTACATTGAAAAGAAAGGGATACCCTCTTGGGTTGTGCATACTGTAAAGGAAAAGAGAGATGATGATCTGGGTTGTACAAGGAACAAAATGAAAGGCGGGAAAGGAAATAGAACATACACTTAAATATAGAAGAGAGAATGCTATATAGTCAAAATGAATTTCTATTAATGAATAAAATAGCTTAATACTATGGAAGACAAATTAGCTAGAATGGTGGAATAGTATCTCTAAAGAGACAGAGATGGAAACTATGCTCATTTATAAAATATATAACAAGAGGATGTGAGAGTGGCCTTTTACCCTAAAGTTCCAATCCCCAAACATATAACATGAACTACCAAAATTTTTGGGGGCCCCAAGGTGGTTAGTTGATATGTCAACTTCTCAAATGTGAAAATTTTTCATACAATCCCCATTTGGAGTGTGTGATAGTTTATCACAAATAAATATTGAAATATTACAACCATTAGTTGGGTAGAGAGCATGCCATGGAAATCCCTGACCCCCTCGAATGGTCAAAAAATTCCATTTATGGCCTCAAAATAGCCCCATAAGTTTGGGACCAAAAAAACATAATAAAATTACCAATTATATAAAGAACCATTGAATCAATGGAAGAGGTCGGTGGCCACCCATATCCACTCGTATCAGTCATCCCCTATTAGGAATTGATAGTTTCCATTACATCAAGTTTCCTCATCAAATGGGGAAACTCCTACTAAATTTGGCTCATGGTGAGCCACTTTCCTTGGTGAAGAATCTTGTTATGAAACCAATGCCAAAAATAGAAGAAAAAACAGATCAACGCCTTATAAATAAGCCACTTCGAGGGGGAAATCTCCTTTACATTACATAAATGAACAATTCTTGGATGATACAAATGAAAAAACCTCCTTTATATACATAAGAGTCCATGGGGTCACAATATAATCCTAGCCGGCCTAAAAATAATAATGTAAGGGCACAATAATAACAATATAGGGGTTACAGGGGTACAACAATAACAAAAAGGGGGCTACACTAATAACAATAAGGGACTACACTAGTAATATAGGGACCTAACATGCCCCTCTCCTTCAAAAAAGTGTTGTCCTCAATGCTTGAGTAGTTCTGGATGCTTCTGTATAAAATTATCATCCTCCCATGTAGAATCTTCAATCGGTAAGTTCTTCCACTTGATGAGATACTTTGAAATTGATCGATTTCATAGCTGTCAAGTTCTTGTTTTCGTGACTACTTCAGGTTCCAATCTGATTTTTCCCTCCTCATCAAGCTCTGGAAATATTGTTTGAACTAGAAGTTTGTCACCTATAACCTTCTTTAAGAATGAAACATGGAAAACTGGATAAACTCAAGAAGAAGCGGGAAGCTCCAATTTGTATGTCATAGTACCAATATTTTGCAACACCTTGTAAGGACCATAGTACTTTGGCGATAATTTATTATCCTTCTTAGCTTGCTTGAGGGAAAATTTTTTGTATGGTTGTAGTCAAAAAATACCCAATCTCCTACATCAAAACTTCTCTCGATGCGATGTTGATATGCCTGTTGTTTCATTCGATTTCGTGCCAAATTTAGGTTATCCTTTAAGAGTTGGAGAACTTGTTGTTGACGCTTAATGTGATATTCCACTTCTTGAACCTTAGAATTTTCTCTTAAATATGATGTGATGGATAATGGATGATATCCATAAAGTGCCATAAATGGGGTCATTTTTGCTGTAGTATGGAAGGAAGTGTTATACCACCATTCAGCTAGAGGTAACCACTTGACCCATTGTGTTTGTTTATCAGATACAAAACAACGAAGATATCCTTCAAACATTTGTTCACTATCCTGGCCATTAACTCCATTAAGGATGATAAGATGAGCTATGAGCTGTTGAGTACCAAATGAAATAATTCATTCCAAAAATTTCCAAGAAAATGGGATCTTTGTCACTCACAATAACTAGTCATAGTTTCAGAATATTTCATAAAAAGTATAAACTGAGAGTCTGTTTTTAAATGGATTGAGATAACCACCAAAAAAAAAGAAGCCAGTCTGTACAGACATGAAATGACTTTAGCTAAAAGAAACCATACTTGGTAAGTCTATCAACTACCACCATGATGACACTCTTTCCTTCGGACTTAGGTAAACATGTGATAAAATCCATTGAAATCTCCTCCCAATGTTGACTTGCAATGGATAAAGGCTCTAGAAGACATGGGGTCTTAATTGTCTCAACTTTATTTTGCTGGAAAACCAAAAATTCTGCCACAAACTTTTGAATATCATATTTAAGGCCATCCCAAAAAAATTATTTCTTCACCCTATGGTAAGTTTTTAAAAATCCTGAGTGTCCTCCTAGGGGAGAAGTGTGTAATTCCAAAAGAATATTTTGTTTTAGTTGGGAATTATTACAAATATATAAGTGATATTTGTACCATAAGGAATCATTTTTCCAACTAAATGCATCAGATGTACTACGATCTTGCTGCAACTTTTGAATGTGTCCACACTTCTTCGTTCTTCTTCCATTCATCCCTTGCTTTAGTTATCCAATCTGGTTGGATAATAGAAATGGAACAAAGCAATGCTTCTACCTCTTCATTCTTTCTTGAGAGTGCATATGTAACAACATTTAGCTTCCCTTTTTGTAGATGATTTCAAAGTCATAACCCAACATCTTTGTGACCCATTTTTGTTGCTCTTCTAAAGATATTCTTTGTTCCAAAAATTATTTAAGACTATCATGATCATTTTTTACCTTGAAGTGTCTTCCCATTAGGTAAGGTCGACATTTCTTTAGTACGTGCAGTATTTCCAACATTTCCTTCTCATAAATAGCTTTCTGTAAATAGTTTCCTTTGATTGGATGACTTTCAAAAGAAATGGGTCTTCCTTCTTGCATTAAAACAACATCAATTCCATTTCCTGAGGCATCAAATTCCACAATAAAGGTTTTTGTGAAGTTTGACATAGCTAAGACCGGTGCTAGGCACATTGCCTATTTAAGATGTTCAAAGGCCTTAGTTGCTTCAAGAGACAATGAAAATGCATATTTCTTCAATAATATTGTTATAGGTGTTGTTATTCTCCCATAATTCTTAACAAACTTTCAATAATACCCTGTTAACCCGAGAAATCCTCACAACTTCTTTATGGTTGTGAGGACTTTCCATTCCTTAATGGTTTTAATTTTGTTAGGGTGTACCTTAACACCCTCGTGAGATACAATATGACCCGAATATTCCACCTCACCCTCGTGAGATACAATATGACCCGAATATTCCACCTCTTGTACTCCACAAAAAAAATTTGGAGGTTTCTGCATATAATTGTTTCTCCTCCAATAGTTTGAGCACCCTATCAACATGTTGAACATGATCCTTCCAAGACTTGTTGTAGATTAGTATATCATCAAAAAATACTAACACAAATTTTCTAAGGAAGGGTTTGAAAATGGAATTCATCAACCCTTGAAATGTAGAAGGTGCATTGGTAAGGCCAAAAGGCATGACCAAAAAATCATAATGACCCTCATGAGTTCGAAATGTTTTTTTTTGGAATATCATTAGTCTTCATTCTAATATGATGATATCCTGAATGAAGATCCAACTTGTCAAAATAAATTGCTCCATGTAATTCATCCAATAATTCATCAATCACATGAATGGGAAATTTATCTTTAATAGTGAGCTTATTAAGCTCCCTATAATCCGGACACATGCACCATGATCCATCCTTCTTATGCACCAAAACTATTGGAGCAGAGAAAGAGCTTTGACCCAGTTGAATTATACCAACCTCTAACATTTCTGCAATAATATGTTCAATTTCGCTCTTTTAGACAGAAGGATATCTGTAAGGCCTGATGTTTGGAGGAACACTTCCTGGAGTCAAATGAATAGCATGATCATGATCACTAATAGGTGGGAGTCCTTTGGGAGTTTCAAAAACCTTGGAGTGATTGTCCAAGACTTTTTGGAGATCTGGAGAAATAGATGATTTTGATGTTGGAACTTCTAGTGAGCATAATTGTGAAATTACGCCTCATTTTTCTTTCTTCAAAAGATTTGTCATGACATTAGAGCTTATTATCTTTCTCGGCTTCCCTACAATACCCCATAATTCAACTTCCTTTCCTTCCGAAAAAAAATTCAAGGAAAGTTCTTGAAAATTAAAAGCTATCATCCCCAAATATTGTAACCATTGTACTCCTAGTACAACATCAACACCTCCCATTGGAATGGAAAGCATTGGACTATTCAATACATATCCCCCAATGGTTAGCTTGATATTATGGCATTTTCCAGATCAATTTATAGTTCCTCCATTTGCAACAATCACTTGACATTTTGGTGCTGGGTATAGGAAGAAATTCATGTCCTTGGCTACCTTACAATGAATAAAAATTATGGGTACTACCCGAGTCAATCAACACTATTACCTTTTTCTTCTTGATATGTCCTTCTATCTTGAGAGTTTGAGGAGTGGTAATTCCTGCCAATGCATTACATGATATGGTCGGACTCATTTCTTCTTTATCTAGGGTTGTTTCCTGGTGTATATCCTCTTCTTTTGAATTTTCTTATTCATTTTCTTCTTCCTCTTCACAATATATGTAAAATAAATTCTTTTCAGCACACTTATGACCTTTAGTGTATTTTCTATCACAACTATAGCAAAGCCCTTTTGCTCTTTTTTCTTCCAATTTTTGTGGTGTCAACCTTGTAGGTTGTGGAAGTCTAGGAGTAGCAACAATTCCATTTTTATATATGTGAGTGGTAGGCTTCCTTGTCTCCATAATTTTATGTTCAATTTTTCTTGCCAACCTAAATTCCTTCTCCAATGATTCAGGTTCCCAAAGGTGAACCTCATGTTGGTTGTTATTTTTAGTATGAATTCTTTCATTGCCGCATTTTAAAAAGAACCACTTTTTTAGCTAATGTAAAGATAACTAATAGCCCTAACAACAATAATGGCAAAACATCTTCAGATCTGCAATTAGTAGTTAAAGTGCCGCAACAAACAGATCTATAAATGGAAAGATATTACAAGAAACAAGGGTTTGCTCCATATACCAATAGACAAGACAAGAACATTTTTTGAAAGAATTTTTGTATTAATGGGGCACCTGGGAGGAAAACTAGAAGGAGTATCCAATTCCCCTCAGTGGGATGGGTTCTTGGAAGTCCTCAGCACTTCAGATCTAATATTTCTCTCTCTAGTTGATGTAGAAAACCCAATGCAAAGAGTAGAGCTCAATGGGAGCAAATAATGGAGATGTGTGACCAAGTGTATAGATCCAGAGTGATCTAATAGGCAACAAAAGGTGAAGAATGGTAGGAAAAACCCTCCTATTTATAACAAAATATTGGGTCATTCTAGATCTTGGTGCATGGGTTAACCAGATCTAGATCCACTTTTTATGGAATATTTTATTATTTTGTTGGAGGGAAAAGGTATTTGACTTGGGTCAAATCCCTTAATTTGTTAAAAATAAATAAATAAATGATTTATTTATCTTTTTAAGGAAGCGGTTAGAAGATAATCAAATAAATAATAATTTATTTAATTAATGGTGGTTGATTTGGTCATATTTAACAAGGAATATTATTAAATAATTATTCCTAGAAAATAATAAGATAACTATGGGTTTATCTCATTAATTTCTTTGTTTTTGGGTTAAACATGACTGGGAATAATAATTAAATTATGGTTTAATTAATTATTCCTCCTATGAATACATCAATCTTGTGTTCCTCTAGAATATCAACTACCCTTATATTCAATTTTTGGAAGTCCTCAATGTGCTCCATCACTAAACCCTTGTGTTTGATATTTATCAATTGGATAAAGAAGGTGTTGATATTTTTATCCTCATAATGTGCTATCATTTCCTCCATAAAAATTGACCCAGTGACAATTTTTTTACGGGAGCAAAGCCATCGTGTAATATTCCAAATTAGGAACAGCTCATGAATCAAGCATTAAAAACACATTTCCAGCAACATATGCAATAAAACAGTGAAATTGACTCTTATATCCCGTATATTAGTCAATAAGAAACATAAATCCAAGAATAGAGCTGAAATAAATCAAACTAGGTGGGTTAAACAAATCTCCCACACCTAGGATTGCCAAAAAGTGTTAAAACCCCAGGACTAAAAAATATCGGAGTTGTTGCATAAGGGAATGCGTAGTCCAAGAGAGATTTTACACTCAGAAAATAGGATAACAACATATCTACTCATATATTAATCAAATATGCATGAAGAACTGAGATCTAGTCTCCTTATACAAAATAAAAGATAACCCGGCAAGGGATACAAAATGGGATATTCAGTAATTTACTGAATCACCACTGCAACACTGAAGTACATAAGTGTAGAAGGTTGAAAGATGTGTGATCTGTTGTAGTTCCCTCAAGGGCTTCCTCCCATGAAAGGATGAACCTCTCAATCACAAGGAAACACTACAATGGAGCCACCAAACCATGCACTGAGCACTGCCTCCAGAATAACGCATTCCCTAGCTGGAACAGCGCTGGGAATGTATGGGAAATGTGTGGTCTGATATCACAGATCTAAAATCAGCTCTGGAGCTCTCCAAACAGGTCCCTCAAGTGAAGGAAACCTTCCTCAAATGAGAAACTAGCTCAGGAACCGAGATTCCAATCCCTTCCACTGCTGCACCCAGCAACACTGCACAATCTCTGGCAAAACTGCGTTGATGAAGTTGGTTGAAGCTTGGCATGAAAACTTGGTGTGGAATGATGAATGCAAACTCTCCCAATGAAGCTCCTCAAAGGAAAGAGGTGGGATTCCGCCCGGGAACACCTTGTGCTAAACAACACTGCTACATTGCTAAACAGCAAGAGGAAGCAAAAGTCTGAGCAGACATGAATAATAATCTAAGACATGAAGAATAATGCTACCATCCTCTTCCTTATATAAAATATGAGTTTGCTTGCCCTTGGCCCCACTCAATTAGGTCATCTCTATCCAAAGACACATCTCCCTCCAAAACTGCGTTATTCCTCCTTGGATACCTCTTCCTCCACAACTGCGTTGTTGACTTAGTCAAAGCAGCTTGATTTTATCCCTGTTCACACATGGAGGTGTTTTATTAAGTTAGAAAGAGTGTCTCCTTTCACACTTGGAGTGTTTTTATCCTCCTTAGGAGACTTATGGGCTTTTCTACCCATTTATTCAGTGACTAGAGCTGCTGCCAACTCTAATGTTCCATTTAGCTTTGAGGCTAAAATTTTGGAACATTACAGTCCTCCCCTCCAAAATCTTTGCTTGTCCTCAAGCAAATGTACAAGGAGAGCAAAATTTCTCCCCTCCTCATGTGGCCTCCCATCAATAGCCTCCATCACTGCATCAAGAGAATCTGCTTGCTGTCTCAAGGCCTCCACAAAGTAGGAGTGATGATCATCATGGTGAATGATTGCCTCCCTCACCCATGCTATCATCCAAATGAAGTGAGTCACCCTCCAACATGGCAACTCATGAAGAATCTCCTCCACCTTTGGCTCCTAAACTGTAGGTAGGCTGAATAAATGAACATGATAGGCAAGATGGCTTATCCCACATTGTCCTCCTCTCCACTTATGACAAGTGTAGAGGGCACGCTGATCTTGGGCTGCAACATGATTGCCCTCCAATGGCAAGAAAAAGATTGAGCCTCCAAGGACTCTTCCTCCAAAATCATGAGACATGCCAACCCAGACCATTCCATTCAAGATGAATGGCACATCATCACCATTTGGCCTCCAAATCAGAAAATTGTTGAAAGTTAAGTGCAATTTTGGATGGTACCAAAGGTTCTCCAAGTGGATATTACGCAGTCTTCCCAACTGTTGTTTGAGAATATCATGTGGCAAGTGGTTCTGCAACAAGTTACAAGTTGTATATGTTTGTTTTCCCAACATGGGGAAGTAAGCATCAATGTCTATTAGCTGTACATAGATAAAATAACAATACACTTGCCCAAAGTCATGCATAGATGGGCTACTATCATCATAAAAATTGGCCGTAAAGTGACCATGAAACCCAAAAATACTCTTGCTCTTTTGAGGAGCAATGCACTGTTCAAACATGGTGAGAAAGTACAAATACTCAATGGAATAATCAACAAGTACAGAAATGCATTCCCTACCATACATAGTGAGTTGGATGGAAGTGAGGTCCATTAATAAGTCCTCCCATGAGAATCTCCTCATAAAAATCTGCAAGAAGAAGGAATACATCTTCTCCTCGAAATATTCCATCCATAAGAACATACTCCTATGTGACAGCGTTGTAGGCCTTTGTGATAAGGCTCCATGACTTCTCTCTTTGACATTCGATATGCCAAGGTCATCCACCATCATGCTGCTATGTGAGAAGATCTTCTTCCTACATGGAAGTTTCTCATGATCCTTCAATGTTGAAGGGTAGCCTCCTTGTACCATGAATGTGCCTTCCTTCTCTCTAGAAATTTCATGAAAAGTATGGGAAGAATTTTTCTCATACTCTCCCAAGTGTAACCATAGCAACAACAACTTTTGCTGGTGCCTCATCTCTCCCTCATACAAGCCATGAAGTAAGATCATGATGGTCAACTTGTATGATGCCCCATACAAACAAGTCTTCTGCTGCTCTATCATATGGGTGCCATGCCATCCAATTAGTTTTTCTCTCCATACAAAGCTTCCCTTGAGCAAAAACATATCAGCAATACATGGAAACAAGGTACAATAAAAACAAGTTGCCAAATGACAACCAGAGAGTGAATCATAGTTCTACTCATGGAACCAGCACAGTGCATCCTTTGCCTGCATCAAAATAAGAAATAACAAGTGCTTTACCAGCCACTTGTTTGTTGCCACAGTCATCTCATAAGATGAAAACATGAAGTTACAATATGGTGTCAATGGTGCACACCAAGAATCATGTGGCTTCCCCCACAAACCATCAAAAAGATAGCCAGAATCAATGCTACAAGTAGTTGCAAGTACATCATCATACAATATGCAAGAAGAAATATTTCTTCTTGTTACATCATGCTGCTCAAACAAGGAAAAGAAGTACAATACAAAATGTGAAATTATACCTCCTCCATCATGTACTTGAGGTCTTGAGCTGAAATGGCTCAACTGGAAATTCTCCCTCACTCCCAATGAGTGGGAAGGTGGCTATGACATCCACTCTTTCACCATCTGGGCTATGCACCTCTCCATATGCTTAAATATGTCATGCTGAATGCCCTCCCAAGTGAACTCCTCCATCAGATGGAAATATGCATCAAAGTGCATAGAAGAGAAGTCCTCATGTGCTGCATGTAGCAGCTTCTCCTTGAGACTCGAAGATCTAGTCAAGAAGATCCTGCCATAGCAATAGATGACCACATCATCCACCATGTATCTATCATCTCCATCCGGATCATCAAGAATCATGCATGCACCAAGATCCTTCGAGTACTCGACCAAGAGCTAAAATCTCCAATAAGGATCAATCCTCCTCAGAGACAACACTAGTGATCTGGCATGTGAAGCTCCCCTCATGCTGCTGCCTGCTACTTTGACATCCCCCATGCCAAAGTCTTCCTCCTAACTCTTCACCTCTCCAAAATCCAAGAGTGGTGAATCCAAAGACAAGATGTCTTTCATCAACTCTAGATCAGGTGGCCTCCCAGGTGGAATGCCTCCATGTAGTGAGACATCAATGTCAAGAGTGGACTGTACATATGGTTGGGCAGCTTTGCCTTTGCTTCCACAGCGCAATACAGTCTCCCTCCTCTTTGCACTAGCTCTCTAAAATAGAGAAGGGTGTGTGCCTTTCATCACATGATGCTGCTCTTCATCCCTACCTCCTCCGTCCAGCTGCAATGCTGCACAATCATGTTGCTCACTGATTGTGCTTGGACCTCCATGAATGAGATCCTGAAGACTTCCTTGCAAAGATGCAAGAATCCCTCCTGTTGGAGCATGTGCTCCTCCTCCCTCTGCATGAGGTACTGGATGTGCTCTAGATGTGAGAGCGTTGTTGCCCTCATCTTCCTCAATGTGTATGGGCAACATCTCAACAGTGGGATCCTCCTGTAAAAAGGAGATCCCCATGCCCTCTTGTTCAAGAATATGAACTGGAGGTCTTGCTTCCGGCAATGTGTAATGCAAAATGTCAGCTCCTCCCATGGTTTTCTGAAATGGAGTTCCCTCCATCACATGCAAGGGTTTTATTTTCTCAATTTTTCCTTGCTCATGTGTCTTACGAAGTTTTTCACCAAACCTTTCCATCAATGTTTTTATGAATCTTGCATAAGAGAAAGTGTTGGCGTTCTTTAAAGAACAAGATTCAAAAATCCACCATGCATGAGCCTTACCTCTGAAATGCAGTGCTGCAACTCTAATGGATTCCTCTTCAGAAATATGGTGCAGCTGCAAATAGGAGTCTAGCTTCTTCACCCAAGCTCCAACTGAACATGTAGGTGATCCAGCAAAAGTAGATAGAAGAAATCTATCTGCATCCTGCTGCTTGCTCTTCTCCACCTGGATCTTGCAAAACTCTTGGAAATCAGTATGATCTCTAAACCTCTCAGTTTGGGATTCATACTCCTGCAACAAACCACTAAAAGTTCTCCTCTTAGGCATTTGTCCTCCTCCCATCCATCTCAAGATAGATTTGGGCACTTGACTGCATTGTGCATCATGGTGTGTAGCTGCATGCTCACACTCACCATGTGCAAATCTAGATTCAGCTCTAGATTCAACCTCCTTTGGAGATCCCATCTCCAATCTGATTTTCTTCAGCTCTCCTTGAAAGCTCTGCATAGATTTTGGAAGAAGCTTTGTGAGCTTGTCCTCCTTTTTCCTTTCACATAATGAAGCTTTATGGCTTCTGTCCATCTCTCCTTCCTCTGATAGCTGGATCTCACAGGCTGAGCCAGAGATCATGCTTTGATACCACTGTAATATTCCAAATCTGGAACAGCTCATGAATCATGCATTAAAAGGCATTTCCAGCAACATATGTAATAAAACAGTAAGATGATCACTTGGATCCCATAGATACATCCATCTAGCATCTAAATACAAGAGGAGATCAGAAAGAAATGAAACTAGGTGGGTTAAACAGATCTCCCACACTAGTGTAGCTGAAAAGGACTAAAAACCCCAAAACTGCATTTTACCGGAGTTGCTGCATAAGGTGACTGCGCAATCTTATGAGGGTTTTAACTCAAAAAATAAGGAAACACATAGATCTACTCATATATTGATTAATAATGCTGAAGAACAAAGATCTAGTCTCCTTATACAAAATACAGGTTAACCCGACAAGGGTTTCTTGTCAAACACTCTACATACAAAATTGGATATTCAGTAATTCACTGAATCACCACTGCAACACTGAAGTATGAGTGTAGAAGGCTGAAAGATGTTTGATCTGCTGTAGATCCCTCAAGGGCTTCCTCCCATGAAAGGATGAACCTCTCAATCACAAGGAAACACTACAACAGAGCCACCAAACCATGCATTGAACACTGCCTCCAAAATAACACATTCCCTAGCTGGAATAGTGTTGGGAATGTATGGGAAATGTGTGGTCTGACACCAAAAATCTTAAATTAGCTCTGGAGCTCTTCAAATAGGTTCCTCAAGTGAAGGAAACCTTCCTCCAATGAGAAACTAGCTCAGGAACCGGGATTCCAATCCCTTCCACTACGGCACCTAGCAACACTGTACAATCTCTGGAAAAAAATACGCTGATGAAGTTGGCTGAAGCTTGGCCTGAAAACCTGATATGGAATGATGAATTAAAACTCTCCCAATGAGGCTCCTCAAAGGAAAGAGGTGGGATTCCTGCTCGAGAACACCTGGTGTTAAATAGCATTGCTACCTTGCTGAACAACAAGAGGAAGCAAAAGTCTAAGTAGACATGAATAATAATCTAAGACATGATCAATAATGTTTCCATCCTCTTCCTTATATAAAATATGAGTTTTCTTGCCCTTGGCCCCACTCAATTAGTTCATCTCTACCAAAGATACATCTCCCTCCAAAACTGCGTTATTCCTCCTTGGATTCCTCCTCCTCCACAACTACGTTGTTGACTTAGTCAAAGCAGCTTGCTTTTATCCCTTTTCACACATGAAGGTGTTTTATTATTCTAGAAAGAGTGTCTCCCTTCACACTTGGAGTGTTTTTTATCCTCCTTAGGAGACTTATGGGCTTTTCTACCCATTTATTCACCGACTAGAGTTGCTGCTAACTCTAATGTTCCATTTAGCTTTGAGGCTAAAATTTTGAAACATTACACATTGATACCATACAAATGTATTTTTTTATAAATATAAAGCTGCAAGGCATACCTTTTGTGTTTTTTCACATTATTGAGATCAAAATATTTGCTCCATCTGTAGTATCCATGTTACATAATCCTTGCCATCAAACTTCCTCATATCGATCTTTGGAATATGGTGGATCTTCAATCCAACATTAGAGTTTATGAAATCACAATTAAAATTTATTTTTTTCTCATCATTAGTTTCCTCTACTATATTTTCACCATTATGAATCATTTATTGTATCAACTTTGTTAAACCTTCCATGTCTTCCTTTAGATCATTCTTCATGTCTTCCATGTTGTCTTTCATTTTTTCTTCCATGTCTTACATGCCATTATTCAAACCATCCATCTTAGCTTCCATGTCTTTCTTCAAACCATCCATATTAGCTTCCACACCCTTCTTCAAACCATCGATCTTATCTTCCACACCTTTCTTCAAAACTTCCAGTTCATTTTTGTTTACTCCTTGCGAGAGCGAAATTTGGTGCACCTGCTCTTGTAATTTTGATATATCATGTTGCACTTCTTCCTCTTCATGAGTCATAGTAGATTATTCTGAGGGCTTAATGGGTGTTGAATTATTTTTAGGGAGAATTTTAGAACCCAATACTGATATCTATGCTTCAATATGCCCTTGGAATCACTTCAAATTTATTTTTCAAACAAGACTTATGCAATTTGAAGAAACAAATACACACATTTTTATTTCTTTTGAGGAGCTCGATATTGAAACTTAATTATATCTATGATTTCGTATCTTCAATATCTGAAATTTGGTCCTATAGTATCCCTTTGAATCTTCTTTCGAATGCCATAGGTCTGACCTGATTTGGATTCTTCAAGGAAAATTTACGCCCAATCTCCCATAATGACCTAATTATGGATTGGTTCAATAGAGAGAACTTGTACGGTGTGCCACATGTCATTTTTTCCTCCTTTGGCTCTGAAATTGATAGAAAATAAACTACAGTCCATGTAATTTCAGACAATTTTTATAGAATTCCAATCTGATGCTCAGAGAGAGATTTATGACGATTTTCCCAAGGTCACCTCTTTTAGATGAAATTTGGGAGCCTGGAAAAACCCTAACTTCCACAGATCATATCTCTGAAATTGTTGAGAACCAAGATCTAAAAATTTTACACGAAGTTCCTTAGGATTTCTTCGAAATGGGTTTTGTTTTTTAGTGTCTAGACCCTCGTAGAAAAAAAATTGTAACGAAAATTCCACAATGGCCTGTTTAAAGCAGCGAAACCTTAGAACCCAAAGCTCTGATACCAAATGTTATGAAACCAACTCCAAAAATAGAATAAAAGAGAGATCAACACCTTAGAAATAAGCCACTTTGAGGGGGAAACCTCATTTACATTACATAAATGAACAATTCTTGGATGATACAAATGAAAAAACCTCATTTCTATATATAGGAGTCCATGGGGTCACAATATAATCTTAGCCGACCTAACAATAATAATGTAAGGGTGCAATAATAACAATATGGGGGTTACAGGGGTAAAACAATAACAATAAGGGGGCTACACTAACAACAATAAGGGACTACACTAGTAATATAGGTACCTAACAAAGCTACCTTGCTTTCACAACCTAGTAGAGTTGTTTATTATGTTGATGGTTATCCTTCACCTTAGTTTCCATGATCCAATCCACTTGTTACCTTGGGGTCCATCTTATTCATCGGTATATCCCCTCACATTTGTTATTGGTGTCCCTCAATGACCAATAATCAAACATACTCTACCATGTTCAACATTGTCACTTCTCTTCACATGTTATAGAATTATATCATCAAGGTTGAGACAAAGACCTTAGGACTTTGGGGGAACTTCACTCATGCTTCCTACCCACGCCAAAGTTGTGTTGGACTTTACCATATGTACTCTGAAGACTTCTCACACAATTCCATTAGTGTTAGTTTTCTTCCTCATATATATTGTGACATAGATCCACATTGAATTTTCTCATGCCATATGATCTCCTTATTATGGCATGGATCCATAGTGTATTCCTTCATGTCCATGATCTTGCACATGCTTACATGGATCCAAAATTCATCATGTTGGTGGTCATGCTTTACTTATATATTTAGCATGGGTATGCCTACCTCGAGGACAATATATTCATTTTGAATTACAACTAGCAACATGGACTTATTAGTCCCTTGATCTTCAACTCCTTCCTTATGCTCCCTTACAACATATGGATTATAATGTTTTTCACCCATTATTTTCCTATTTGACCTCATACATTAGGGGGAATCTATTACACATTTTTTTGGCACCATAGGCCAAGACAAAGGAATATTTGGAGGAGGTTGTTATTTTTAACAATGTTCCTACTTTTTAGAGGTAGAGTTTGTAAACTTGAATGCTATAGGTGATGGCATAGTTGATATCCTAGAAAACTGATGATTCTAAAGAGTTATTTTTGGGTGGCATGCAAGAAACTACATTTTTTAGCAAATGGGTTCCATGTCTCTCATGGTGATTTTGAGCACATATTTGGGTTCCTTGTAAAAAATTGAATTCAACAAGTATTATTTTATTAACATGCAAAAAAAAATCTAGTTTTAGTGGTACCACTTTTGAGGCTTGTTATATTTAGTGAGGTTCCCTAACAATTCTAGATATTTTTCATCTCTTCCTCTTTTTAAGGGAGGTGTTATTTTTGTCATGTTTATTCATAGTAGGCATTTTTATAGTAGGAGGTCATCCTGCAAGGTTACAAGAGGTGATGGCATGGTAGTGACATGGAAATGATGTGGAAAATGTTCCATCTCATCTTAGGATGATTTTTTGTACTCGATTCCACTAGAATTAATTCACCTCAATTTAGTTCGATTCAATTTAGTTTAGTTAAATTCAATCCAGTTCTTGTTTTAGTTCATTTCAATTTTCATGATCTTGCATAAGGACTTGGATGAGTTATCCTTAGACGAATGGAGAAATCAAATGTCTCTTATCGACTTCACTCAAAGTGCATGGATTTTTTTCCCTCATCACTTCCCCTTACTACACTCCACTGGAGGAGAATGCATGAGTTAAACTTCATATCACCTCTCTTCACTTCAATTCTATTGGTTTTAACCCTATAGAGTTATATGTTACAAACAAACAAAAAACATAATAAAAATAAAAAAAGATGCAATGGCACACACACATTAATATGGATATTTTACCTTAGAAACCCAATAAGAAAATAAAAAATATTTTTCAATATATATCTCTTTTAGAATGCTACAATACAATATATATATTGCATATCATCCATAAACTCCCAATCCATTAATTATATACTATAATACAATCATAGATCCGTAACCAAAATTAAAAAACCATGCGTTGAATCACCATGTACCACAAAACCACTAAAAGAAAAAATTGTGTGTTGAAAACCACCAAAATAGATAGAAAAAAATACCCCCAAAAACATAAAGAGCGTTGCCCCTAAATCCCCCTATCGGGTGAGATACCACCCCCATTACGATACCCCCATCTCACCATGTGAAAAATATCGCATGTGGGGCTAGTCATGCAAAGAATATAACACATGAACAAAAAACTCAACTAAAGTGAATTAGAGAATTCAACTTATTCATTTTTTAGATCATTTTTATTCATCTTGTAGCCTCTATTCATATATATAATGAATCCCATATCAAGAGAAAAAATGAGAGAAATGTTCTGTGAATTTATGTTGGGAGTATTCAAACCCCCTTCTAACTTTTGTTGATAAAAAAAATTATGATACCTTTGTGAGGGTAAAGGAGGAGATTGGATAAGGAGCTAGGAGAAAATGAGAACTTAGATTCAAGGTAAACAAACCCAATTTTTGTATTTTATTTCATATCATTTATATATAGAGCTACGTTTTTTCCCCCTCCGATATCTTGTGACCTTAATGTCCATTATAAATTATTGGTTGGTCTAGTTTTTCTTGAGTATTGGGGGACATTAGATCCATTTTAAATCAAAATTACTTTCCTTTGAAGAGGTTCAAGTGGGGATATTGTCTATTCTCATGTAGGAAATAGGTACTAGGAGCTAGAGCATTGAATCTTAGGGGCTATGCTAGTTTAGATCACATGAGGACAAACACCAAAAAAGGTGTGTGCTTTAGTATTTTACTCTTGTAGCACGAAATATTATTGGTTTTATTTGAGTATAATGGATTTCCATATATCATTTTTTTTCCTATGCCTATCTTAGGTCAAGGGAGGCCCATGGGATAGATCACCTATCTAGGAGGGTTTATTTGTAGCATAAATACATGGATTCTACTATAATTGTGATGTAAAATGTGCTCCAAGACATTTATGTAAATAATAAGAAGTGTAAAAAATTGATATGACCACTTAGGCCTTGACCAAAGAAATAGCTACTAAAGAGACAATATATTTATAGGTCAAAGACACCAACACTCGAACTCAAGTGGATATCAAACTTCCATTTCCTCATGTGAAACCCCTAATATCCCTACATGTATTATCTTGTTTTAAAATCCACAAACCTTGAAAATCATGCATTACATCAAGCACAAAAACATCATTATCCAAGTTAACATTTATAGTACTCACAATTTGGTTCAAAAAATAGTGGCATAAGAAGCCCATTTCTTTTTACACCCAGTGCATAACTTTCAAATCATGATTTCTAATGGAGGTATTATAAAATTTGGAGGTAGATGTGAAAATGAAAAACTATAGATGGGAGTAAATTATCTAAAAACCCATATATTTAAAATGTAAAATATCTGTGGTTGTAATATAGTATTCTGGGCATAATGGCTATGCACATTGGGACTAGTCCCCATGGATTTCAAACAAATCTATATGAGTTTCACCAAAGAGGGTGATGTACAGACACTTTTGGAGCTTCAAGTTGTCTCCCCTAATACATTCATCCATCATCATATGGATAAGTTATTAAATAAAAGAAACTATATCATTATTTCCCAATTTAATGACATGTAGGTTATGCATAATGAAACATAAGAAATCCACCTAGATTTGCAGTTAATCCTCGACAAACATGATAAATTATTGGATATACCAAATGGTTTATTCACTTTTAAAGGAGCCTCATGACCATGGAATTCCCCTAATTCTAGGAAGTCAGCCACCAAAATGCATATCCCTATCAAGACCCTTTTGTACAACAAAATAATGAACAGAAAAGATCATTTAGGTATTGTCGGAGGAAAGGTCATCCATCCTGGTATAATCTCTTCCTCATCACTAGTAATAATTCATTTAAATAAGGAAGGCACTTGACACATATGTCTTGATTTTAGGGTTCTCAATAAGTTAACAATTAAGGAAAATTTTCCCATCCTAGTTATTGATTATCTCCTAGATGAACATCATGGAGAAAAATTTTCACTGAGTTTGATTTTCATTAAGAATACCACTAAATCAATATTAAAGAGGCATGCATGCCTAAGACATCCTTTAGAACACAAAAGGTTAATTATGAGTTACTTGTGATGGATTTCAAACTTTATAGCCTAGATCCATATTAACCCTGGATCTATCATGTGCCAAGAGGGATCAAATCTATCGAGGTGCAAACATTTCCTCAAGTTTTCCTCTCTCTCTCTCTCTCTCTCTCTCTCTCTCCTTCTTCCTTCTCTCTCTCCCTTATATATATGTGTGTGTGTGTGTGTGTGTGTGTGTGTGTATATGTATATGTATATGTATATGTATATGTATATGTATATGTATATGTATATGTATATGTATATATGTATTCTTTCTCTCTCTATATCACACCTCCAAACACGCACACACTTTATCTCCCTGCCTATCTCCCTCTCCCCCCCTCCCTCTCTCTGTCTCTCTCTTCTTCCCTCTCTACCCTTCAATCTATATTTCTATCTCCCTCTGTCTCTCCTTATTTGTCTCTCTATCTCACCCCCAAAACTCTCTCTCTCTCTCTCGCACCTCCCTCTGTCTTATAAGATGGATATAATATAATATTAATATCCATAATTTTGAAACCTAATATTGATGCATTATATAATATGATATTATATTATATGTAATATTATATTAAAGATATTTATCGTAATATATCAACATATAATATTTATGGCCATTAATGTTATGATATTAATATATATCCTAATATATTAATATATATTATAAAATATTAAATTTAATATTGTATTAAAGTTATTAAATTACAGTAATCCAAAGTTATTAAAATTATATGGAAACTGTGTTGAACATCTAATATTATGTAAAATTTGAAGAAAATATTGTTGAGATACAACATGATATTATTACTATTTAATATTGATATAGTTATTAATTAATAATTAATATTAATAATGTTATATTATATTTGATACTAATATTATATAATATTATTGTTATAATACACTATAGTGATTAGATTTTACTTATATTTGTTCTCATTTCCAAAACATTTGTCCCACTACCAACCTTATGTTAGAAAAACTATAGTGATCCAAGAACACTTACTCCTCTTATCTTTGATCATAGAAATAACATATTAAATAGTTGCAATTATCATCATCATAGACGATAGTCCCAATGCACCACCACCACCACCATCATCATCATTAAATATTAATATGATTAATAATATATATAATATATTTATTATAGTATAATATTAATATTATATTATATTATATTAATACTAATAATATAATATAATATGTAATATTAATATAAAAGCCTACAAAAATCCATTAGCATTATAAAACCCACTAAGTTATAGAATTTTTGAGTTATCTGAATGTTTTAGGCTAAAGAGTTAATGAATGTGGATGTTATACATGTCACGGAATAGGTTGTAGAGATGGGATTTTTTCGTTTTTTTCTCTTGATTACAAAATTTTAAGTTTGAAACATGTATCGAAAATATTAAATTTTGTGCCCCTTTACTACTAATCATTGTTGTTTATGCTTAGCCATAGATGTCATTTCTAAAAATGACCTCTTTGTTTGAATTTTGCAACTTAATCAATGATCAAATTTAAAGGGCATTTCAACCTTATTTTAAGCATTAAGAGAACATACCTGTTAAAACAATTTTTTTCCCAAATACATTTTTCTTTAACATGGTTGAAATCCCGGAATAATAATAATTATTTTATTTTTCATGAGATTGTAAAAGATATTTCTTCCTAACTTTAAAGCATTAAACATCTCTTCCATCCTTGCTGTAAAAATGCTCGATGAACTTACAGTAAGAATGCTTAAATTTTAAAATGTTTTAACTTCGATTAAAAATGTTTACACTAAAACCAACTAAATAAGTTATACTAATTACTATTAAATCCATGAAATATAAATGTTTCAATTTTTTTTTTCGTTTTATATTTCTTCCCAACTTTAAAGCATCAAACACCTCTTCCATCCAAGCTATAAATACTCATTGAACTTCTAGTAAGAACGCTTAAATTTTAAAATATTTTAACTTTCCTTAAAAATGTCTACACTAAAACCCACTAAACAAGTTATACTAATTATTTTTAAATCTATAAAAAAATATAATTTTTTTAAATTTTTTATTGTTTATAAATGATATTGTCAAAAAAAATCTCTTATGGTAGTGAATAATGTTTGATACTCTGTGGTAGTGAATAAAATTTGTACATATAAATATGATATTGTTTATCAATTTATTTCATGTGAAACTGATCTCCTACGGTAGTGAATAATGTTTTATTTATAAACCTGACTATCATTGTTGGTCTCGCATTTGTTGTGAATTCTAAAATTTGTACTTGACAATCTTGACATAGTGTATTTGTTTGTTTCCTCTTAAATAAAAAGAAGTTAACATAGTCATGGAAAGCAAGATGATCTAACTCCTTCATTAGAGGGATGCATACTGATGTGAATCATAAATAAAAATGGATATTAGTACGTATTTCGAAGTTTATTTTTAAGCCTTCAATTTTCAAATTATATGACTTGTGAATAGTATAAAAGCAAAAAGGTTCATGATCAATGGTTTATTAGTTGATTTTATCCCATGAAAAAGTTATCGTTGATATCACAGCTCATAATGACATATAAAATTTGGCAAGCATGAATTGAAGAAGGATATAACATAACACATAAGGCGGATTGAATCTTGTTTCTTATGTTTTAAACTTGCCTCTTACCTTCTTACGAAATGGAGATGGATGTATTGTTCAGAAATTTGTGTGAATTTTGATCAAATTATTCTTTGAACTATTATCCTTCAATTAATTGTTTTGGTATATTGTAGGTGGTTCTATGTAAGTCCAATAAATTTAAAGGCACTAAAAAAAAATGGCTAAAAACAGGAAGAAGAGAAAGTTCTCATATGGTCTAACGCACAGAAATAATATCATTACACTTGAAAGAAGGATATATATAAGTGAATTAATGATTGTAATGGTCAGGTTTTTTTCTCTCAACAACGAAGAGTTAAGGATCAAAACATTGAAGAATCCTCTAATGTGAGTTACATTATGCATATCATAAAAGATTGATTTTGGTATAATAGTATCTCTATGGTTATTTAAAAAAAAATTGGCTGGCATTGGCTAAAAAAATATATTATTGTTGTTTATTGGAGATGTGACATACTTACACATCACCCATACTAGGTTGTGTAATGCACCTCTCGACGCAATAATGCACCATCCACCTTCCAAAGCCTTATGCCAAATATTTTCAAAGCATTCCTAGATAATTTTGTATTGATCATATTTGATGATATCTTGATCTATAGCTAAGGATGTGAATCACACACATAACATCTTAATAAGTCCTTACAACTCTTGAGAAACAACAAAATATTTTTAAAGCAATCTAAATGTGGTTTTGAGACTTATGAGGTTGACTATTTGGGCTACATAGTAAGTTAGGAGGAAGTATGAATTGACCGCAAGAAAGTGGCGGCTATGCAAGATTGGCCATATCCCAAAACATTGAATACTTTGAGGGGATTCTTAGGAAGAAACACATGCCCTCGATGCTTTAAAGAATTCCATGTTCCCTACTCCAATATTAATAATTCTTGAATTCGATAGGACTTTTGTCTTGGAATATGATGCCTCAAGAAGAGCTCTAGGAGTAGTATTGATGCAAGAAGGATGCCCCTTTGCATTCATGAGTAATTATGGGACCACAACTTGGGAAAACCCACATGAAAGAAGGAAATTATGGCTACCCTTCAAACAATGGATTCTTGGCAACCATATCCCATAAGGAGGCATTTTCAGATCAAGGTTGGACATTATAGTCATAAATGTTTCCTCCAATTATGGTTGTCTTCACTATATCGACATAAATGGGTCACCAAGGTGTTAGGTATGGTTATGAGATCATATATAAGAATGGTAAATATACTTTTCATTGATTCTTTATCTAAAAGTTATGAGGAAAATAGGTAACTTCTTTCCTTCTCATTATTAAATGCATGGTGGCTCAAGGAAGATTACAAGGAATGGGTAACAAACATTACTTTAAGGTAACTCATCCAATGGATTCAAATAGATCCCAACCCACCTAAAAATTATACATGAAAACAAGTTACATTGCAGTATAAAGGGTGCATTTTCCTAGAAAAATATTCAACCCTATACAAATGTAGAAATTACCCAAAGGATTTAATCTAATATTGTAATGTACTAAAACAAAATATTGAATCACTTCTACAAATTTGTGAAAACCAAATATGATTGCACAATAACATAACAAGTAAGAGAAATAAGTCAATCGATCGCACAATACAAGATATATTGGGGTAAAGCAACTGCTCACTGAACCCCACTATTTGTATATTGCATAAATTCAAGATCATGAAACAATAAAATGTCATTTCCCTTCCTCAGAAACCTCTGCACTTTGCTGAGTATCTCACACCAACATGTGCACAAGCTTCTCTTAGCAGGTATTTCTCTCACAAGCTCCACGCACAAACTTGTGCTTTTGCTTGGTCTCACTAAGTCATGCTCACTAGAACAATGATTAAACTTGTGCCTTCATTCCTCCTTTTAAATGAAATTTTATCTAATTAAGGAATGATTTATTTTAGGCCTTATTCTAACTACATGCACCATTTGTACAATTTGGATGATTATACAATTGATAAATATCTTCCATTTAACCCCAATCTCAATTGGGTCTTCCTTACAACTAACATGCAACAACTATTTATAGTGAATTATCAGTTAACTGATTGACCACTACTTGTGAATTAAATCAGATTTAATTCACTAGACCTATGGCACTAGCTCGTCTCTTAGTTAGAACTATTTAAACTAATTTTAACTCAAATACTTGAGTTATCTAATTACAAATCACAAATAATTGTAAATGGACCCCTAAAACTTAGGAAGAACTCTACATGCATCCAGTTTTACCTCCAACTCAAATTAACTAAGATAACTAAGTCTTCCTGACTCAATTAACACTTACAAGTTGTTACAAGATGAAATTAAAATTTCTCTTCCAATTTAATTAAAGGAAAATTAAATTAGAAGCCCCCTTTGGTACCATTTCTGGGTGCCATTTCTGGATGGAATTTTCAATATTTCTTGTTTTCATTTTCAACACTCCCTCTCAACAAGAAAGGAATTCAATATATCTCGATCTAGTACCTTTGGAATGTTCTACATGCAACACTTCTCTCTAGTGTTGTTGCTCCAACTTTTGAAACTAAAAAGCATCTAGCTAAATCAATTGTAATCCCGATGCATCTATTACTAGAGTCTCTAACTACTAATAGCTATTTCACTATATACTAAAAACTATGTTTTCTTGTTGACTCTGCATCAGTTCCATTTGCACTATTGTCAACTCTGCTTTGCACTCCCTAGTATCTGATTGTTGCTAATATCTGCATCTGTCACTCTGATATCTGACTACTTCAACCGCCACTGGTCCATACTGCTACTATGTATTGTGAACCCCCATAGACAGGTACTGATCCATGAGACAAAACATCTCAATGGACCCTGCCCAAATTTCTTCTCTTTGGATTATTACTTCACATCGCTCAACCTCTCACCTGGATGTATGGTTGCATGTGCTCCCTCTGCCCACCTCACTCGAAATTTCCCCCTACTGAAGGTCTCTGCTTGAGTGGATGCCTCGACTCAGTCTCCTCTCTGCTTCTCTAAATGTGGCTTCTCCACAACTTTCTAAGGTTGCATGTTGAGAGGTAATTTATGCTCCCTCTCAACCACCAAGTATATAACCTTTGCTTTACTCCTCAAAGTTTTGCATGCATCTTGTACCTCAAGCGCATATAGGTTCTTGACAGCGCACACTGTAATTGTCCCATTATCACAAAATTTTCTGAAAAAATAGCTTATTTTAAATCTACGATAACTCCCTCATCTGAACTCTTATTCAACCTATGTTTTTTTTTTTTAATTTGGGTATTTATTCGCAAGGAATCCATAATTGATATTTTTTTTTGAAGAAAAAATTACAAAAATTTTTAGATCTACTCTACAAACTCGCCGCCCAAAAAATTCTTGCTCCGATACCATTTATAAATTACCCAAAGATTCAATCTGATCTTGTAATGTACTAAAATAAAATACTGAAACACTTCTACAAATTTGTGGAAACCAAATATAATCGCATAACCAAATAACAAGAGAAACAAATCAGTTGATCACACAATACAAGATGTATCTAGGGAAATCAAATGCTCAAAACCCCGCTATTTGTATATTGCATAAATTCGATATCATGAAACAATAAAATGTTATTTCCCTTCCTGAGAAACCTTTTCACTTTATTTTCTATCTCACACCAACCTATGCACAATCTTCTCTTGGCACACATTTCTCTCACAAGCTCCACGCACAAACTTGTGCTTCTGATTGCTTGGTCTCACCAAGTCATGCTCACCAAAACAATGATTAAACTTGTGCCTTCATTCCTTCTTTAAAAGGAACTTTTCTCTAATTAAGTAATGATTTATTTTAGGCCTTCTTCTGACTGCATGCACCATTTTTACAATTTGGATGATTATACAACTGATAGTTATCTTCCCTTTAACTCCAATATCAACTACGCCTTCCTTAGAACCGACATGCAACAACTAATTATAGTGAATTATCATTTAACTGATTGACCACTACTTGTGAATTAAATCAGATTTAATTCACTCGACCTATCACTAGATCATCTCTCAGTTAGAACTAGTTAAATTGATTTTAACTCAAGCACTTGAGTTAACTAATTACAACTCACAAATAAATGTAACTATACCCCCCTAAAACTTAGGAAGAACTCTACATGCCTCCAGTTTTGATCGGAATCAAGGTTCCGAGCAAAAATTTGCGAAAATTTAAAAGTTCTTAGAATCACACCAAACCAGAATGACTGGATAGGGCTCCTCACCAAGAATTCGGTGCACTTCATTTCGCTCAAAATGGAGTCCGTATGTGGAAGTTATAGCTTGTTGTTTGTTGTGTCAAACAGGAGAATTTAAAAAAAAGGGTCAAACAGGGTCAAAGGCCAAAAATTTGGCTTTTCCTCTAGCCAATGAGGTGTTGACACTTTTCGAATGGTGAATGGCCTAAATTTCTAGGCACATGGAAAATTTTATTGGTTTTTTATGAACCAATTGAGTGTTGACACGTGGCAAGCCCGGAGGCCACCACGTGCCCCAAGCCCCCCCTCCAAGGCCGAAATTGGTATAGTATATGTCAAAGGTCGAATTGTATGCATATTTTGGGTGGAAAATTTATTGTATTGGTGGAAGGGCAGAGGTCAGATTCGAACCTGTGACATCCCCCACACTAACCACATAAATTACCACCAAGTCGTGCTAACAAGTCTTAACATACAAAGGCGCTGGCATATATTTGAACTGAAACAGTTTGAATGGCAGGGGTAAGGAGGGGGCCAACCCCCTCACAATATGACTACATACCAATGACCAGAAGCATAGGCTCCAACTTAATGGTGCGGGATTATTTTTAAACATGGTTTATTAACCCTTAATTCCCAATTATGAGCGTTGATCCGATTTCAATTCAGATTTTTTGTTAATTGCGCTTAACACGCTAACCACCAGTTAAAAATCCACTTAACCACTAAATAATCTGTAGTTAACTTGGCGGAGTCCCTAGGTTTGGTGCCACTACCAAAATTGGCTAGGTTAACTGGAGATGTTTCAGTTTTAGTGGAGTTTTTCTAGGAAATATTGAGGAAGCCATAACTTTGGCATATTTCGACCAATTTTGGCTCAAGAATACTCATTCCTAGATGATTTGGATGCTTTGAGCATGATGGTTCTGGTTTAATATGCATTGGAGCACTTTTGTAAGTGATTTTTCCACTTTTAATTTTAAAGAATCTTGGGGCCACCAGGAGAGGGGGTCATGCCTAGTCCATTTGAAGACCATTTTCAGAGCTTGAAGAGTCTATTTTAAGGTTTTTGAGTCTTCTAAATCTAATGGAGTTGGTTTCAAACCCATTGGAGCACTATAGGTTCATCTAATCAGATAATTGACCATTAATCCAAAGAGGGCCTAGCCAGTTGAAGCAAGTCCATGGAGATGTAGCACAGGAGGGGTGAACTCTGTTATCAGCTATTGTGTAATGTGTTTGTTGTGTGTTATTTCTCTACAATTTACTTGTTGTGCATTTTTTTTTAATAGCTAATTCACTTAATAAATTTCTCATAAAAGACACAAAACTTGACATAAACCCTTTCACAACTTTCTAATTTGAGATGATCCTAAACACATTATTTTAATACTGATGAGGGAGCTAGCACAAAAAAACTAGTTTTCCCATATTTAGATCAAATTGGCATTAGAGCACAGTTTAGCTCATTTTAGCCAAGGTTAGCTAGAGAATTAGCTATTGGTTTTGCATTTGTGCAAGGAGAATTTAATTGTGTGCAAGTTTATGTGTGTGAGGATAAGTTCAAGATTGAGGGCTCAGTTCTCAAATCACATCAAAGAAACTTTTTTATGCATTACAAGTGTGATGGCATCTTCACCAAGCACTATTTCTAGTTAATCTTCCTTAGCAAAACTCTTTGATAAAGAGATGTTGCATAATCTCTACATCATGAATGATATGGTGCAAGAGATGTATGAAGATAAGAGGGAGATCATTATACTTCAAGAGCAGTTGATTGCCATGAAGGAGGATAAGCAAGAGCTTCTTGAAAAGATGCATGAGATGGAGACTCATCTCCATGATGCCAAAGAAACCTTAGCCAATTATGTGCATGAAAAAGAGGTATGAAAATAAAGTTTATCTTCTATTTCTTCTCAAGATGAATGTGTAGGTTCTTTTGAAAGACACACTGGAGGAATAGGGTCCAAATTATTTATGAAAATGGGCTATGAAGGTAAAGGGTTAGGCAAACATGAAAAAGGCATAGTTGAGCCAATTGTTGTTGAGGAAAGGCCTAGGTATTTGGGTCTTGGTTATGGACAACATGATGGAGAATGCTCAAAATTAAAAGAGGCACATGAAGGTGTTCCAAGAAGTACTTTCATTACATGTTCATTACCTCAAGCTTGTGAAGATTGTGTTCATGAGGAATGCAAAAGTTTTACACCCACTTTGCAAGAAGATGCTCATAAGCATGCAACTATTGGAAATGGAAAATAAGAGGATGTTGAAAGCTCTAAAGTCATTGAAGCCATTTTTGGTATTCCAAAGAGAGCCACTACCTCATAAATTCACCTCCTCAAGAAGGAGACAAAGGTGAATGTGCAAGGTATAAATCTACCTTTAATCAAGTTGCTTTTTATTATGATAAACATGGTAAATATTCACATAATATTTGGAGAAAGTTTACATGTTCCTTTTGTGGTTTGAATAACCATATTGTTTCGAGATGTTGGATGAAGATAGCCATGCACAGGAAAATTTCTAAACAAAGGAGATAGAAATCCAAAGGTCCAATGGATAATGAAAATCATGTTGAAAAGAAGATGCAACTGTTTTGCACTCGTTGCCATAAGCAGGGTCATCTTGTAGACAAGTGTTGGACTTTGTATCCAACAAGTCATCCATGACATTTGAAGGTGGAGAGAGATTTTGGCAAGAATGGAAAAGAAGATTCCATAATTGATATGGGTCAGGATGATTCACATGATGAAGTGCAGCTGAAAGAAGCGCCATTGAAATGTTTTGGTAAGAGATGGTTAGATTTTTTATCCAATTAAGGCCTTGCATGTCTTTTGATGATTGATGAAAACTCGCCTACTTGATGCATTTATTTACCTTATTGATGCATTTCTTTTCTCTTGAAAGAATGATGCATTTTGCACGAAGAAATATGTCGGAAAAGTATAGCTATGTTGACTCACTTAGATGCAGAAAAGATGGCAATTTGTACATGCTTTTGTTTGACTTGAAAGTCAGTTGTTTGAAGAGGAATGTTTTGTCAACTTGTGTTTGGTCGATGTTTTGTACACCGATATGTAAGAGTACATGGAGAAGTTCACATGATGTGAAATTTGTTGCTTTGAAGGAGCAAAAGGATATGTTGTCAAGTTATGTTTCTTGCATGATGTGTTTTTCAGATTGATGGTTGTGTTTGTGACAAGATGTCGCGGGATTTTGGGAAGGTCCACTCTTGAGTGTGAGGCTCATGATTAGCCTTCGTTCCCAAATCATGGCATGAGCAGCATTTCAACACTGGAGGAAGATGGACAAGAGGGACAAGATGCCAAAAATATTGCAGCCAAAACAACAACCATTGTACACCATTTGATGTGTTGACGCCAAGAAGCGAAAGAGATGGCGAATGCATTCTTCCATATGTGGAATTTGGAACCGTGGAGGTAAAAATAATGGTCATTTATTTTCTTTTGATTACTGATATTGGAACTCATTGTTATAGTTCACTCATATGGGCTTAAATTAGGAAAGTGGTTTCCAAGGAGAAGCTTGCATCGAATGCATGCTTGTGAAAAGGAGGAACAATATTCTCAGTGAGAAGGCCATCAGTTAGTTTTCCAAGCACCGAGGGATCTCTTTGGTACAGTAAATTGGTTTATCAGTTAGCAAGTAGTCAGCAAGTGTTGGATTGGGTCAGTAGCAAAAGGAGGACATTGGTTGAAGTGTCAAGTCATTTGCAAAGCAAGGCATGTCAGTGAACACAAGTGGTTGCCATGGAGATCTTTCCAAGTAGAATCAAGTTGATAGAACTTGTGAAAGAGAAGAGTATTCAGCTCTTATCATATAACCAGCTTTTGTGGGTCCAAAACCCTGTCAGTGGGAAGGAGTGATCGAAATATGGATTGGGAGCAAAAATTTGCCAAAAATTCAAAGTGCTCAGAATTGCACCAAACTAGAATGATCGGATAGGGATCATTGGTAGGAATTCGGTGCACTTTGTTACACTTAAAACGGAGTTCATATGTGGAAGTTAGATCTTGTTGTTCGTTGTGTTAAACAGGGGAATTTAAAAAAAAAAAAAGGTCAAATAGGGTCAGACGCAAAAAATTTGGGTTTTCCTCTGGCCAATGAGGTGTTGACACTTTTCAAATGGTGAATGGCCTAAATTTCTGGGCACATGGCGAATTTATTTGTTTTTTATGAACCAATTGGGTGTTGACACGTGGCAAGCCCGGAGGCCGCCACGTGCCCCCCACAGGGGTAAGGAGGGGGCCAATCCCCTCACCATATGACTATATACCAATGACTAGGAGCGGAGGCTCCAACCTAATGGCACAGGATTAATTTTAAACATGGGTTATTAACCCTTAATTCCCAATTATAAGCCCTAATCTAATTTCAATTAGGATTTTTTGTTAATTGCGCTCAATGCGCTAACCACCAGTTACAACTCCACTTAACCACTAAATAATCTATAGTTAACTTGGCGGAGAAAATGGTGAATTCCCCAGATTTGGCTCCACTACCAAAACTGGCGGGGTTAACTAGAGATGTTCCAGCTTTAGTGGAGTTTTTCTAGGAAATATTGAGGAAGCCATAACTTTGGCATATTTCGACCAATTTTGGCTCAAGAATAGTCATTCCTAGATGATTTGGATGCTCTAAGCATGATGTTTCAGGTTGTAGAGGCGTTGGAGCACTTCTATAAGTGATTTTTCCACTTTGAATATTAAAGAAGCTCATGGGCACCAGGAGAGGGTGTCATGCCTAGTCCATTTGACGACCATTTTTAGAGCTTGAAGTGTCTATTTTGAGGTTTTTGGGTCTTCTGAATCCAATGGAGTAGGTTTCAAATACATTGGAGCATTGTAGGTGCATTTAATAATAGAATTGACCATTAATCCAAAGAGGGCCTAGCCAGTTGAAGCAAGTCCATGGAGATGTAGCCCAGGAAGGGTGAACTCTATTATCAGCTATTGTGTAATGTGTTTGATGTGTGCTATTTATATATAATTTAATTGACATACATGTTTTTTTAACAGCTAATTTACTTAATAAATTGCTCATAAAAGAGATAAAACTTGACACATTAACCCTTTCACAACTTGCTAATTTGAGACAATCCTAAACACATTAGTTTAATACTGATGAGGGAGCTAGCACAAAAAAACTAGTTTTCCCATATTCAAATCAAGTTTTACCTCCATATAAAATTAATTGAGCTAACTAATTCTTCCTAACTTAGTTAACACTTACAAGTTTTTATCATATGAAACTACAATTTATCTTCCAATTTAATTAAGGAAAAATTAAATCAAAAGCCCCCTTTGGTACCACTTTTGGGTTTCATTTTCTAGGTGTCATTTGCGGATACCATTTTCAATATCTCTTTTTTTCATTTTCAACACTCCCTCTCAACAAGAAAGGAATTCAATCTATCCAGATCCGGTACCTTTGGAATGTTCTGCATGCAACACTTCTCTCTAGTGTTGTTGCTCCTGCAACTTCTGAAACTGAAAAGCATCCAGCTGATCAACTATGATCTTGACGCATTTGTCACCAGAGTCTCTGACTGCTACTAGATTCTACACTGTCTACTTGAAATTGTGTGATGATGTTGACTATACATCTTTGCAATATGCACTACTGTCAACTCTGCTTTGTGCTCCTCAATATTTGATTGCTGCTAATCTCTGAATCTATCTCTCTGATATCTGATTGCATCAACTGCCACCGATCCATCCTTCTATTGTGTATTGTGGGCCCCCGTATCCTACTAGGATATTCTGACACATTGGAAATAGTTGAGTATAATTTGGTCTAGTGTAGAGTTAGGTAAAGTGTATTTCTTTACTATGTACTTTTATAAATTATAATATGCCAGTCACGATATGTAGTGATCTAACGGTTCATTCTCTCCATGGTATTACCAACACTTGAACCATGGCTTACCACCCGATTGGTCCATGATCTCTATTTAAAGAGCATGGAGGGGAATTTTTCCGGTAACCGTTTATGAGAGAAGCTTATGTAAAAAAAATTTCTTTATATTAATAAATTTCCTGAAGTCGTTGTGTTGGCTCAGTTCGTGTATTTTTTCCCTCTTTGAGGGTTTTAACCACGTTAAATATTGGTGTATTGATCTGTGATCTGTTTTTGAGAGATGACCTTCTTTTTTTTATCGAAGGAACTTAGCCTGTAAATTCCTACATGGTATGAGAGTTGTTTTCAGGGCCGCATCTATTGCTGATCCAAAATCTGAAGCCGGTTTGACTGCATGCGACTTTCATTTTCCAGCTCTACTATTTCTGACCACTTTCGGGCCAGGATAACTGCTCTGTTGTGTCCGGATCCTCTGTTACAGTGAGGAACCCCTTTCGTTTCATGCAAAAAGTTTTTTTGGTTTCCCAAGTTATGTAATTTTAGTTTTGGAGGTATAATTTTTTTTTTGTAGTTATATTTATTTATCCCTCTGTTTATGTCAGTTTATAGTCTTTTTTTATTATCAGATCTATACCCTCTTCTTTTTGTATGTTCTTTGCTCTACGATGTGTGCGATATGGAAAACCAGAAATAGAAAGACGGGATTTTCCTGCTACGTAAGCTCTTTCCCCGCAACTTTTTGCGATCTCGGGAAATCAAAAATAGCGAGAAAATATATAGTTGTTGGATGGACTAACCGAAAATCTAACGTTTTTTCGTAAGGTTTGTATTTTTTTGGTTGTTTACGCAATTGTTTTTTTTGCAGGAAAAAGACATGCAACTCGAAGAGAAAAAAAAACACCCCTTCCTACTTCAAACAATTACAGAATCCTTTTACTAGCTCGCTTGGTGTAAAATTACTTTATGAGAATAGAGGTCTTGGGTTCAAGTCTATTTGTCAAGCTTGTTTTTCTAAAAATCTTTTTTTCAAGTTACCTTTTTTTAAAGGAGTTTTATTTAAAAAGCACATGTAACTGATGTTTTAAAGTTACTTTATGTAATTGTGTTTCTCACCCATTATAAAAAGTGAGCCACATAAAGTAGTATTTTTTTTTTTAAAAGTGACCCTATTATATTAAGTTTGGAAAAGGGGGGGAATTTTTTTTTTCAAGTACAACTTCTTCATCTAGAAGCCGTTTTTCAAGTCATTTTTTTTCTTTTAACCGGCCTAATTTTTTGAGATCTTTCCATTGGAGCAGTTAGCTTCAAACTTTTCATCTTCATTTTTAAAAATGGAAAGTGCTTGCTCGGTTATTCTTAACAGCACCAATTATTTCCAATGGCTATCCTACATGGTAGACTTACGTAGAAGTAAACGGATTTATAAAATAGCCTCTAGACTAGAATCTAAACCTATGGATGAAGATAAAAAAGCTAAATGGGAGAATAAACAAGATCAAGAACGAGTGTTGATAGGAATTTCCATTGCTCAAGATCTTAGATTTCATATCCAAGAAATTGACTCCCCTTATGAAGCTATGAAAAAACTAAATATTGTTTTTGGCATTAAAAATGAAATCAAAGCCCACCAGCTTGAAAATTAGTTACTTTTGACCCAAATAATTTATCCTCTATTGAAGATTTTTTTTCCAAATTCAATACCCTTAGACTTCTCTTATGCCAAGGAACGGCCTACAAGTACCCCTCATTTCTCAAAGAACAACCTACAAGTCCCCCTCTTTTGATGCCTTTTGCGATTCTTTAATAAGAGAAAAATAAAAACTCTTACACCTTGGTCTTATTAATACTAGAAACTCTTCTAAGAAAGCCTTAGGTACCCAGCAGCAACCATATCCAAAGAATCCTAAGAAAAATCATCCTAAAAAGAATGGTCCTAAACCAAACAAGGGTCTTAAGCAATCTCAGTTGCAAACTGAAAAAGAAACTCAACAAACTCATAAGGAAAATAAAAACAAAGGGAAGAAGAGAGATAGATATTGAAATTTTTTTAATCGTGATGGCCTCGTAGAGTCAACATGTTCTAAGAAGATTGAAGCCTTGGAATCAGCAATGAAGAAGCACAACATCCATTTGGAGAAATTTTCAAATTCATCTTCGGGAATAGCATTTTCTGCATCTATTTGTCAAGCATCAAGATCTGGTTATGCATTGAATGTATCTTATTCTTCTCATTCTCATGAGTGGCTCATTTATTCTGAAGCCTCTTACCATATGGAAAAAAATAAAGCCATGTTTTCTTCTTTAAATGATTGTAACACCAAAAATATTTATGTTGGTGATGATAGATCTCTTGGTGTTATAGGATCTGGAACTATTCATCTAGATAATGGCCAATTTAATTATGTATTATGTGTTCCTACCTTTTCCTGCAACCTTCTATCCACTTATCAAATAACTGATTCAGGTGAAGGGAAAATCGTAGAATTCTCACCTCATGACGTTGTAATTAAGGACCTAAGATATCCTAGACATATCTGATCTACTGGAAATGTTGATGATTCCACAAGGTTGTATAATTTTGACAACTTTGGGTCATCATGACTTCCCTCCACTTTTGTTGCTCATAATGATGAAGTGAGAAAACTTTGGCATGAGAGATTTGGTCACTTAAACTATCACTCTCTTCAAACACTATGTAAAGAAAATAGGGTGATAGGTCTTCCTATGGTATCTTGCCGAGATGGTGGTTGTTCTAGTTGCATACTCAAAAAACATCATCAAGATAGTAATGACAAACGTGCCTCTTGGCACGCTTCAACCCCTTTGCAACTTGTGCACAGTGATTTATGTGGTCCACTTCCAGTTGTTTCTTTCTCTGGCTACAAGTACTTCTTAACTTTCATTGATGATTTTTCCAGACACACTTGGGTATACTTCTTAAAACTCAAGAGTGAATTTTTTAACATGTTCTTGGCCTTTCAGGCCTTTGTTGAGACACAATCTAGACATCACATTCTTAAGTTAAGACATGGAAATAGAGGAGAATATGTTAGCAACAAATTTATCAATTTTTGCATCGAGCATGGCATTCAATTGCAACATATTGTTATGTATACTCGACAACAAAATGGTGTAGCTGAAAGGAAGAATCACACTCTAAAAGAAATGGCTAATTGTATGCTTCAATCTAAAGGACTTAGTCTTAATTTTTGGGTAGAAGAAATTAACTGTGCAAATTACATAGTAAACCGAACTCCTACTAAGGTTTTCAAGAATATCACTCCAAAAGAAGCCTGGAGCTCAATAAAACCAAATGTAAGTCACTTTCATGTTTTTGGAAGTGAATCTTAGGCCCATATTCCATATGAGAAACATAAAGCCTTAGAACCTAAGAGTGAAAAATGCATTTTTGTTGGATATTCTGAAGATGCAAACGATATACACTTCTTCAACCCAAATCCAAAATTGTAATCATTAGAAGAGATGTAAAATATGATGAAAATATATTGGCCTGCGAGCCTAGTTCATTGGGTGTGCCACCTTTGGCCTGTGATCCTGATTCGGCATATGTGCCACCTCTCTTTATCTCTTCTACTTCTAACATCATTCCTTCTATTTCGGATGATGACAGCGAGGATGAAAATCCTCCCCCACCTCCTTAGGATCTTCCTTCAGCTCCACAACTTCCATAATGGGTCTGCTCTACTCAGGATGCAGCAGGTTCTCTTACAAGTGGCCCTGCAGATCAACGTCGTACATGTTCTCAGTTCGATAGAGCCTCTTCCTTATTGGCTCAAGTTCCATAAATTCCTGATCCAGATACCTTTGAAGAAGTTTCAAGTCATCCAGATTGGGATGCAGCTATGAATGAAGAATACCGTTCCTTATTGTAAAACGATACTTGGGATCTTGTTCCTCTTCCAAAGGGAAGAAAACCTTTCAGATGAAAATGGGTTTACAGAACAAAGTTTGGACCAGATGGAAAAGTGGATAAACATAGACCTCGTCTTATTGCTAAATGATTTTAACAAGTTGAAAGCATTGACTATACTGAAACCTTCTCCTCTGTTGCCAAAATGAATTATATCCGCCTTTTTCTTACCCTTGTTGCATCAATTAAAAGGGAATTCCATCAAATGGATGTTAAATCTGCCTTCTTACATGGGGACTTGCATGAATAAATCTACATGGAACAGCCCCCTGGCTTTATCCAAAACTACTCTAGCCTTTTTTTTCGCCTTCAGAAGTATCTCTATGGTCTCAAACAAGACCCTTGGGCTTGGTATGCCAAAATGGATAGCTTTCTCTTAGATAATGGCTTTTCTAGATGTCATTCCGACAACATTATCTATACCAAGAAAGTGGGTAAGTCCTTAATCATCCTTGTTCTTTATGTTTATGATATTATCCTTACTGGTAGTGATCCCAACCATATAAACCATGTGAAGTATAGCCTCAAAAATAAGTTTGAAATGATAGACCTAGGACACTTGCATTATTTCCCTGGTCTTCAGGTCTTGCAATCCAAAGATACCCTTTCTCAATCCAAGTATATATGTGATCTTTTACGCCACTTTCACATGGAATATTGTAAGCCAACCCCTTCACCCTTTTAGTCTGGAGTCAAGATTCCATTCACCTGTACTTCCCCTAAATTTGATGCTACATTATACTGTCAACTTATTTGAAAACTTCTGTATCTAACCCACGCTCATCCTGACCTTTCCTTTGTCGTTGGCCTTGTTTCTTAGTTTATGCACAAACCTCATGAAATTCACTGGAAAGTATCTAAAATAATACTTCGATATATTTGAGGTATAGTTCAGTTCGGGATGGAGCATCTCCATTTTTTATTGGTTTCACTGATTCTGATTGGACTGGTGACCCTAATGATTGAAATTCTATTGCAGGTTATGTATTCACTCTTGGTTTAGGACCTATAACATGGTCTTGTAAGAAACAAAGTGCCATCTCTATTTATTTGGCAAAAGCAGAGTATCGTGGTGTTGTTGAAGCCAGAAAGGAAGCCTTGTGGCTTCATCAGATCCTATCTGAATTCGGTCTTCATCATCAGCATCCAACTACACTTTGGTGTGATAATCAGGTGTCATTCAACTATGCAAAGATCCAGTTCAAGATCAGCGCATGAAACACATTGAGCTACATATGCACTTCATCATAAAGCTCATTCATGATCATGTTGTTGAAGTGCACTATTATTGAACCAATGATCAAGTTGTTGATATATTTACAAAGGCTATCACAGAAGTGATGTTTACCAAACTTCGATCTATGCTTGGAGTTCAGGAGATTTATCATTAAGGGGGAGATAGGCTCTAATGCCTCCTTCCTTCTCCTATTGCGTCACCTTTGTAAATCCTTAAATCTTATCCCAAGTTGTTCCTAAGGGGGGATCTTAGGATATTCTGACACATAGGAAATAGTTTTTTATAAATTGGTCTAGCATAGACTTAGGTAAAGTGTGTTTCTTTACTATGTAATTTTGTAACTTATAATCTGACGGTCATGATATGTAGTGATCTGATGGTTCATTCTCTCCTTGATGTTACCAACACTTGATCCATGGCATATCACCTGATTGGTCCATGATCTCTATTTAAATAGTGTTGGGGTCCCATGTTTTGATAATTTGGCAAATCAAAAGACAAGGCAACATCAGAACCAATCTTTAGAGTTACAGGATCTAGTCCTCCTACTCTCAGAGAGGGATCTCTCAAATTATTATTATTTTGCAAAGGTTTATCTTGTGTGCTTTGAATATTGGTTTTAGACTAGTTATTAAGTGCAGATGTTTGTTTGTTTGTTTGGTTGAGTTGATACAGCAGAACCTAAAAGGTCTAGGAAAGATAGATAGAAAGGGGAAATGTCAGCTTCATTGGGAAATGGAGTTAAAAAGAGGTTATGAAAAACTTATCAATGGATATGGGATATAAAAGGGCAAATCTAACTTGGCCGCGGGATCCTTTGGTTTTGGAATGAGATGGACATTAATGATTTGGAAAGAGAAGTTTAATTCTCAACAAAGGGAATTTGAAAGCACAACTTGAACAATAAAGAGCTATTTGATAGACAGGGCTAACCATGAATTCTACAAATCACACTTTAATCAAATAATGACTTCAAAACAACTTTTAAAATGAAATCTAAGATTCAGGGAACACCCTATTTCCTCAAAGATTTTATTTCAAATGACTTAGAAAACATAAAAGATTCACTGATAATTACGGTCATAGAAGAGGGAACACCTAAATACATTTATGATCACAACTATAAATACCTTTAAGCCAACTTTTTAAGCAAGGACAAGGGGCATGATCAGAACAAACCTCCTTGGCTCACTGTAAACAAAGATACTTCAAAGGGAGACTTCAATAACAACCTTTAAGTGGTAGCAGACAAGTAGGGAGAACCATAAATCATGCTGAAACCAACTATTAAAACTATTAGAGAAATAAACAAGCATGAGCACTAAAGAGAGAGATTAAAGACTCTAAAATACCTCAGCAGAAGAAAAAATAAAACAGTGAGGGATAAACAGGTCTAAGGTGCTTCCAAGAGTCATTTCTTAGCCTAAAACGTTCATCCTACTGTAGTAAGAATTTATGGAACAAAATGAAAATAGGGGAAAACATAAAACAGTTCAGAATACTTCACCAACAGCCAAGCTCATGGATCCAATGATAGAGCCTTCTCAAGAACAAGCATGCAACAACATCATCAGGGCTTCCAAGACTTCAATTTCTTCTTCAACTTCTACAGACTATGTATTATTTTTTCAGTATTGCAACTAGTGATCAACCAACCAACGTTTACAATGGATTCCTCAACAAGTTTTTATAGAGGGATGAGGAGGTCGAAAGAGAGAAAAGATCTTCTGAGTTCAATTAATACAGTTAATGCTTCTCAACCTTTGAGGGGCTCAAGGGAGAAGTTTACAGATATTTTCCTCTATTAATTGGTTTACATTAAGAATTAAGCTCGGTGGAAGCTTTTGTTGACTTTTAAGGCTATGTGTCATCTTTTGCAATAACTCTGCTGATAGTTTATATTAGATTTTTTTATTCGAAATAACTATTTAGCTGTAAGGGGCAGATATGCTCTGTTCTGGTCATTACTCGGCCTTTGTTTGAATGTTGTAAAGCCACAGGTGGCAATCTGGTAGCTGAGAGGAATCAATTTGCCTCTGATCTGGCAGTGGAGGCATCCTCTGTCTGATAAATATCTTTAATTTTCTTTTAACTATGTTTAATTCAATGGATTAGGCCTTTGATAATCGACTTTAGCCGTAATCCATTAAACTGTATAATCAATGTTTAATCCTTCATTTCTGTTGTTTTTGGGTATTTGACACTGATACTGTTTGATTTGATTAGGCATTGCTATGTCTTGTTGATGTGCAGGTGACACGGGGCTCATATGGCATCAATACTCATGATTTATTAACGAGACATGGTATAGAACCTCGCAGATCAATCTTTCTTTAATGCATAAAAGCCTAGAGGATCGTCATCCTCGGCTTCAATTTTCCTTTTATATAATGGAAAAACAATTAACACCTGCAAAAATACAAAAATAATTAAGAAATCCTACATATTTGGTAAAAATACTTCAGAGGTTGTGGGGGGGAGCGTGGCCATTGGATGACAGCATCCAACAGTGTATATTTGCGCGTGGTGGTCAAAAGGAGAGTGGTGGGAGATTTTAAGTCAGAACCGTTGATCTATGATTGACCAAGAAGATCAACGGTCAAGATTTAGCAGTGAATTAATAATGCGAAGGGGTCACATTATTGTGAAAATAGAAGAAAATGTGAAGAAATAAGGTTAAACACCCTTTGGCAGAGGAAAATGCAAAGGAATTGAATTTGGGGTTTCAGGATGATCGTGGGTCGTCGGATGAGATCAGGCCATGAGATCAACGACGGAGATTGCACATTGAAAACCCTTTGGAGAGGCGGAGGGTGATGGTGTATGGCCAGATTAGATCTGAGCCATTGATCTACAGAGATCAACGGTAGGAGGTGCGCGCGATAACACGCAATGTAAATGGGAAAAGTGGTTTCGGAGAAGGAAAACCACGGGTTCCGCGTGGTGAAAGGGTGGGGAGGTGGTTTTGCCTTTTTGAACGCAATATGTGTTCCCACCCAACACGTGGCATTTCAAAACAGCTTATATCACGCAATCCTCGGGAAATTAACCTTCGTGCTTGAAGTTACGCGAAAATGAGCATTGATCGTTGGATCTGGGGTCTCAGATCTGATGGTGGAGAACGAGCGCGATATCGAATAGATGCGCGGGCAGATAGCGGGAAGGGCGGTTTCAATCCGAGCCGTTGGATCTAAGATGGACGGCCGAGATCAAATTTTGAAGAAGGCAGGACCCATAGGGGGCAGGCCTGTCGGGTTTAATATGAACCGTTTGATGGACCAAATCAACGGCTGGGATGTGATCTGTGGTATAAACGAAATTATACAAAGGTGGAGAAAGGGTTAATTAGGGTCATTGATCTGCAGAGATCAATGGCTGCAGATTGGCCAAAAAACATTACACAGTGAGGTATAAATGATTTTAACTAAAGTCGGGAAATGCAATCTGGACCATCCGATCTGGACACGTGGACGGCCCAGATGCAATCGGAGCTATCGGCATGGGCCGGACAAAGAACATGGAGGCGCCGAAGCGATTGATTTTAGGTCATCGATCTACAGATCAGATCGATGGCAGAGAATGGATCGGGGGATATCAATCGCGGGGGGGAAATAAAATGCACCCAATGAAAAATTCCGATGCGATTTTGCGCAGACCATTGGATTGGTCCAATGATCAACGGCGAAGAAAAGCTCCGACCATTGAACGAGCGGGGACCATTATATTATATGAAAACCAAAAATTAACGAAAATACAAATGTTTTATGGCTTGGCGCCCATCT
>JAXQQM020065870.1:0-23887 GCA_034641835.2 Pinus albicaulis | reverse complement strand
ACCGTTTCGTTGGCCTGTTTTTAACCTTTCAAGCTACTACATTGCTTTGTATTAAGTGACTGCAGAAAAAAAAGGGGTCACTCATTCAGTATAAGAAAGAGAGCAAAGAAAGAAAAACAGTCAACGCAAAATACACACATATACACTACACATATACAAATAAAGCTATCGAACAAGTTCGCAGGTTAGAAACTGTAGAATTTTCAGAGAGAAACGGTATTCAGAAACAGCGTGTCCGGGAGAAACAAATTTCAGGAAAGGCTTTTACTAGCAATTTGGCAGAAAGGGTATCATCTGCGTAGAAAAGTATTTGCATATTGGCATTAGTCTCCTCCGAGAATTCCACGGTTCTTAATTAACATCCTCCGCTGCACTTGATAAACACACTGCCCCTGTATTCGTCGATCCGTGCTCCATAGTTCCTCTTACATCACATAAACCCGACCGCCTGTCTGCCTGCCCGATTAAGCCGCCGTCCGATTGGTATCGGTTTTTTTAAACCTGTCCAAAAGCACCGGAATATTATTCGTTTTGAACCGTGTGATATTTTTGACAGGTTTTTTTAAGCAATCCAGTGTTTTTTAAAACGAGGTGACGAGTTTTTTTTATTAATCGAGTTTGTAAAAAAAAGAAACGAGTGTGACAGTCGGGTGCTGTCCACGTCTAGTCCACAGGCGCTGGTCCACGTCGGGGCTACCGCAAACCGGTGCCACAGCAATTAATCAAATAGAAAGGCGTCAAAATTCACGGGTGCTGTCCATTGGGAGCTGCCGGCACTGTTACACTTCCGCCTCCGCTGTCACCGTTGACCCCGACATCCACTCTTCGACTGTCTCTGTTGATCCCGTCGCCTGCCCTACCGTCCGCCGTTTCTGCACTCCGCCCGTATAATATACATCATAGTTTTAAACGGCAGCAAATAAACACGCGTGGCATTGTTTACGGGCATCAAATATACATCAGCAAATAAACGGCAGCAAATATACATCGGTTTGTAAGTTATATCAAACAAGGCATCGTTTACGGGCATCGTTTAAAAAAAATACGAATTTTTTATTATATAAAATATATAATATATAATTCAAATTGATAATTATATATATATATATATATATTATAATTATATAATTTATTTATATATATATTATAATTTTCATATAATAATTATATATATATATATAATAATTATATAATTAAATTAGATATATTATATAATTTTTAATTAAAAATTATATATATATATAATAATTATATAATTTAAAAAAAAATTATTATTAATTAATTAAATATTAATTAATTAATTAATTTTAAAAAAAAAAAAAAGAGGAGGAGAAACTGGCAGAAAGATATTCCCCACCTCATACACGCTCGATGTCTTCGTCAATGTCGATGGCGGAATTCCAGAAGAAATTGGGAGATCTTGAGAAACAAATCAATAACAATTCCGAAGAATTCGGAAAAAGATTAGTCAATCTGGAAGGTACAGTTTCAGGGCACTCCAACGACATCAAAAAAATCCATGATACAACAAATCGCATAGAAAGACAAATGTGGCTAAATCATCACGAGACCACAGAAGCAATGAACAAGCAGAACGAAGCAATGAACAATATGACAGAACCCTTCAACAAGCTAAATGATAAAATAGATAAGTTGAGTCAGACACAATCCCCAACATCTCCTAACAGGGAACCAAATCAACAAAACAATTCCGCAGATTCAGGGAACTCGGAAGAGCATCAGGAAAAAACTGATTCCCCACATCATCAAGAAGATAGTAATGCAGATTTTCAAAACAAGCAGCTCTGGAATGCATTCGCTAATCAATATCCCCTTCTTGTTCCACCATTAGCATATCAGCGCAAAGCTAAGATCGACCTACCCAAATTTGATGGTAATGAAAAGAATAGCGTTGCATGGCTTAATAAGGCAGAAGAATATTTTGAAATTTATGACATTACTAGTGATGATGAAAAAATTAAACATGCTTCCATGAAAATGGAAGGAGAAGCATATAATTGGTAATGTGGTGGAAAAAGACGACGCTCGCTATCAGTTGGAGGAAATTTAAGGATGCATTCTTCAAAAGGTTTCAAGGCATAAAGGAAGAAAAGTTCTTTTCAACGTTTATCAAATTACGCCAAAAAGGAGATGTGGATGAGTACACGCGAGAATGGGAGACTTTGGCAACACGAGTACCCGGATTGTCGGAATCTCGTCTAATCCAGTCTTACATCTCAGTTCTTAAAGTCCACATACAAGAAGAGCTAGAACTACATGAAATCATGTCTGTAGAAGTAGCAAGGCAAAAAGCAAAAGCTGCTGAAAAGAAATTGGAAAGATTATCAAAACCAGAAAAAGTATATTTGAGACGACGGTTTCCTCAATCTGAAAATGTAGTTGACACAACATATGTCCCTGTCCATCCTCGTGAAGACGAAAAATCTAGTCTAGAAAAACAAAGAATACGAGAGGGCAAGTGCAAACGTTGCGGTGAAAACTGGGACCCTAAGCACAAATGTGCTAATGGAAAAGCAAAAAATCTATACAGTTGTGAAGCAACTAACGACACTAACAGTACTGATTCGTGTATAGAAGGATTAGAAGACAATTTAGAGTTCTCTCCAGAAGTGGGGGGCGAAACTATTCCGCAAGTGTCCTTATCGGCTATGACAGGCATATTACAACCTCAAACCCTAAGGTTAAGAGGACATATTAAGAACAACAATGTAATGGTTCTAATAGACACAGGCAGCACGCACAATTTTCTAGATTCCACCATGGCCAAAAGACTCAACCTCTTTACTTTTCCCATGCCTAATATGAAGGTAATGGTGGTCGACGGTAAGAAGATTGAACAAGTAGGAAAATGCCATAAAGTCAAATTGCAGATTAAAGACTTTCATTTAGAATCTCCGTTTTACACCGTTCCATTACGAGGAGTAGATGTGGTCTTAGGAATTCAGTGGCTACGAACTCTAGGTACTTATTCTGCCAACCATCAGAAGCAGTTTATAAGTTTTAAGTGGAAAGGGCAGAAATACAAGTTGTATGGATTCCAAGCCCCAGGAAATCAAGTCGTATCTACAATACAATGTCAGCAGTTAGAAATGTTATCTTCAAAAGGGAGCCATGAAGAGTCTCCAGAAATTAAGACAGGATCCGACCCTGTCGATATCAGATATTTTCACTATCCAGATCAACAACAAACTGAACTCGAGAATATGCTCCATGACCTTTTTAAAATATGGGAAGCAAGAGCTCGCCGTTCGCGGAAACCAGACATTCGTCAACGTTGTCCATCGATTACATATGCTTTGAGGACAAAGCATCTTTAAGAGAGGGGCAATGTTATGAATATTTTGTTAATTATTAGTTAGATATAGTTATATTAGGTTTTATTAACTGAAGGGGCATGATCAAAGATCATGCCTCTTCGCCAAGGGACACCTTGAGGCTATTTAAAGCCTAGGCGATCCCTCATTGTAATCATCTCATCTTTTCATCATTAATAATATATATTTATCAGTTTACCAGAGTTTTTACACTCCAGGCGACTTTTTACATTCAGCTTCTAATCTTCTGCGATCTATGGTAGATCTTCTGGGGAGAGACAAAATAGCAGAAGACTGATCTTCAGTAATGTTGGCTGTGGTTATCTTCTGGACAGACAGAGGTCTGGGGTTTGGAACGATCCAGTGTTGGGGAAATTGCAGATCCTCCCACCTAATAGCTTGATGTTCTATTTTATGATTTTTTGGATCTGTGAGGACAACCACACTGGTTTTAGACTCTCTGTTGGGTGCATGGAGTACAGCGGGAAACATTGTGGATGTGTGGCAAAAACAGCCACGGAACTGGATTGCGATATTTCTTATTCTTCTTCTCATATCAAATCCCATGGTTTGGATTTGAAGCTGTAGAATATCGGCCAATGTTTCATCAAAAACAGACACTGAGAAATTTGGGTAACAGTCAAACCAGACTGGCCCATTAGATAGTGGAGCCACTATCCCTCCAATTAATGAATCAGTGTATTTGTTATGTGTTAAGTCACGGACTGTGGCCAACACATAAGCATCGACTCCAGGATGCACCAAAGCATGAATGCTAACTCTTAAACAACCTAAATGTAAAACTTGTGTTCCCAATTTCTTAGCTTCGGCTTGAAGTTCTTTGGGATTTAAAATAGGGATCAGCTAGACACGATCGCTATTTTCCTCGATACTTGACACAGACTCCTTGATAGTTATTCTAGTGGCAGCTTTTAAATGCCAGACTCCTAAGTCATTATATACTTTAGAGGGTTTAATGTTTGGGAGTACCCATCTTGCTTGGGGCTCAACCTCTTCATACAAGTGATCAGACTCATTGATCACACGACTACTACTAGACACAAATAAATCTCTGAGCGGGTTTTGCTCTGCTCGATCTTGTTCTTTGAGCTCTCTGAAAGATACAGATTTAGACATAGAGGAATCCATTCTTTAGAGGTAAGAGAGAAAGAAAGACTTTTTAAGTGTTACTCAAGATCCTGAACCAGGCGACAGCGTCGACTTATTGGCTCCGATACCAATTTCTAGCAGAGGCTTCTCAAAAGCTTGTTTGCAGTTGTTAACCAACTGACTTGGCCTTGTTAAGTGTCTCTGAACACTGCTCTATGTGAACCCAAGTGTAAACCCAGATGAACCTACTGATCCTTCGCGCACTCACGACCTTCTCAACGGCTTCCTCGCCTTCACACGGCCTTGGCGTCCCTCAGAATTTTCGCGAACCCCGACGAATCTGGCGAACTTTCGAGAAATGCAAGTATCTTAACAGTAATATTAAAGCACACAGAGTAATAACACTTAAATGCGGAAATCCAGATGAATATCTCTTCTCTCTTTATTCAGAATACTTCACAATCAGATTACAATATGGATTCAGTCTCTGTATCAGAGATTGACTGTTTCGACTTTTACTGGACTTTTGATACTCACGAATGAGTGATCTTTACCAGAGGCTTCCTGGCTGATTAACAGACTCTGTCTCAGAGCTTATGCTTTATAACACACAGACATAAAGTATACAGACTCACACTAATGAACTGGCCACTTTAGGTTCTGATGTATGCCGAGCACATACACCCGCAGGCTTCTCAGTTCACCTAAGGACTGTGAGTAAAGACTCCGTGATGTGAGCAGATCACAAAGATTGCGCAGACGCAGAGCAGGGAGAGAATACTCGGACTCTAAACACAACACACAAGACTCAAACAACCGGTGCCTACAAATGAGCCTAACCTCTCCTTATATAGGAATGAGAGGGGGCAAACATTACTATGCACCGTTCGATTATTGACACTTGGCAGGAGATCATCGTTTTCGGGTAACACCAAGAGGTGACATCCGCACGGAGATCTGTCATACCGACAAACTAAAGTGCTAGTGGATACACTGTGAATACCTTACAAAGGCCCACGAGGAATCAAACTTTATTGATTACACATTGGATACTTTTCGGACGAAGGAAAAGTCCAAGAGAAAAGCTTCGTCACTATACACCCGTGACTAGGGATCATTATTTACACAGGGAAAACCTTTCATGAGTGGGGCTCCCGAGGACCACTTGTACTGGTTTCTGACGCAGGTTCATCAAGAATCTTTATGCCCGGATATCTTAGATGATAGAACTCGTCATCCCAAGCCTTTGTATATATTCTTCGGACGATCATGGGTTTGTTGAGCACTATCTGGTGTTTGATCTTCGTCATGACTAACCACTGATGGTGCATCTGCATATGCATCTTCAATATCGGATTTCCTAACAATTTATGTTCCAGACTAGTAATTTCACCAGCTGTTTTACAGGGATAGTGAAAGCATTCACCAGCAGGTCCTGTAAGACAATCATCACAAAATAATCTGCAATATGATTCATAAAAGTTAGGATCCATACTATAAGGGCTAACACCATAATGATGCCACCAGTTAGTTAACCATGGAATTTGTGACTCTTTTTCATTGATCCATGTAGGGGCAAATTTCAGCTTAGTGTAGTGAGTTTCTTCTGGTCCGTCTTTGTTAAGTAGATCCCACCACAATCTCTCATAACCTGCAAAATTGTAAACAGTGTCAGGAAATAAAAGTTTTGGATCATCATGTGGCCATGAAGTGAACTTGCCATGAATGTATGGGCCAATCTTTCTGACTCTGTTGATTACAAAAGATTTGTAATACTCTTTGGATTTGTTGCTGCCTCCAGTACTAATGACATACAGATCCCAAAAATCTTCTGAAAGTGACCTCTCAGCTTCATGTGAAGCTGCCATGCTATGTGAATACATCATTTCATGTATCCACCGATTTCCCTTCGGGTACACTTTCTTTCCTGGAACCAAGTGCTGCAAATCAGTATGATTCTGCAAATTACCATCAAGCACTTGGGTGTTACGGAGGATCCAAGTTGGCCTCCACTTCTCTGCATACACAGGCCAAGGTTCATCATCTGCAATATATCTGAGCTCCTCTCTTTTGTTGGCCTGATTCCATTCTGTCAGAATGACCATGCAATGGAGCTGCACTTTTTCTTCAGGGTCATTCTCATGTTCTTGATGCTGGATGTATTCCCTGCTTAAGAAATCTGGAATACAATTGTCAGAACCTCTAATATGTTCAACTTTAAAACTGAAATATGCAAAAAGAGCTTGCCATCGTGCAAATTTTGCATCCTCTGGGTTCTTGATCTCCTTCGTTAGCACTTTTTCCAATGCCTTAGCATTTGTTCTAAGCAGGAAATTCTTATTAGCCAAATGTACAGAAAACTTCTTCATGCAATACCAGGCTGCTTTTACCTCTTTTTCTATAGGAGCATAATTTTTCTCAGCTTTGCTCCAAACTCCAGAGACAAACAAAACAACCTGTTCTTTTTCTTTTGGATCGTCTTCTGTAGGATTTTGCTTCAGCACACCTCCCCAACCAATGTTACTGGCATCTGTTTCAACAATCTTATAAAAGTTATCATCAGCAACATATAATATGGGCAGATTTCTTACCTTAGACTTAATTTCTCTGACTGCTTGGGTGTGCTTATCAGTCCAAGGCTTTGGGTTCTTTCTTAATCTCTGATTCAGCAGAGATCTGTCAATGGCACAATCAGGGTAGAAATTGCTCACATAGTTGAGGCAACCCAAAAAACTCTGCAACTGGGTTTTATCTATGATAACATCTGGGAACTTATCTGCAAACTCCAGTGCATGTTTTTGCAGAGCAATCTGGCCATTTTCTATTTCATGTCCTAAGAACTTAATCTTGGTTTTGCACAATTCCATTTTCTTTTTACTTAGTACAAGACCATTTCTTTTGACCAACTTCATAAAGATTTTCAGATTTCTGAAATGGTCATTCAAATTCTTTGAAAATATTAGGAGATCATCTATATATGCTAGCAACCAATCTGCATAAGGCTTAAAAATGGAATCCATTACCTTTTGGAATTTGGACGGTGCATGCTTCAACCCAAAAGGCATCACGTTCCATTCATAATTTCCATGAGGGACACTGAATGCAGTTTTCCATCTGTCACCTTCTGCAATGGCAACTTGCCAGAAGCCAGACTTTAAATCAAACTTGGAAAACACCTTAGCTCCTGAAATTCTCCTTATCAGATCACCTTTATGAGGGATCGGATAGGTGTCATCTGCTAATACATTATTCAGAGGCTTATAATTGATCACTAATCTTGGAACTCCTCTGACTTGCTCACTTCTCTTGTTTACATAGAATCCATAGCAGTTCCATGGGCTACTGGATTCTCTGATTAGCTTCTTTTGTAGAAGCTGCTCAATTTCTTTTTGACAATGCTGTCTGTCTTGGACAGACATAGGGATGTTCCTTGACCTACAAGGCTTGCCAGTATATCCCTCCTTGTAGGGAAACTCAATGCTGTGCTGCTTTCTATGCCAGAAGGCATTCGACTCTTCAGAGCAGCATGTTTCTTCAAACTCTTTCTGTATTTCAGCAATCTTCTTCTAAACATCTGGAGAGCTCAATTGTTCTTCAACTCTAATAGTCTCCTTATGGTCTTTGAGCTCAACCAGGATTTTCTCAACTGCCTGAAGTTTCTTCTCTTTTTCTTTCATCATCTGCACCATGGGTGAGATTCTGTTTCTGGATACATATGGCAATTCAAATCTTTTGCCAGAAATAGTAATAAAGATTCCTGCAGATCCATCAGGAAATATGAAAGACCCATGTGGCTCTACTGCTGCTAAAAACACATTACCCAAAATACAATCAACAGGAATGTCTGAGACTGATAAGGATAATTTCACACATTTGGAATCAAAGCAAACAGTGGTTGTAGAAACTTCAAACTTTAATTGCTTCATTCCTAATCCCTGAACTTCTTTTTCTGCTGTAGTCCAATATCTCGAAGGGATTATATGCTTAGATATAAGGTTAACATCAGAACCAGAATCAATTAAAGAAATAACCTTATAAATTTGACCAGCAACACAAATATTTACCAGAATATGGTGCTGCTGATACTGGACTGCAAGGACTTGCATGTCCCCAATCTCACTGAAGCCTGATGAAACAAATTTACTTGATGTAGTTTGGACTTCAGTATGTGGCTGAGTGTGCAAAATATAATTTGTCGGCTGTTTCGACAAAGCTGCTGTAGGCTGCTGTGCAGTCTGGGATTTTAAGACAGCAAGTTCATTTTTGATGTTGCGCACCTCAGTTTTCAGATCATGTATCTCCTTGCTCACCTCCCCCAAAGTGAGTCCACGAGCTTTGTTATGTTGTTGGAGATACCTCTTGGTATTGCGCTCATAAGAAGCTTCGAAAAAATTGGGCTTCTTAGAGGAACTGGAAGAATGGGAAGAACCAGGAAGATTCTTCATATAGGCAGAAAGGAGAGCGTTTTTTAGATCTCCTTCATCCATGGCTCGGATTTGGGCAAAAACTTTTAAATCATCATCAGTTTGGGCCATGAGGACATGAGGTGGATCTTCCACGACTGAGGAGTAAGAAGATTCAGAATCAGACTCAGAAGAAACACATTTACAGGCATCTGGGTCTGAGCATTAGCAATACATATTGACTTGCTCTTCAGAAGAGGAAGAAGAGTAGTCATCAGAGGAAGAACTGTCAACAATGGCATGTTCCTGTAGGGACAGACGACGACCTGGATAGGATGGACAGTCAGAAATCCTATGAGAAGTAGACTTAGAATAGGCACAGGCGTCGGGATCTTGCTTGACAGTGGTCTATGAAGTAGAAGGTTGTTTATTCTTAGCATACTTTGCAGACTTTTTACCTAGACCTCTTTTGGATTCTAAGGCAGTAGGACACATATTGGAAGTATGTCCCTTTTGACCACATAACCAGCATTCAACATCTTTCATTTTGGCCACTTTGGCATCTCTAGGCCGAATATCATGGGGCTGGTAATAATGGGTGTTAGGCCTCCACCTGGATGGTCGTCCAGGGGCCTTAGGTCTCTTATGTTCCTTAGGTAGGCGAAGCTCTCTTCTTTTGGCTGAGCTTAGTCTGTAAGTAGACTTACTTCTTTTGCAAGCCTTCTTTTCTTGTCGCTTGTGCTTTCTTCTGTGCACAAGGGGATCATCCACTGTAATGCCATATTTACTACAAAAAGATTTTGTACCAGGAAGTCTGTTCAATTTGTCAATAGACTTCTGCATCTTTGACCTGGTACACAAAGAAATCAAAACTTTTGTTATGATACCATAGAAGTCTCCCCACACATAAGTTTCCATTGGCAAAGGGAAGGCTTCTTCCATCTTTAAAATGTCTACTAGCTTTGAAGGCAGAGCTGCTAGGTAGACTTGCTTCCACAATAAATTCTTGGGGTCCTTTACCAAGAATATCCTTTGAATCCAATCTCTATGGAAGTCTTCATATTGATTGATGTTGTTGCACTTTAAATTCATCAAAATCATTTCATGTTTATCTGCAGCAACATATTCCAGTCCACAAAAATGTTCCTGAATCAATGCTGTGAGAGCACCGATCATGTTGGTCTGTGCAGTGCCGTCAGGGTTGAACATGATGTCACCCTGTTCATCCTTCAGAATCTCTTTCTCCATTTTTTCAATCAACGCAGGAGAGGATTCTAGTTCCCACCATCTAGCCAGTGTGCCAGTGAAACACTGCATGATTGTTTTGCAGGCTTCGATCTCACTCTTTCCTTCCACACACATCAACTTATATTCAATGATCATTTGATCCAGTACTTGTCTGATCTGATGTGCAGACATGTTATCAATGTTCCATTCTTTGTGATTCCTTCATGGAATGTTTCTCTCTGTGGAACCTTTCCTGCACCATAAAGGTCAGGAGGAGCATGTCTGGTAAACTGTGGCTCTAAGGGCTCATAGATAGGAAAGACATGTTTTTCAGACTCTGAGTCCTTCATGACTTCAGCAATAGTAATCTTCTCAGACCTTTCTTCAACTGGCTGTGACTCAGGCTTTGACTTTGACACAGTGGTAAGAGATAACTGAGGAATTTCTTTAGGGAACAATTTGGGAAACCTTGAGACAGGAGGACTTGACTCAGGTTGAGGAATCGCATGAGGCACAACACCTTTTCCTTTACCAGCAATAAATGACATTGGAATGGGCTTGCTGGCTTTCTTGACATTGGTGCTCAAACTTTTCGCATAAATTATCATGATCGTCTGCAGCAATTGACCGGTCAATTACACAATTTTCAATCTTCATCAAATGAATAAAAGAATTTCTCTCGAAATACTCCACTACCCAACAGGTCACACCAGTACAGATTTAATACTTGTACATCATTCACAGAGACTTGAACTGAATCAATCTGGTCCTTGACCAGGGCAGTCTTTGCAACATTTTTCTCCAATCCCGTGAGTGCAGTATTGGTCCAATTTATCTGCTCACTCACTTTTTGAACTCTTCCTTCAGAACCCATCAAAGAATTATCATGCTGGACCAAAGGACTAGCATGAGCTGTGTTAGACCCTTCTCCTAAAACAATACTTCTGAAAGGAGGATATGTAGTGGAGGTTTCAATCTTACTGCCATCAGTTGCAGTCCATGAATGTGAAGAGGATGTAGTAGTATCAGCCATTAATACTACATCATTCTCCATCTTTTTCTTCCAGGCATAAAAAGAAATCCATACTTGCTTCTCTTCCATATATTCTTTCCATTCTGCTGCAAGCTTCATCTTCTCCTCCTTTGGATAGGCAGCTGCAAAGGCATTAGCCTGAGGATGTGTGAACAAATCCCAATTGATCATTTGTTTCATCCATTCTGCAGGGATTTCAGATCTAAGACATCCATCCATGAGAGTGTAGAACTTATGGATTTCTGGTACAGAAGGTTTCTTACAACCTGGTGGCAGATCTCTGTATCTGCATTCTGGTATCAACTTATTGGCTTGCTCAATATAACCCAACCCATATCTAGGACTCTTAGGTGGTCTTTGGTTTATCAATAATTCAGTCAATCTGGGATCTTCTTCTTCAAGAGAGGGAAGAAGATGCATCATCAAAACATGTGGGTGCTCATCTTCATGAGGAAAAGGAATGTCAGAGCACTTTGGGTTTGGACAAGGATTGACAGAAGTACTGGGTGGTGCTTCACCAGTTCTGGGGTTATGATTTCTGTGTAAAACAGCATAAGCCAAACTCTGTAAGTTGACACATTGATGACACTGAGGACATTCGACTTTGACTGGCTGAAAATTTACAATTTGAGCAAATTCAAAAAGGGCGACATGACTACAATTAGAAACAATAGAACATCAAGCTATTAGGTGGGAGGATTTGCAATTTCCCCAACACTGGACCGTTCCAAACCCCAGACCTCTGTCTGTCCAGAAGATAACCACAGCCAACATTACTGAAGATCAATCTTTTGCTATTTTGTCTTTCCCCAGAAGATCTACCATAGATCGCAGAAGATTAGAAGTTGAATGTAAAAAGTCGCCTTGTTACATTTCACCCGATTGTACACAGCCAGCAAAGTCAATGCTGGTAAAACCAACATTATGTCTCGCAATGGAGCTCGGTCAAAGGTAGTCAAAATTGGCCTCAAGAAACAGTCAAACTGCGGTCAAATCCGCGATTAAGTTTGTAGTCAATGCAATAGTCAAACAACACAAATTTTCTTGATTTTTGTGCCACCAAACTCGACCTCCCAAACTCAGATTCTGTCCCAAAAATCGAAGTCAACTTGAGAGTTGACCCAAGGTCAACGCTATTGCAGAAACCCTTAAACAGTCTGAAATATCCAGCTACCCTTTCACATGTGCAGAGGAGAGAGAAGGAGAGAGAATGTGTGAGGAGATGATGTCCAAAATGAAGTTTGAGTCTCTCGTTTTTATATCCTTCAATGAGGGTGTGTGACACATCTTTTGGGGCTTGTGAGCCTACAAGTTGCATGAAAAGGGAAAACAGAAATGAGTTTCCGAAACGAGAAGCGAAGCGAAACGCGACCTCCCCAAATTTTGGAAACGGGGAAACGCTATAATAATAATAATAATAATACTTTAAATTTATATTAGAATTTAGGACATTTAAGAAATGTTATGTGAAATCATAAAAGTTTAAAACATTACAAGTTACAACAAATTTACTCATGAATGATAACGGACACAATGAAAATAGCAATATCGGAATATTGGATTGGTGCTCTTGATTAAATACGAGTTCCATACACTAATACATGACAAAATACGATGGAGACATTGCAATCACCCAATCCTGAAATCCTGAAAAATTGATTAGTCTACTGGATTTTGAATGAGATCTAAAATTCTACTTTCTCCATATGAATTCCAATGAGGTCAGAACCACTCTCAAACATCCTGAGTCATTTCATGGTAATGTTAAAAATTTAAGATTAAGGAGAATGTCACTTTTACTTTAAGAATTTAACATTACCATGAATCACATATAAATACTAGGGCCATAGGCTTTAAAAAGCCATCTAGAAGCATCCATAAAGGATTAGAATAATATTAAAAAGCACGAAAACCGAAAAAAAATAAAAAAACCAAGTTAAATTGCTTTAAACATGGCCGTACGGCCTGGAAACTTATTTCTGGCTGTACTAGCAACGTTTCTTGAATAATATTAAAAAGCACGAAAACCGAAAAAATAAAAAAACCAAGTTAAATCACTTTAAAGGGAAGGAAACGCGGCCGTATGTTTTGGAAACGCGTTTCTGGCCATACTGGCACGTTTCCCAATGGGAAACGTGCCAGTACTGCCAGAAATGTGCACATTTCCCAATGGGAAACGTCCCAGTACTGCTAGAAATGCATTTCCAGGCTGTACAGTACGCGTTTCCGTATTTCCGTTTCGTTTTTTTCTAGAAATGAGGGTGGGGAGGACGTTTCCTGCAACATAGGAGCCTACATTACAATTTAGGCCAACCTTGACAAATTGCACCTGTGAGAAATAAATTCAAAATTCAACTTCTGCTTATCCAAACAAGATGATTTTTAGATCAATATTGCACCTCTCCGAAAGAGGAATCCAACAAAAATATCATCTCCATCATATGAGCCTCAGTTGCCAAATTTAACACTCTCTCTCAACTAGGAAGAACTCCACCCGACAATCAATTTGTCAACTTGTGCAATCCTGTCATCTAATACTATCGTGTACTATCATATATCATGCTGTCATCCTGTGTCATTTTGCTACCTCAGTACTTTGTCGGCTCTGCTCTGTTGTAGAAGAAATTATGTAGAATATTTGATCGAGAGTGAATTACAAAGACCTTGCCACTCTCCACTGACCCGAAGTCAGTTTAGAGGTAAAAACCTCAACCAGACTTGATCCTAGATCAAGTTGTTGGACACAGCCCATCCTAGACATAGAGAGTATGACAATACACGATGCATCCATTAGTAATGCTATGGTCTTTATTGTCATTTCCCAACTCATTGGCTAGATGAGAGGTACTTCCCATGAGTGCTGGACTACATGGGTAGGATGTATGTGGGGCATAGAGCAAGAGAGCGTGAACCAGCTCAATATCATAATGGTGGGGAAATAGCACACCAACAAGGTAAGGCGAACCTAGCCCTGTGGTTGCTTATAGCTCCAAGAAGCTAATTTCAAGCCCCTTGAACCTCCAGAGCTCAAAGTCCAACTCAGGCAGGACCCTCATAAGAGGGTCTGTCCACGATTCCAAGCTTCTCACGGAAGGTTAAGAATTTGACCTTCCCCAGGGGCTTCGTGAGAATATCTGCGACCGGCTCATCTGTTCCATTGTGATAGAGCCTTACGACGCCTCACTGTACCATATCCCGGATAAATTGGCACCTGATATCAATATGCTTGGAGTGGTCGTGGAACACAGGATCCTCTGAAAGTCGAATCCTACTTTGGTTTTCGCAAAGGATCATGGTGGTATCTAATACATGCCCAAACATCTCACTGAAGAGCTTCCTCAACCAAACAACTTCACAACAAGCCATACTTGCTGCAATGGATTCAGCGTCGACGGTGCTCATAGCAACCGATTTCTGCTTCCTGCTCATCCAAGGGATCAAAGTGGAAGCTAAGGTGAAGCAACATCCAGACGTGCTCTTACGATCCACCACACTGCCTGCCCAGTCAACATCGGTATATCCATGGAGCTTCATACTCTCGGCAGTGTATCTCAGCCCATGGTTGATTGTGCCCTGGAGATATCTCAAGAGATTCTCTCAAGAGATTCTTGGCACCAATCCAGTGAATGTGATGAGGCTCGACCATGTATTGACTCAACGTGTTCACTACCAAACATAATGTCTAGACGTGAGTTCACTAAGAACATCAGGGCCCCTACGAGTTGACGATACTCAGTAAGATTTCGCAAATCGGGCCCAACAACACTTCCACACAACTTCTTAAAGTTGAGTTCCATCGGAGTAGTCACGGACTTGCAGTCTACCATCCCAAATCTTTCCAGAAGAAGATATAGTGAAACGCATGGGAAGAAAGTAGAATTTTGGATCCCATTTAGAATTTTATCAGATTTAGAAATTTCAAGGATTTCAGCATTTCAGAATTGGTCGGATTGCAGCATTTCAAGACTGGATTCTATCGCTTATGAGGGCATGGGATTTGCATCTATTCAAAGGCACCATGCCCTCTATGAACCCCATTTTTGGTGGTGCTCATTGTTGAACTCATTCTTCATGACCTTAGTGAAAATGTACCCTTTACCCAAGCCAAAATCATTGATTAGGCATGTTAATCTTTCTGACTCATTTTAACAATTGGAATATCATAGTTCATCAAAATTGTAGGGTGTTAACTTGAACAACAATAGGGTGAATGGACTTGGATCTACATGTGTTGAAATTTTGATGTTCTATGTTGATACAATCACTTAAATCTAGAACGTCTCTATGCTGCAAAATAAGTTAAAACATAAACCATTTAAACTATATGCACAATGGAAGACAACCAAGAACTCAATGAGACACAGAGAAGTTAGGTCAATGACTAGGGCAAAACCCACAGGGGGAAAGCCCAACCAGATTCTTCTTCTATTAAAAATCAATTGTTCAACAGAGATACAAAGTACAATGAGAGAATGAAGTTCACCCAAATCTGAAGATCTCTAATAGCAGTAGCTGATGCAGACACTGAATCACTTTGACTCTCCAAGATCTGCGCTTGCTCTTCATGACTCTCTTTCTCTCTCTCAATCTTCCTCTAGACTCCCCAACTCTCTCTTTCTCAAGTTCGAATTCTCCTTTCACCAGCACAAGTGTATCACGTGAGGATGAGAGACACAAATGTGTAGGAAGAGCAAGGAGGTCAAATTCATGAGGGAGTAACTCCTATGCCTTGAGGAGGAGTTACATATGTCAAAATAGGAGTGTAACTTATGCCTTAAAAGAGAAGATCGTAACTTATGCATTTAGGAGAGAAGTGTAACTTATGCATTAAAGAGGTGTAGGAGGAATCTTTTTATGATGAGGCATTAAAGAGTGTAAGAGAGTGTAAGAGGTGCGTAAGAGCATTAAAGAGAGAGAGGAATGAATCCATTAAGAGAGAGAGAGTAACATATGCATTAATTGAGGGGAGTTACACATGTCATGATTGAGTCTCATGATTGAGAGACTTGAATTTCTTTTTAATAATAATATACAAATATCATAAAGAGGATAATAATAATATTGATGATTGAGTTAAAAGTTGAACAATTGAGTTTGATTAAGGACAAGTTAAGTGATTTTCCATCATGTATATAGGATTACGAATTGATGGAAGGTGATTTACTATTTTTGGAAAGTCATGGTTGCAAAGATAGACATGACTTTCTATTTTTAGAAAGTCACTTTATAAAGGGCATAAATGAATTTCTATTCAAAGAAATTCATCCCATGGCTGTAAATTTTCAACAGTCCCTCTCAGTTAAGGAGAAATTTCTTTCTAATACAGGGATCTCTGCTATCTCTGCTTTGGAACAATCATGTTACAATCTAGTGAAGAAGAATCATCCTAGGGGAGATACATCAATCTCCCTATACACACTTGGGGGGATCCACTTGTCAACACATGACAAGGATCTCACACATCCAAGGCTCATCACTGCTTGGGGGGATCCACTTGTTAACACGTGACAAGGATCTCGCTCATCCAAGGCTCATCACAACTTGGGGGGATCCACTTGTCAACACATGACAAGGATCTCACACATCCAAGGCTCATCATTGCTTGGTGGGATTTCCTTGTCAACACGTGACAAGGATCTCGCTCATCCAAGGCTCATCACTGCTTGGGGGGATCCACTTGTCAACACATGCCAATGATCTCGTTCATCCAAGGCTCATCACTGCTTGGGAGGATCCACTTGTCAAAATTTGCGTTGTTTGACTGTGGCGTTGATTACAGACTTAATCGCGGATTTGACCACTGTTTGACTGTTTCTTGAGGTCGATTTTGACTACCTTTGACCAAGCTCCATTGGGAGACATATTGTTGGTTTTAGCAACATTGACTTTGCTGGCTAGGGAATCCTATTGACTACTAAAAATTGTACGTTCTTTCTCTGTTGAATTTGAAAAATAATAAGAAGATTCGATCAAAGGGTTTTCCCCACATTGGGGTTTTCTCTGGCATCCGCCAAATTATTGTGTCCTCTTGTCTTGGCTTGTCTTCTGGTTATTTATTTATGTTCTATCAACATTTATTGTCAATGTTAATGTAATTGCTAAACCATGGTAGAGAGGGGCTCAAAGGAAGGAAGGGGAGATGTTACACTTGTAACAAGACTGGTCACTATGCAAGACAGTGCCCTAATAGAAGGGACTCTCCTACGGATGATGACAACAACAACTCGAGAAGGAATGGCAGGAACAACAAGTTCCAAGGAAAAAGGAAGGCTCCCTCTGATCGTAATGGAAATGGGCAACCTTTCAAGATGTCATGGTGGTATCCCAGGCATATCATCCATGACCAAGGATTTCGCACATACACCTCTTCCTTTATAGATCCATGCAGAAAAGCAGTCTTCACATCCATCTGATGTAGACTCGTTCCTTTCGTAGTAGCAAGGGCAGTGATAGATTGGATGGTGGTATAGCGGGCCACAGGTGCAAATATATCATAATAATCTATGCCTTCTTTTTGAGAGAAGCCTCGGGCAACGAATCTGCCTTGTACTTTTCAGCACTTCTATCAGATCCATGCTTGATCTTATAGAGCCATTTCAAGTTGAAAACAGATTTGTCCTCCATTCTTGGGACCACTTCCCAAACATCATTTTTCATAATAGAATCATATTCTTCATGCATAGCATCCTTCCAAACTTGATGCTTTACGACTTCTTCAAATGTTCTAGGCTCATATTGTACTATCGTACTCATGGCTGCTAGATGCCCTTGGTATCTCTTCGGCTTCTTGCTTTCACAGAATGTCCCCCTTGGGGCAATATGTCTCTTGGCATCCTCGAGAGTATCCCTAAGCCATGAAGGTCTTCTCTTATTTGAAGGATGTCGATCAATGGGATCCATAGGTCCTTCAACATTGGGCATCAGGTCATCCTTCGGCTCTTCCAACTTCCCTGCTTCATCTTCTTTGTCTTCCTTGGAGCTAGGAAGATTTCTTACTTTCTTGAGGGCAGCGTCTTCATCGAAGGTTGCATCGTGGCATATCTCCACTTCTCTTTGACCAGGCACATTGATTCTATATGCCTTCAAAGTTTTAATGTAGCCCACAAACATTCCCTTCTTTCGAGAAGCATCCAAGTTGCTTCTCTTTTCTTTCGGCACATGAAAGTAAACAGGACAACCAAAAACTCTAAAATGAGAAACATCAGGTTTTTTAACGGAGAAGACTTCTTCGGGAGTTTTGGAGTCCAGAGAGGAATGCGGGCATTTGTTTTGAACATACACAACAGTGTTCGCAGATTCTCCCCATAGAAACTTCGCAAGACATTGGTCACATAGCATGGCTCAGGCAACTTTCATAGTGGTCCTGTTCTTTCTTTCAGCAACACCATTTTGCTCAGGAGTGTACGTAGTTGTGGTCTCCCTCTTAATGCCAACTTCTCTACAAAAGTCATTAAACTCATTTGACTCATATTCGGTCCCATTGTCAGTCCTCAAAACTTTGATTTTCCACCAAGGCCTTGAAGGTACAAAACCATTTGAATGCTTTGTCCTTCTTCAAAAAAAAATATATCCAGGTCTTGCGGGAGAAGTCATCTGTAAAAGTCATGGAATAGGAACATCCTCCCAAGGATGTCACAGGCAGCATACCAGATAAGTCAGAATGTATCAACTGCAAGATATCAGTTGTCTTTGTGACACTTGAGGGGAATGGTCCTCTTGTATGCTTCCCTTAGGAACAACCCTGACATATATCTTCATGATCATCTCTCAATTTGGGCATCCTTGCCACCACCTCCCTTGCTTCGTGAAGGGCTTTGTAATGAAGGTGTGCAAACCTCCGGTTGCATAACTCTGTTTGAGGAGTTGTATCACATGTCATAGCCCCCAATGGACTTCCTCCAACCTGGTAGAGTGTATCAACTCTAAAACCAATAGAAAGAGCTTGCTTGAAGTTCTTCTTCCAAATAAGTACCTTTCTATCAACGAATGCCACCTTGAACCCTTTGTCTTCCATTGCCGAACTGGACACAAGGTTCTTCTTCAAGTTAGGTACATACAACACATCTTGTAATCGGATGAATTGACCTTGAGATAAATGGAGGGTCACAGTCCCTGTCCCTTTCACGGGATAGGTGGCATTATCTCCAAGGATAATTTCCAGATTAGTGTCCTTCTCAATCAAATCAGAAAGGGTTTCTTTATAACCAATGAGGTGCCTTGAAGCATCACTATCAATTAACTAGACATCCAAGGTGTCGGGTGGAGATGCAACAAAGAGGGAAAATACAAGAATAGAATCATTTGTCTTATTATCAACAACATTAGACTCATCGTACCTGGAATTTCTTGACCTCTTGAAAGGTTGCCCATTTCCATTACGATCAGAGTGAGCCTTCCTTTTTCCTTGGAACTTCTTGTTCCTGCCATTCCTTCTCGAGTTGTTGTTGTCATCATGCTTGGGAGAGTCCCTTCTATTAGGGCACTGTCTTGCACAGTGACCAGTCTTGTTACAAGTGTAACATCTCCCCTTCCTTCCTTTGGGCCCCTCTCTACCATGGTTTTGATTTCTTGGGCCACCATGGTTCTTCTTCTTTGCATGATGGGTGAAGGTAGTAGGGTCACTTCCATTACCATTAGAGGCATACTCCATCATTCTTGTTTCCTCTTGAGTGCATCTTGTCAATATTTCATCAAAATCAAGAATCACATTATTATTGAGAATAGTGGTATTGAATACATGCCAATCACGGGGAAGACCTCTAAGTGCAATAAGAACCATCTCTTGATCAGATATTGCTTCCCCAATAGCTAGGAGGTTATTCCTGATTTCAGTGAGCCTCATAAAATAGGATTGAATAGATTCATCCTTACCCTTCTTGATATTCTTCAGTTGATTCTTGAAGAAGAGGATTTGATTAGCATTGCTAGCCTTGAACATGCTCACCAGCTTATCATACATCTCCTTAGATGTATTCAGCTTAGAAATGTAAGAAACCAAGTGCTTATGAATAGAATCCCGGATAATTATCTTTGCTTTGATTTCCCCTTTTCTATTCTTCTTCTTCGTGGTAGCAACTACATTTGATGGAGGCTCTTGAATATTCCCCTATACATAGTCCATGACATCTTGATCTTCTAGCGCCAAATCCAAGGACATCTTCCATGCATGATAATCAGACTTATCAGTCAATTTATCATTAGCCTTGAAACCTTTGTAGGTTGAGGAGGCCATTTGTCCTTGATAGGATTTGCTTCAGAGATAGCTTCTAACACCAGCTTGGACTATTGAACTTTGTCTTCACCTCAACTCTGAAATCATATTAAATTTAGATAACCATGGTGTTCTATGCTTGATGCACTTTTACTTCAATCTTTCTTAGGCCCAATACAAAATAGCAATCACATAAACTTGAAAGTAAAATGTTGATAGAACACAATAATAGATCAATAGAAGACAAGTCAAATATAGATCAGACTTATAATTCCTTTTGTCCAGCAAAGATATGCGATATTGTCGCATTACGGTGGTCAGGAGGATACTTCAACCAACAAAGTCTTTCTCGGTCAACCAACACTTTCATGTGTCACACCCACAACTCTCAGAGACAACTCATCATGAGTCAACGCAAGTCAAACCAGGGACAGTGCAGAAAAGTCAACGCAACAAACTAGGGCTTCGGTCAAACAACCCAAAATTCCTTGATTTTAGTGCCCAGCTGTATGGCCTCCTAAAATCAGAATTTGTGCAGAAGATTGAGGTAAAACAACCAAGGGTTGTCCACGGTCAACGTTGCAGTCGAAAAGCCCTAAACAATTCAGTGCAGGAAACAAAAAGCCCTAAACAGATCAACGCAGAAAATAGTAGCTTCGCTCCACACATGTGAGGGAAAAAGGCCTCCAAAGGCTATCGAACCAATCAGATTACAATGACGGAAATGTGTGATGAGATGATGAGAAAATGACCTCCAAGTCTCTCCAATTTATATTCATCAATGAGGGTGTGTGACACATCTCTTAGGCATGTGGGATAAATCTGGCCGACCTTGCACATGTGGAAAATAAATTCAAACTCGATGTTCTGCTCATCCGATCAAGATGATCTTTAGATCAATCTTGCACCTCTCCGAAAGAGGAATCCAACAAAAATATGACCATCGTCATATGAGCAATGCAACATGGAGTTCGGACCTAGATGCCCAAAATTAACAAAATCCTCAAGGCCGAGTACCATTTTCCTTCATAGTTCTGAAGGCAAAATTCAGTTGCTGTGGTGGAGGTCAATTCAAAGTGTTTCCTTATTGATTTTTCCGTATCGTTATTCCAGAAATCCATCTATCAGGCTGAGCTTGGAATCCGATTTATTTTGATAACCAAGGACAAATTCAAGAGGCCAAATTTCTCAACAAAAAGGAGAAGACAAATTTCCTGTATTGGTCATCTTATCGGTTTGATTGGAGGAGCTGTGGCAGAGGAGCTTAATAACCAGAATTTCAATCAAATTCTTGAAGGTTGAGTGGTATCGTTTGAAGGGTTGGGTGCCAAAAAGCCACTTTCCATTCCATAATTAACCTTGCTCAGTTCTCTTAAGTGTCCCAAATAGTGTGGTATTTTCTCCTTGACAAAATTATTGTTAATCAAGGTTGTCATTGATGTCAATATGGCATTGACTGAGATGTCAATATTCTTGAGATGTCTGGTTCCAGATGATGATGCCGTGACTCTTGGTTGATACCATCAATGAAGATGTTGATTGTTGTGTAACCAACTCCAAAAAGAGAAGAAAAGAGATATCAACGCCTTAGAAATGAGCCACTTCGAGGGGGCAACCTCCAATACATTACATAAATGAACAATTCTTGGATGATACAATTTACAAAACCTCCTTTCTATATATAGGAGTCCATGGGGCCATAATGTAATCCTAGTGGGCCACAATGTAATCTTAGCCGACCTAACAATAATAATTTAAGGGCACAATAATAACAATATGGGGGTTACAGGGGTACAATAATAACAATAAGGGGGGCTACACTAACATAATAAGGGGCTATACTATTAATATAGGGACTTAACATGCCCCTCTCCTTCAAACAAGTGTTGTCCTCAACGCTTGATTATTTCTTGATGCTTCCGTATAAAATTCTCATCCTCCCATGTGAAATATTTTACAGGAAAGTTCTTCCACTTGCTGAGATACTCTGAAATTGATCGTACTTGTTGAGTTCTTGTTTCTATGACTACTTCATAACTTCTTTCGATGTGATGTTGATCTTCCTGTTGTTTCATTAGATTCTGCACCAAAGTTGGGTTATCCTTTGAGAGTTGGAGAACTTGTTGTTGATGCTCATTGTGATATTCCACTAATTTATCATCCATATTAGCTATTATTTGATCCTTCAAACCATCCAACTTAGCCTCCATTTCTGCTTTTAAACCATCTATTTCATCTTCGATTGCTCTTCGTAAGATCGAAATTTGTTGCACTTGGTACCGTAATTTTGATATCTCATATTGCAATTCTTCCTCCTCATGCGTCGTAGTATAGATTTCTGAGGGCTTAATGGGTATGGAATTATTTTTTGGAGGCATAATAGAACCCATTACTGAAAAAAATTCTTCAATATGCCCTTGAAATCAATTCAACTTGATTCTTCAAACAAGACTTATGCAATTTTAAAAAACAAATACACACCTTTTTCTTGCTTTTGAGGAGCTCGATATTGAAATTGGATTATCTCTGTGATTGCGGCCCTTCAATATTTTAAATTCAGCACTGAATTAGCCCTCTGAATTATCTTTTGAATGCCACAGGTCTGACCTGATTTGAATTCTCCAAGACAAAGTTGTGTCCAATCTCCCACAATGACCTAATTCTGGACTGGTTCAGTAGAGTGAACTTGTACGACTTGCCACGTGTCACTGTTTCGTCCTTTGTCTCTGAAATTGATAGCCAAGAAACTACAGTCCGTCTACTTGTGACCACTTTTTACGGCACTCAAATCCACTGCCCAGAGAGAGAGTTATTGAACTTTTCCCACGATCACCTCTTTGAGATGCAATTCAGGAGCCTGAGAAAGCACTACCTTCCACAGATCATATCTCCAAAAATAGTGCGAACCAAGCTCTGAAATTTTTTGAAGACTTTCCTCAGGATTTCAGCTTCGCACCATATGCATTTCAGATTCTGAACCTTCGTAGAAAAAAAATTATAGCGAAAATGCCACGATGACCTGTTTATGAGCTTGAAAACATACCTAACTTCCACAGATGATATCTCCGAAAATATTGCGAACCAAGATCTGAAATTTTTAGACAACCTTCCTCAAGATTTCAGCTTCGCACCCTAGAAATTTCAGCTTCTGAAGCTTCGTAGAAAAAAAGTTATAGCGAAAATGCCACGATGACCTGTTTGGAGCAGCGAAACCCTAGAATCCCAAACCTCTGATACCAAATGTTGTGTAACCAACTCCAAAAAGAGAAGAAAAGAGATATCAACGCCTTAGAAATGAGCCACTTCGAGGGGGCAACCTCCAATACATTACATAAAATGAACAATTCTTGGATGATACAATTTACAAAACCTCCTTTCTATATATAGGAGTCCATGGGGCCATAATGTAATCCTAGTGGGCCACAATGTAATCCTAGCCGACCTAACAATAATAATTTAAGGGCATAATAATAACAAAATGGGGGTTACAGGGGTACAATAATAACAATAAGGGGGGTTACACTAATATAATAAGGGGCTACATTATTAATATAGGGACTTAACATTG
>JAXQQM020080867.1:0-17198 GCA_034641835.2 Pinus albicaulis | reverse complement strand
GTTCTGAACACTAGAAGATTTATGAGGTTCAGTATGGTTGATTGTTAGACACCTTTGAAGTCTGGGAGTACTCTTGCCACTTCTTGTCCTGCTTCAGTGGCATAGTTTTCCATATAGACTTCTTTCTTCATTGCTGGGAATTGGAAAGAGTCCGTCAGGTCTGTGTTGATCAATGCCGCACTATTATATATCCCCACTAGTGACTCCATCTTCTAGGTTCTCTCATTGAGTTCTTTCTCAATGATTGTTGGCGCTACCTTGGTCATTTTTTATCTTCTCTGGTATACTCACAAGGCTACTCCTTCTCTCCTGCCTCTGGATACTCCCTCTAGACTTCTTTTGATGAATTTTCTCTTGCTACTGTTGTTGTTTTTGGTTCTAACTCAGACTTCTCCAGCATTCTCACACTTTATTTCATGCAAGTTATGTAAGTAACCGACACGCATGAGGTTGATAAGACCACATAACTAATTAATTTTCCCTGCCTTCCCCCGCAGCTATAATCATGTGATTAGTTACCGGGATGAGGTGGGTTCTGAAAAAGCTGACTTTGACTTCGGGAATTGGGTAGACGTGAAGGGTAATGATTATGGCCTATTATGGAAAATTTATTGTGGTATGGACAATGCTAATTATGGAAATTACTTCTCAAATATCGGTAATCCTACAGACTTACATGGGTACTATGAGTCATGATGATGGAATGATATTCGACACGCTTGTTCTCTGACATGGATGACACACTAGACACTACCCTCCCCCTGACCACAATCATTTGCGTTGTGGCCTCCGCATCGCAACCCTGAGTTTTTTCTGTTATTGGATTTTTTTTATTGGGATTTCTTTCTAAGCTCTTCTCGAGTGTGAGAGAGTTATTGACTCTATCTATTCTAATCTACCCTATTGAATCCTCTCGGTTGCGAGAGTTATTTAAAATTGAAGTGTAAAACTTACTCGTGATAGGGCTTCAGGTGTGCGCCACTCACCCATCCTGGTAATATCTGGCCATCCAGTTGTGCTAACCGAACTGCTCCTGAATCTCAGATTTCAATTACATGGTACGGTCCTAGCCAATGCATTCTCAATTTACGTGGGAACTTCTAGAACTTTTTGTCATAAAGTAAAACTTTTTTGCCGACCATGAACATTTTGCGCTTGATATGGCAGTCGTGCCAAGCTTTTTGTCTCTCTTTCTAGACATTTTGGTGGAACTCTGCTAGAAACTTGTCTTCTTCCAACTCTTGTAGCTCTTGTAATCACTCTTTCAGTGAGTCTTCCTCTGATAAGTGAAGTGACAATGCAATTAGGAGGCTCGGTATGACAAACTCAGTCGGTACCACTGCTTCCCTCCTATACACTAGCTGGAATGGGGTCTGGTTGTTTAGTCTTTTGATAGTTTTTCTGTACGCCCACAATGTTGTTGGTATACGTTCATCCCAGTTGTCTTGTTTAGCGTTGCAAATATTTGTTAGACCCTTTTCTAGAATCTTATTGAATGCTTCTACTGTACCATTAACTTGTGGATGGTACAGACTACTTTTATGATGTTGTACCATGAAGTTTTCTAGCAGAGATCTAATCATTGCATTGATGAAATACGTACCTTGATCGCTTGTTAGACTTCTTGGGCAACCAAACCTGTTGATGATATTTTCAAATACGAATCGAGTTGTTGTTTTGGCTATGCAATCCTTCACTAGTATCGCCTTTTCCCACCTAGTGAAATAGCCTGTTGCGGTTATGATATACCTGTCCTATGAGTGTCTTGCAATTGGTGCAATCGGTCCTATAAAATCAATTGCCCATTTCTCAAATGGCTACAGTTATTTTACTGGGTGAAGTGGTAGCTCGTCTTTGTGTGATGGATGTCCCATCCTCTAACACACATTGCATTTTTTTACAAATGTCTTACTTTCCATGTGTACTATCGACCACCATAATCCTGCCTACGGTATTTTCCTCGCCGTTGGTTTTGCTCCGACATGCCCTCCCACAACTCCATAGTTACATTCCCACAGTATGCTTTCCCTCTCATGATCCAGGATGCATCTCTGCAAGATTTGGTCTAACCCCATATTATACAGGTGTCCTGCTATTAGCTGATACTCTGCTGCTCGGACTACTAGATGTATTTTCTAGGCTGTTGTATATTCATTTGGGCACTATCTTGTTGTCAGATAGGTTGCTATCTGGTCTAAGTAATCTGGGATGGCTTCTACTCTAAAAATATCATCATCCTATAGTTGATCATCCAGAGACCCTCCATTTTCTCCATTTTCTAGCCTTGACAGGTGATCAGGCCCCACATTCAGTCTCCCGGGTTTCACTATCACCTCGAAGGTGAACTCCTGAAATAGTAGGAGCCATCTTTAGATTCTTCCCTCCAAGACTGGTTTGTTAACTAGGTATTTTAAAGATGAATGGTTTTTTAAAAACTTAAACATACCTCCTAGTAGGTAGTGGCGGAACTTTTGAAGGGAATACACCATTTCCAATGCTTCCCACTCTGTTGTGGTGTAGTTCCTTTTTGCTGTTGATAACTTACAACTTGCAAAATAAACTAGGTGATCACCTGAAGTATCTCTTGGTTGAGCCAGAACTGCTCCAAGTGCGATGCTGGAAGCATCAACGTGGACATGAAATCGCTTGTCCCAATTAGGGTGAACCAATATTGGTGCACTTGCCAACTTTTCTTTCAAGGTATTCAGGGCTGTCGTGCAATCTTTTGTCCAACTGAACTAATCTGATTTCTGCAATAGCTTCTCTAATGGGGTTGTTATCTTCGCATAGTTGCTAATGAATTGCCTATAGTAGCCTGTGTGGCCTAGCAGTGACCTTAAATGCTTCATAGTTTTTTGTGCCTCCATGTTAATTATAACTGCCACTTTTGTTGGATCAATGCAAACCCCTTGTTTGCATACAACATGTCCTAGAAGTGTTCCAAAAGGTACTGCAAAGAAGCACTTCTTGAGGTTTAATGAAATATGGAGTTGCCTACATTTGTCAAACATTATCCTTAATAACGTTGCATGGTCCTTTAATAGGCTATAGAATATCCAGTCATCCATATAGACTTCGAGGAATTTGTGGATGTATTCCCAAAACGCTGCTATCACAATTCATGAAAATACTGCTGGTGCATTTTTCAACTTGGATGGAATTACATGATATGAAAATGAGCCCCATTCGGTGGTGAAAGTTGTCTTCTTTTTATCTTCTTCGGCTATCCTCACCTGATGGTATCCTGAAAATCCATTTGTAAATGAATAAGCCTCATTCCCCGCAACATTGTCGAGAAACTTGTCATTGAACGGAGTAGGGAATGGGTCATGTATGCACACATTATTCAAGCTTCTATAGTCAACACAGACTCGAATTTAAAACTTATACTTTTTACTTTGTATGGCTATAGGACTTACCCACTCTGCTTCTTCCACCGGGAATATCAACCCTGCCTTTAGCATCTTATCAATCTCTGCCTTTACCTTTTATTTCACTCATGGATTCAGACGATAGGGTCTATGCTTGACTGGTCTTGCGTCAGGCTTCAAAATTACACACATCTCCCCCATGTCTCCTTTTATTCCTTTCAACTCCGCTACCGGGGATGGGAACAAGTATTCATATTCTTGTAGCAGATTAAATATCTCCTTAGTCATCTCGGCATCCCAATAATCACCAATTGACGCAATTTTGGGCTTTTCCTCTGTCCCAATGTTCATTTTATTGGTCTTTAGTGGTAGCAGATGGATTCTTTTTGTCGTCGGGTCTTCTTTAATATCCCACTCCCCCTATTTTTCCTCAAAATAAAGATGTCTAAGACCTTCTAGATCATCATCATCCATCTCGTTGTTTATCTTTTTGCATGCTACCGACTGTCTGATGCCTTGGTTTGGGAGCGGTTGTTCTTCCTCCTCTTGGATCTTCAGAAAGAACAATACCCTTTTAATGGCTTGCAATTCTTGGGTGATTGGTTTTTTTTTTCCTTCAAAAGAGAAGCATTGTGTAAATTTATCCGCAACTTCTTGCCAAGTATTGGTTCCTCTTTTCCTCTCTTCAATTAGGTACCAAGCCTGTGGAATAAAATCTAGTGAATGTATAAACTTGTGTACCCATAGCTATTCTGGGTATCCTGCATTCTTCCATTGGTCCTCACAATCTTTCAAATGTTTTCTGGGGTTTGAGTCCCCTTGGTATTTTTCAGTGAAGTGTGGTCTTTCTTCTTCCTTGAACCTGGCTTTCAATGATGCCACAACTTTGTTCCATCGTGATAGGGAGTTCGGTGGTTGCTCCACCACCTTGCTGATGTGGATTATAAAGCCATATCCATGAGTGGGACCCTATGGTCCGCTGGTACCTTATTTTCTATTTTTTCAATAAAGGTATTTACAACATTCATATTTGGCAAAGTTGGATAATCTCTTACCTCAGTCCTGATCCAATTAATCCTTCCGATGTTGGCGCACATTCTTTTATTTGTCTCATATCCCCCTTGCTTCTAATCATCCCAGGCTATCTCTGAGCCTAAGTCTAAGCTTTGAATAATTCTCCAACTCACAAATCCCCTCATTGTTGGGTTGATATAATCTTTTCTTTTCCCTGCGGTCATTTGATAAAGATGATCAAGAAGTTAAGCATATTTTCTATTATCAATGGACTATGTGTATCAGGGACCTTGATATGGGTTGAGTGGCTGGGTGACCCTGACTTCCCCATCTTCAAAGATCATCATTTCCTTCTTTAAATATATTATAGCATAGTTTTCAAAATCCCAGTTGATCCCCAATAATGTTGGATAGGGATCTTTATCCCCCATAATGTCTATCACCTTGAATTCTGTGTATGTCTTTACCCCCGCAACATTGACTTCGACCTCCTCTAGTCTGTCTATAGGCACAATGCAATACTGGTTGGCCATAAAGAGTTGGATTGGTGAATATGTCAGCTTCAGTTTTCCCAATGCTTCCCATGTCGTCCTTGGAAAAATATTGACATCTGACCCTAGGTCAAGCATTGTGTCCTTAATTTGGAATCCCGCAACTTGAGTGTTCACCTGGAATTCTTTCCCTGTCCTCCTCTTATTTATTTTTACTCTCCGTATGTATTTCTTTGTTGCGTCATTTGATTCCCCTGGTCCTTTGGTCTCCTACACCACCATTTCCAGGTTCTGCTTTAACTGTTCCAACATTGGCACGTTGGTAACAATCTTTAGAAATAGCCGGAACCATTCTTCAATCGTAGTACTTGTACTAGCTTGGTTCTCCTTATCTTCCTTGGCCTGTGACAACTCAATTCCTTTACTTCCACCAAGTTGGGAAAATGTTTCCACTGCTTATTTAAAGTATTTATTTTGTCTTTCTGGCTTGAACATTGGCTTTGGAGATGCTGGCCTTATTAATTTTATCGGGTCTATCATCTGTTCATCTTCCCCTATTCTTTTTCCTCCTCATGTCACTATGGCTACATTCTGCATAGCTTGAGCCTCTATTATTCTTGGCTCTGCATTTACCAGATTTGTTCCTCTTTGTATGGCTCTTTCTTCCCATCTTTTAATGAGCTCTAGGAAGTCTTCTATTGTGTGCATGTTAACTCTGCACTAAGAGCACCAAGGTCTTCTAGGAAGTGGACATTCCCGGCGACGTGACCTTCTTGGTCATAGTTGTAACATCGTACTCATCCTCTTCCTCCATCTCAGCCTCCTCTCATGCCTCTCCCATGTCCCCTGGGAGCTTCATTCTCTCTATTTAAAGGCCTATCCAATCGTTCCGCTAATGCATCCAGAGCCCTACACTGCTTTGTGCTGTGTGTTATGGAAGCACAGAATTCACAATATATGTTGTTCAAAATGTTGGATTATTTCCGTAAGATTGGGAATAGGTGGGGTGGATGACCAATGCTTTTGCATATCTTAGAATATTCAGTTGTGGCTTGATTCTGTTGCACGGGGAACCCCGTGTACTGGTGTTGCAGTGGATATAATCCCTGGGTGTTTATCTACGCAACTCCTCCTACTGGCGGAGCTCCCTATGCCCCTACTGTTGATGTACCCACATTCTGGCCCCACAACCTTGGCCATTCGGTTACCACATGTACCTCCATTAGATAGTGCGTACACCATACATTTGGTCTTGTTGGCTGTATTGGTTAAATCTCTTTGAACTTTTCTGTTAGGCTAGCTATCTAATGTTGTAACCCCAGTATGGAAGGGTCTTGAGTATATTCTCCTCCTTTAAACTCTTGTGGATATCCCGCCATGGCCTCTATATTCATAGCTTGCTCCAATGCGTCTTGTAACATGTTGATCTTCTGTTGTGTTAACAGAGTTCTTGTTAGTGGAAGAAGGGCCTTGATGAACCAATCTCTCTGATGGTTCAGATCGATTGGATAACTCAATTTTCCAATCAAATCCTTGAATCTCCTCATTAGGTCCCATGCAGTTTCCCCCTCTCGCTGCTTGATCTCCCACATTTCTGACAAACCTTGCTGATATGTTTGGGTTAACTTGAATTCCTTAACGAATTCTCTCTTTACATCGTCTATCACTGGGTTCTGATGAGCTTCAGACCACTTGATAAACCAGCGTAGAGATCTCTCCCTAATATTAGTTTGAAATTCGATCAACTTACCTGCCTCTAGTGTCTGCCGAGCCCTCCATATGGCCTCGCAGAGGTACCAGTGTTGTTCCATGTCATCATTACCCATCCCATAGAACTCTAGGTATCAGGTAAATGATCCCACCATGATTTCTTGTGTGGGTGTTACTAAAATAAAACCCCTGGTTCCCAGCTATGAAATGGTATTAATAGCACTAATTCTAGTGTGTATTACTATTGTATACTAAACACTATTCAACTTACTCAATTCCCATAACTTAACAAAAATTTCACCTAGTGGTTGATAGAGTACCAGGGGAAGGTCGGGACTAGAGCTACTTGAACTTTGGGGATTAGAGTTACCTTGAGTTATGGGTGTCAGCCCCTCTCGGAATAGTTGCTCCATCACAATATGCAACTCCACATCGTACATCTCCTAGGGGTGCGCGTCCTTTCTATTGTACTTCTTTCCCTTCTCTGTTTGGGCTGGTCTCCTATACACCTGTCGGACTTCCTTGTTGGTCCCTCCTATATCTTGGGAACCCATATGACCTTCCATCTCCTTTGTCATCTGAGGTGCCTTCTCCTTGTCCTTTCTATTACTTTCCTGCTTCTCCAACTCCTTCATCATTATTTATTACCACTTCTCAGCGATTTTCCCCCTCCGATGTGCTCGTCGTTCCCTCAACCTACTAGGTGTATCGGCATCCATATCCCTATTCCCCTTTCCAACATAATTGTAACATCTCTCCTTAAACTCCTCCCCCTAGTACTGGAGCTTTAAGTCTCCATCTTATATTTTTGAAACTCCATCAATCCTTCATCTACCATTAAGGCTTTGATCCACAGAGGGATCTCCTTCAATAGCTCTATGCGCAATCATGATCTAAATATGTCCTCCGCTTTCAAGAAACACTGGTAACACTCAGTTGCAAACTCCACTATGTATCCTTCCAAGGTAGATTTCACCCAGAAATCTACAGCTCGGGTCAAATCGATATCTAACTAATGGATTTCTACCAGATCTATGTGCAACCACTTGCGATAGACCTTTTGTGAGCTTCCTTGGACTGTCTTGTCCTGTAGTGTCCACAACCAATTGTATATCTTCTATGGAAACTTTCCCCAGAAGATCTCATAGATATCACTAGTGGATTCAGAGAATAGAACCCGATTCTTAACAGCTTTCTCCCTTTGTTGTCTCAACTCATCTTGTTGTGATATGAACTGATCTAGGTGGTTATCCCGCTAGCTTCATATTTCTCTCTCGAAGATCTGTGATACCATGATCTAGTTCCCAAATAGAATTTCAAGTCCTGGAAACGGAACCATTTGTTGGCCAAGAAGAAGGTATCTTGGGCAAGACCCAGGTTTAGGATGGAGGCCAACAAGGTTTTCCACATTAGTCTAGCACAATGCTGGCATTTTCACTCTACTCCGAAGAGCAGAGAATCTCACCTGAGGTGTGCGGTGACCTTAGTAAGATTAGGATCAGATCAGGTATCGATCATGCATAACGTATAAAATAAAGTATACATAACTGAGTGCTCCAAATAGGTGTAAATACTATGCTAACAATAATACTCATGAACGTATTCAAGACGAAAAACAAAATTTAAAGTAACCCACACATTCAACTTAACCAGAGACACAATACATAACTCACGACATCAAACCCAGATCATAGTATATTGCATTAACAACAAGGGACAGTTACATTACTCCTCAGAGCAATCCTGGTAGGACTGATTATAATATTATCACACAGAATAGAACAAAATGAACAGAGAGAACATAATGAATAGAGCGAACAGATCTCTCCTACTACTCCCTTCCTCTAATCCCTACTGTGCCAACCTCCTGTCTACGCTGGCTGACTGCCCATTTTTTCCTCTGCCAACACAACAGTCAGTTCTCCCTTCCTTTCCACTCTGTTGTTTACTTCATCTCCCTGATCACTAGGAGTTACACTGTTTGTTCTTTGTCACTCCCTTCTTCCATCTGTGCCTAGTTCCGCAACAACTGCACCACCTGATCTTCAGCTCTTCTCAACCGTGACAGCTCTCTGCCTACCGTGGTTGCACTCTGCCACCTATTATCCGTGACTCAAAACCGTTTTATTTCAAAACAAGGGCCCCAACAATCATGGCCATGCCACTAAGCTCAATTTCACACGACCTTACCCAATGGTTGATTCTTCTCCTTGTGCATGTTTCCATTTGAACCAGCCAAGGTTCTTGATGCAACTCCTTGCCCAATCCACACTTCTCCATAATTTTTGGGCTGATATAACTATAATTATAACTTGTATTTATCAAAATGGAAATGACTTGTTGTTGTAGCTTAACTTCCATATCAATGATAGATTCCTGGTGATATTCTTGGCGGTTTTCCACTGCTGCATAAAATCTAGGAATACTCCAAGCTACTTCGCCCATTGTGTTGCCTCAAGAGTGTTGTAAATATTTGGTCCAACATTCTGTTGATGTGGGAAATATCTTCTTCTATGGTCTCCACCACAAGTCCAAAAATTGATTGGTTCTCAGTGTTCAAACTTGGGTTGTGATGTTGCTTGTGTTAGTGTTAGTATTTGCATACTTCCACCAGGGACCAAAACACATTTTGCATGTGCATCTTAGGTGTCCCACTCCAAAATTTTCAACAATTCCATTAGGTCATGATATAAAATTTTTCCATTGGTGGTTTTTCTTGTCAAGTGTTTCATTTTCATTCACAAGTATATGCCTGCTGACCCTCTTCCATGTCTTCATCATGCTGAAAACAAGTCTGCTTCCATTTCACTTTTAGTTAAAATCACTCATTGAGTCAGTTTCTTTCATTTATCATTAGGTCACTAGGGTTTCATTAGGTCAAATCATTGCATTGTCTCATTTTCAATCAAGGGCAGCAGAAGGTGTGAGAGTGATCCCAATAATTTCTATTTACCATGTAAATATGATCTCCAAGATGGTTTCCAAAGTTGTAATTTGATTTCAAGTGTGAGTTTCATTCCAAGATGTAATTTTATTTTTATTCATGTAATTTTATGTCAGTTCAAATGTTATAAGTACTCAGTCTCCCAAGGCTAAAAACTTAGAGTTCCACATGCCAACACATCAAGTGTCAAATACAAAAACTATCTACTTCAGCAATTGACCAAATGTCAAGGGAAGTTGTCTTTTTCCAAGGGTGCCTAAGTCATCATTTTCCACAAGCACTAAAACCCTAATTTCCTCTCCCACTGAGCTAGGTTTTTCTATGGAATCATAGACATATGAGAAGAGGAGGCATAAGGTAGGTCATATAAGTAAGTATGAGGTCATTCCAAAGTCATAAACATTATGTCTCCATCATTTTCCAAAAAATCATTCCAAGAGTCAAGCCATTTTCCACTCATAGGGCCAGTTTCGCTTCAAACTATGTTTCCAACCAAACATAGATGAATTTGACAAAAGTGAGAGAGGTTTTTGTCCAAAATAGGCCAATAAGGAAAAAAATCATTTCATTTTTACATAGGTATCATGGTTTTTGAGAAATGTCAAAAATATAGGTGCCACAGGAGAGTTGCTACACTTCTGGAGTGACCTTGGGAAAATTATGTTTTCTCATAGCTGGAGTGTCCAAATGACTTTCTTGATGAGTCAAATGATAAATAGATGAAGAGATATTTCCAATGAGCTATTATGAGCTCAATTTGGAGTTAAGGCTTCCAAACACTGTCTACACTAGCACTCTTCATTTATGCACCCTCATTTAGAACGTTTTGACCGGTCTTGGGAAAATCAACTTTTAACAAGGAAAATAAACTCCAAACAGAAAAAAAAAAAAAAAAATGTAGATTTGGAAAGTAGACTTCATAGGCTTTCCAACAAGCTATCCTAGGACCAATTTGGATGCCAAGAAGGCATTCAAAACCATCTTGCAAGTTGGATAAGTTGCTAGGCGCTACGCTCTTGGGTGAGGCGCTGCGCTTAGGCCAAGGGCATTGCGCATAGGACAGTTTGGGTAGTATTAAATTCAACGGTGTTGCGCTTAGGAGAAGGGTGTTGCTCTCCTAGGTGAGGTGTTGTGCATAGACCAGAAACCTCCCAAAATCTTGCCAACTTTTCAAATTTGTCTCTTTTTACCTAACTCAAGTAAGTAAACCCTCTTTCATCCCTTTTCCTTCATTTTATGCTTATGGGTAAAGTTTCATATTGGCAAGAAATCACAAGCAAACCCTAGTTTTCTTAAAACCCCCATCCCCATGAATAAATTTCCAAAAACCCCCTTGTCCCAAAATTATTATCCCTAGACCCTACTACTTCACCCAATACTCCCAAAAACACTAAAACTACCCATCCCTAGGTCCCTTTACTTTTTTCCATTAAAATTCAATTTCTAGGAATTTCACTCTTTTTCCTAGATTTCCTCCATAACTTTGACCTGTAATTAAATTCTCATTTTCATCTCTCTTCATATTTTCACCTCTCATCACCTCCCCAATTTTCTTAACCCTTTTCCTCATCTCCCTTAATTTTTGTGACCCTATCCCTATCCCCTAAAGATCTCATTTCATCATTTCCTTCCCTGCTCCTATTCCCATCACTCCCTCACTCATTCTCCCTTTATTTCCTCTCCCCTAGGGTTTTATAAAGTGCCAAGAACAAGAATGGATAGAGAGGATAGAGATTACATGGAGGAAGAACAGAGTGATGATGATTTTTATGGCCAAATACAATCAGATGCTCAGGCACATGGCCCATCACTATCAGACTCGGAACAAAATTTGCAATATCAAGGTAAAATAGATGAAGGATAAATCGAGGAAGATCCGAAAGGGAAGGAAAGGAGGTGATAAACTCAAGATGCAAGCTGATGCCTCCTTAAACTCAAACTTGACAGGTGGTTGTTGGCCCATCCCACAAATTTTGAGAAATTTTGAAAATTTTGAAGATTTTTTGAGTTTTTTGGCAATTTTGGAAAAACACAGGAAATTCTGCCCCAAGGTGGTGCGCTTTTTCTTGGGGCACCTAATGAGAAAAAGGAAGAAATAATTGGGTTCATAATTATGAGGAAATACCCCCTATACGTTTTCTAAGCATTTGGAGCAAAACTGGTCAGGAAAAAGGGCCAAAAAAATCATGTTTTTGCCTCTTTTTCAGGATGGCGCTGCGCATAGAGGTAGTTTTGGGAGAATGTAGTTTTGAGGGGTAAAATAAACTCCAAATCAGAAACCCAAATAAGATCATAAAAGTAGATAGGACATGATTTTGAATGAGCTATCATGAGCTCAATTTGGACATCGGGAAGTCAGTCAAAAGTGACTTGCAAGAAGACTAATTTTTTCCTCCTTTGCGCTGCGCATAGGACAAATTTTCTCTATTTTAAAATTTTCTTTGTTTTTCATGGAATTTTTGAGTTTTATCTCACTAGTTGGGGTTTTAATTGATGTAATTGATAAATATCAATGTAATTATTATTATTATTAGTTTATTATAAGTAGATTCATTAGCTTGAGTCCTCTAGAGGTCAAATGAATCAATTTCCTCTCTTTTAGAGGCAAGTTGTTGGGTCTTTCTACTCTTAAAATTCTTGTTCAACATTTGGTGGAAACTGGTCCTCATCTCATGGATTCGACCCCCTAAAGCTAGGATGAGTTGTTTTGAGGTCTATATATTTTTCTTTCTCATTAGTAGGGGTTGGATTCAGTTGGATGCTTGGCTTTTGAAGATACATACTTTGTATCAGTTCTGAGCAGGAATATTAATAAAATTTGTAACTATTTTTATGGGATCCCTATGGTATGGTGTTTAGTTCAATTTCTCCTTTTTTTTTCACGTGTTGAAATGTATTTTTAAGTTTTTTAATCATTTCATAACTTTTAAGTGAATGTATTCAAGTTAGATAAGCATAATCCATTCTCATATGCTCTGTTTTGGGTAGACATTCAGAGTCTGTAATTTCTTCAATTTAGATAGAACCCATGATTGCACCATTATCTTTCTAGCTTCTCACCTATCTTGATCATCCCACCCATTGAAATACTAAAGTGATAAATTACTATGCCTACCTTGCCCTGTAGAACACCCTGCAAATTTTGACCTAATTTCCCTTGCCCTAACTGTTTTATTCCTTATGATCCAGCAAAACCCTATACAATCAAAATCAAAACCCTGAGCTACTATACCTAGCCTAATATCTTCTTTACTCAACCATCTTGGTTGTGATCCTTATGGAGAGAGCCCTCTCCTTGCCTAGTAGGGCTAGCTACTTGGCTAAGTGTGTTTTTTGGTTACCTCGGAATTGCCTTCTTCTGCCTGAGGTTCAATCCGAGTGATAACATTTTGGTGACTCCACTGGGGAAGTGAAAGATCATATATTCCTTTGGAGAGAATTTTTTTTTTTAGATTGGATTGCTGATGATGGACAGGAATCAGATGCATATGAATGATGAACTCTTCACATGGCGACTCCAACTTGATGTAAAGACTCCACTGGAGGATCGACCTTGCCAGCAGGAAAATGGAAGGATCTTGCACAAAGGTCGGGCATTCAAAGTGGAATTGTATTCAAGATCTAATATGATTTCTTGTAAATTACTTCTTTTCTTTGCCTGAAACTATCCTAAAAGTTTTCCGGAGTTTTTTGTATGATAAAGATGATCAAAATCTTGATTCTACCTATCCGAAAAGTGTAAATACTGAGTCTTCATTTGATCTTGGTCCACATCCTTTTTCTGAATCATATGATGACCATCTTCAAATTGATGAGCCTAAAGAGATCAAGACTGATCCTATAGCTTCTATACATACTCCTACACCTTGTAAAATTCTAGATCGATACAAACCACTCATATTACCTCCTATACTCCACACTTTCCCTAAAAATCATTACCTGTATCTGTCGAGGTTTGATGGTGAATATGACAAAATCACTGCTGAGAGACATATGTAGAATTTTGAGACTTTCCTTGACCTTTTTGAAGTTGACGAAGAGGATGTTAGTATCATACTATTTTCTCTTTCTTTGTAAGGCAAAGTCAAGAGTTGGTTCAAAAAATTGCCTACCGCGAGCATTTCAGATTTCCCGCAGTTCATTAAATTTTTCCTCGACAGGTGGGTCATCATCAAACAAAACCCTTTCCTAATTCTAAAAGAGTATGACCAGCTGAAAAGACAGTTAGGGGATACAGCACAACAGTTCTCTTCCAAATTCAATCAAGTCTATTATTTGGTACCTGGTGATATAATACCTCCTCCTGGCTCAGCTCTCTTACATTACCCAGATGCCTTTGATCTAGAAATGGAGTTTTAGCTAAGAGAAAGGAACCTTGAAACACTTGAAGAGATGTAGAACTGTGCAATAGATGTAGAGGCTAATCTACTAATTAGAAGGGTAAAGCTAAAGGAAGAAGAGAAGAAGAAATTGTAGAGAATTTGACATCTTCAGAGGTAAAGCTCGAAATTTTGGTAAGTACAATAGAGGAAATTATAAAAAATATCACCATGAGAGATGTATTTTCTGTTCAAGATCATCATGACCCACTTATCCTAGAAAAAGAAGAAATTGCAAGCCCTAAAGATTTTCCTGCTAAACCCAGCCACCATAGATCAGAAAATGGATTTGCAAATCAATCCGAGGAGAAACAATCTGATAATATAATGTCTATGATTGGTGAAATTACTTATATTGATGATTTTCCAAAGTTTGATCAGTATGATGATGATTATGTTCACCAAACATAAGCTAATCTTGCAAATCAATCAACATTTTGTTTGTGGGAGGAAGTTCAGTTTCAGTAGCTCAAAAACAGTGATCAGCCGATGCATATCAACTATGACAGTGATGAGGAAATTCTATAAAATTTGGAAGTAAGTGAAGGCTCTTTGCCTCTTTGTTTTACTTTATTTCATTTCATCAGAGATAACTTTCATACGATCAGAAAATAACACTCATTGAATTTTGATCTTGACAACCAAGTAGATAATAAATTTTTTTATCATAGCTCCTTACCCTTGTGTTTCTCCTCATTTGCAAAAATAAGAGAAAAATATAAGCAAGAAGATAAGTGAGTGATAAACATTATAAATGATGAACATTCTCCTAAATTGGTTGAGAAAATAATTTGCGACATAGAATCCTCCTTAGCTCCAGATTTGTAGCCATCGAATGCCATTGAATGTTAGGTTGCAGATGAAGGCTTAGAAGTTGAAACACATGATCAAATGATGCAAGATGATTTTGTACCATTATGTTTTGAAGCATTTCAGTTTTTAAAGGAATTTTTTCATAATATCTCTAAAGAAAAGGATGAGAAACCTGTAGAAAGTCATGTAGTCTCATTAGAACCAATGGAAAATAAGTTGTAGCAGTCTTTTCAAAATTTTCATGACCCTATAGCTGATGTGTTGGATGATATATGTAGTAAAAGTCCTTCTCCATTAGCTAACTATGAGCCTGAAAAGTGTGTTGATATAAAATTTATCCGACAGCCGACTTCATTGTCTTGTTCAGCAGGTGTTTCATTAAAAAGATCATACCAAGATTTGCAGTCATATTAGGAGAGTAATGAAGAATGTTTTTGTTTTTTTGATGATCATCAAGAAAAATTAGTCATTCATGAGTTTCAGGATCCTTTTGTCAACTTGCTACAGTCATCAAAGAAAGAAATCACAGATGTTAGGAAATTTTTAAAACCAAAGTACGAAGACTACCTAGAGTAGAGCAATAATGTATTAGATGAGCTGGAAATAAATATGTATTCTTATGAAGATCCTTTCGCAGCATTCTTGAGGTCAGTCGGTGGGCTCGTGCTTTGCAATTTCCTCAAGGTTCAATATGTTGACAAGTTTTCATGGGATTTGCATCTCAGTAGTTCTTTCTTCTTGATCATAAGAAAACACTTGCGAAAAATTCAAACAATAGCTAGAATGATTACATGGTTACATTGGTTGTTCCATTTCACTTGATCAAGTGATGAATGGATCAGTTAGAGTAGGTTTTGTTGAATAAGCTCAATCCTGAGCATCTTTTTTAGTTTGTCAGTTGTGTTTTAGTCTGAGTTAGTTCAATTTATTGATTCAAGTTTCTTTCAATATTCAGTTTGGTTTTTAGCTATTGAATCCATGCCCAATGGATATGAACTTGGTCTACGGTGTTCTTGGCACCTCCAAGGAGCTACCATCCATATCTAGAGCCAATGTTAGTGTTAGTATTTTCATACTTCCACCAGGGATCAAAACACATTTTGCATGTGCATCTTAGGTGTCCCACTCTGAAATTTTCAATCATTCCATTAGGTCATGATATAAAATTGTTCCACTGGTGGTTGTTCTTGTCAAGTGTTTCATTTTCCTTCAAAAGTATATTCTTGCTGACCCTCTTCCATGTCTTCATCATGCTGAAAACAAGTATGCTTCCATTTCACTTTTAGTTAAAATCAGTCATTGAGTCCTTTTCTTTCATTTCTCATTAGGTCACTAGGGTTTCATTAGGTAAAATCATTGCATTGTCTCATTTTCAATAAAGGGAAGAAAAAGGTGTGACAGTGATCCCAATAATTTCTCTTTACCATGTAAATATGATCTCCAAGATGGTTTCCAAAGTTGTAATTTGATTTCAAGTGTGAGTTTCATTCCAAGATGTAATTTTATTTTTATTCATGTAATTTTATGTCATTTCAAATGTAATAAGTACTCAGTCTCCCAAGGCTGCCAACTTAGAGTTCCACATGCAAACACATCAAGTGTCAAATACAAAAAGTGTCTACTTCAGCAATTGACCAAATGTCAAAGGGAGTTGTATTTTTCCAAGGGTGCCTAAGTCATCATTTTCCACAAGCACTAAAACCCTAATTTCCTTTCCCACTGAGCTAGGGTTTGCTATGGAATAAAATACATATGAGAAGAGGAGACATAAGATAATTCATATCAGTAAGTATGAGGTCATTCCAAACTCATAAACATTATGGCTCCATCATTTTCCAAGAAATCATTTCAAGATTCAAGCCATTTTCCACTCATAGGGCCAGTTTCGCTTCAAACTATATTTCCAACCAAACAAAGATGAATTTGACAAAAGTGAGAGAGGTTTTTGTCCATAATAGGAAAAGAAATAAAAAAACCCCTTTAGTTTTTACACAGGTGTGATGGTTTTTGATAAATGTCAAAAATACAGGTGGCACATGAGAGTTGCTACACTTCTAGAGTGACCTTGGGAAAATCACGTTTTCTCATAGCTGGAGTGTCCAAATGACTTGCTTGATGATTCAAATGATAACTATACAGAGAGATAATTCCAATTAGCTCTCATGAGCTCAATTTGGAGTTGAAAAATGCCTCTAAAGGTTGTCTGTGCCAGCACTCTACATTTCTGCACCCTCATTCAACACTTATTTGATAGTCTTGGTAAAATCAACTTTTGACAAACAAAATCAAATCCAAACAGAAAACCAAATGTATATTTATAAATTAGACTTCAAGGGCTTTCCAACGAGCTATCTTGGGCCCTATTTGGATGCTAGGAAGGCTGTCAAAACCAGCTTGAAACTTGGATAAGTTTCCAAGCGCTGCGCTCCTGGGTGAGGTGATGTGCTTAGGCCAAAGGCGCTGCACATAGGAAAAT
>JAXQQM020061866.1:0-50186 GCA_034641835.2 Pinus albicaulis | reverse complement strand
TGTTAGTATGAATCCTTTGTCGAAGTGTACGAAAAAGGACCACTTTAGCTACGCATAACTAATAGCCCTAACAACGAAAGTGGCTGCCAATATCTTCAGATCTGCGGTTAGTTATACAAGAAAAGAGTTGCAAAATACCAGATCTATGCATGGAAAGACATTAAGCAGTAAAAACAAGGGTTTGCTCCATATACCAATAGACAAGACAAGAACAATTTTTGAAAGAATTTTTGTATTAATGGGGCACCTGTGAGGAAAAATAGAAGGAGTATCCAATTCCCCTCAGTGGGATGGGTTCTTGGAAGTCCTCAGCACTTCAGATCTAAGATTTCTCTCTCTAGTTGATGTAGAAAACCCAATGCAAAGAGTAGAGCTCAATGGGAGCAAATGATGGAGATGTGTGACCAAGTGTATAGATCCAGAGTGATCTAATAGGCAACAAAAGGTGAATAATGGTAGGAAAAACCCTCCTATTTATAACAAAATATTGGGTCATTCTAGATCTTGGTGCATGGGTTAACCAGATCTAGATCCACTTTTTATGGAATATTTTATTATATTTGTTGGAGGGAAAAGGTATTTGACTTAGGTCAAATCCCTTAATTTGTCAAAAATAAATAAATAAATGATTTATTTATCTTTTTAAGGAAGCGGTTAGAAGATAATCAAATAAATAATGATTTATTTAATTATTTAAGGAGGTGGTTGAAAGATAATTAAATAAATAGTGATTTATTTAATTATTTGTGGGTGATTTGGTCATATTTAACAAAGAATATCATCTAAATAAGGTTTAAATAATTATTCCTAGAAAATAATAAGATAAATAAAGGTTTATCTAATTAATTTCTTTGATTTTGGGTTAAACATGACTGGGAATAATAATTAAATTATGTTTTAATTAATTATTCCATTAGGAAAATCAAACAAATATAGGTTTGTTTAATATTTCCTTTTGGGGTTTCCTGTTTTAACATAGTGAAAGCAGTTTTACTTAGGGTAAAACTGGTCTTACATGGTGTACTTGGGTCCATCTAATGATAATAGGTTAGATGACCAAAAAATGGTGTAACACCTTGTCACTAAAACAAAATAGCATGCACAAATTCTAGTGAATAAACCCAAGGGAAAATATCCAATGACATTCAGAATTGTAACAAAACTAAACATACTATGGAAACCCAAATTATGCCATCACACCCACTAAAACGTTGGGTGACTCAATCAGCACAAATCACAGAAAGTTAATAGACTTAAAAGCATAATTCAATGGTTTTATAAAGCTACAATTTGTTTGTTTGAGCTATCATATTTGTAACATTATCTAACACTATCAATTTCACCAATGTCGTATCGGTCTTATCAATCCAACCCAATCATTGAAATTATGGACACACTTGTCATAATCTAAATGGAACACACCAATTCCAACAACCTCCCAAATGAAACTATATCCTTAATCAAAAGGGTGTTATATGAGCCAATATAAGGTTTCTTTGAAATTGTGAAATACCATTTACCGATTCCACCTAATTTCACCTTTGGGTCAATTATCTACACATGTTTCCTTAGTGATGAGCTCAGGGGATGTAGTTACTTGTTAAAACTTACACCACTTCTTCCAGCACTACTCCACTAGATACACAACCACTACCAGTGCATATTTATTTCAATAATAGGACATAAATAGATAAAAATGAAACTCCTCTTATCCAACTTAATTTGAGTTTTATTGTACCCATGGTAGAGCTTTCATGAAATCCCTCTTCTCCTTTACCTTTAATTTCAAACCTGCAAAAAAATCTCTTCTTGTTATTCTATCCTCAAAACTGAAACTCACAAATTATCTCTGGAAAAATGTTGCAATAGTAATTTCACATGCCAGAGACACCTTAACATGCCATCCAATTTCACCCATCAGCACCCTAATTTTTTGGGGATTATATTTGATCTCAATTTCATTTCTAGCATAACCATATTCATGTCACCGTATGAACCTTTGGGGTGCTTTCTCAAATTTTCAAGAACAACATCTCTAGCTGCAAGTCAAAATTAGACTTGGATCTCACTTTTGAATTTTGTGTCTCCTGTAAGCCAAAATCCTTTCAATGCTTTATAAATTTGGAATAAACATAAAGGTGAATTTCAGAAAATGGCCACCAATATTATCTAGTCAAACTGGAAAGTACCCAACCAATCTGGTCAATCTCCCCAAACGTAGGTGAGTTTAATCGGCCTTGAGAAAGTATTACAATTTCAAACAGACTTGACTCATTTCAAGTATGAGCCAAGTAGACGTACCAAGTAATTTTTAAACTTGGTGAGTCTTATAACAATTTTGAACAAATAGAAACGTACACATCAATAGCCATGACGGTTTGAGAAACTAAAATTGGCCCTATAAACTATCTCTTTAAAATACGCTAGTTGAATGTTGCTAGCACTATCATGTTTTCTATTATTCTTGCATAAACCAATGAAAAAAAAATATGACAACTCTACTCAAATTCTAATCAATAATAATGATAAGCTCAATCCATTTTGATGTTATCAATTTATTACCTGCATCAGGAAGTCTAGTTTTATGAATGAAAAACAATCTCTTTTTCTCATGATCAATTAATGCAAGCAAAATCGGCATTATTAGATACACACAATCCACCTTTAGGCACACCATATATTCACAGTTAGTGTTTTCCAGTAAGTAATTGAAGTGGATTAACATCACATTTTTATTCATTCATCAAGATGAAAACTACCTGAAAATGAAAAGTGAGGGAATCCCCTTGGTCTATAAAGCGCTTTTGGTCACAAATATTATCGAAATAGTCCAATGTTTCTATCCCTTCCACATGTACATCACTGGAAAACTTGATAAAAAATATTTGTGTACGTAAATGTAGAATATTTGGTGGTATTTAATACAACAAACAATCTATAACAAAACATATATGCAATGCATGACAGAGTCCATCCCTCATAATTCAGTTGATATCATTATACAAGTCACATTGTGCTATGTTGGAAATACAAAAGGACTTTTTGACTCTTTTTAATTGAAAAAGTACCAAAATGAGTAAATGGGACGAGAGTATAGAAGTGATTGTAATACCTGATATCAGATATAGACAAGTAAGTATGTACTGCTAGTGTGAAGGTAAAAGGCTCATTGTTAGTATTTCTCACTCTTGGTGTTAGTTGAAGCTTTCTAGCTTCTAGGTTGACTCCCAATCTCAATTCAAAACTGCCAGTAATGCCACAACATAATTCAGTAAGTAGTCACAATTACACTTCTCAGCATAATCTCCTATTGGGTTGCTATCATTCTGGTTTCTTGATATGTTTGTGCTGAAACAAAAATAATTCAAGTTTTAAGGCATTTTTCCTACCACATTCACTCGTATTCTGAAATTTTAGATATATTGGAGTCCTTTTCGTGGCTTCCATCATAGTTACAAGGAATGAAAATTCTCTTGAAAGGTCTAGAATTAGTATATGGCTTTCTCAATCCATAAATATAAAACAAAAAAAGAAATATTTTGGGGTTACATTTAGAATTAAGGGTTCAGTAAGTTTTTTTAGCTTCCATCGTAGTTAAAAAGAATAAAACACTCTTGAAATGTTTGAAATTTCAGTATATCACTCCTAATATATAGAATAATTAAACAAAATACAAAATATTTTGGAGTTGCAATACATAATTATGTTCAGAATTAGAAATAATGATAATGGATAGGAAAGAGATCCAAATTTCATCAAATGGAAGTGGGGCTGGAGTTAAAGAAGTAAAAAAAAATTACCCAAAAGATGCACATCCCTATGTTTAAAATTTAAATTATGGTCCTATGTCAAATAATTGACACGGTCTAATAATTATCATGTATAAGTCATTATATGCTTAAACTTATATACCCTTGGGTTGAATTTCATAACATGCAGGCCTTTAGGGGTCATGGAATACAGGCCAGTAGGGCTCCTGTTGTGCAAAAAGCCACAAAGTAGAGTTTTAAAAGCCTCTAGTGTGCGGCTGAATGTATGGCGTCGAACACACCTACACAAACATTGTAGCAGGTTAAAAGATCACCTTGAAAAGATAGAAACTGTTAAAAGCTCACCTTGATCGCATGTTGAGAATAATGCTTGCAAGAATGACATTGCAGCTCCAACACAATCTTCTTTGTTGTTTTTGCCTAGTAAGTCAACAAATTAAAATTTTATCACATCAGATTCATTGTAGACATTTAAAAAGGTAATATGAACAACTCTTGAAATATTTCAGGTTCAATACTCATTAAATATTCATTTACCTTCTTGTGAAACACAGGTACATGTAACATTACAAAAATGATAATTCTGGAAACAATTTAGAAAATTTGTCGATGGCAGAAACAAAGGAAATATTACAGGAGTAGGGGATTAAAATTCTCATAAACTTCATTGATATCTTAGTTTGACCAAATTTTTCCTTCTAACTGATGCAAAGATAGAGCATTGTCAAAAAAAAGTGCATGCAGCTGGGAATCTAAAGAAATTTCCAGGGCAAAAATAGTTTCTGATTGTGAAATGCACTCAAAATTGAAGACATTACAGAGTTAAATTGATGACATTGAGAGCATATATTTACAATGACACTTGGATCAAGTTTGATTCAAGGGAGAGTGTGTTCATTGGAGAATAACAAGGAGTGGAGTGACTGGTGAACACCTAAAGGAAACACAGGCCATTAACAAAAGTTTGTCAATGTGCTCACTTTCTTTTCTCTTTTTCACTTCAGTCCTCAATGTGCTTCTTATTCCTTAGCAAGTATTTCTCACCTTCATAGATGCCTCACCTAAGTTTTAACTTTATTTAAACCTGGTCTTTAGGTATTTATGGTCCTTATTCACATGGACTTTCTCTTTTGAGCTTTTTCAAGCTTCAATAGCTGCAGGGATTCTTCTTGTCACCAAACTCATATTTTCTTTTTTAGTCTTCTTCTTGCTGCTACATGTAGGGCTCTATATTGTTAAGGTCTTGATATAAATCATGTTCAACACTGAGAATGCATGTTGAATGAAAAGCTTTATAAAGAGGGTAAAATAAGAGAATGGAGTCACCACTCAGTTTTAGGGAGAATTTCATAAACCCCAGGGTGAGGAAAGAGGGGGAGAGACACTAGGTTAATGAGGGGTTTCTATCTTGATTATTTGAAACTCAAGTTGTATATTGTTAAGATAGTTCACTTAGTTTTAAAATTAGGTTTTAGAAGCACATGATAAAAGGAAACTAAATTAACAATCTAGGGGTAATTTATTGAATAATTCTTTAGGGGGCACCCTAATGCTGAAAAAGATGAAGAGAAGTATGGAAGGTCCGGAGTTCTTGTCCACCAGGGCAAGGATCTTACCCATACTTAATTGTTGTAGGTGATGAAGCTAATTGGGATGAAGTAGAGAGTTGTGAGAGGTCTCGAAGGGTGATCAACATCATAGATTATCCTATTGCAACACAACTTTCCTATAAGAGAAGAATTTTACCTTATTTCGTACGTTTGTGGATTGTCTCATCCATTTAAAGGCATCATAGTTGCCTCGATTTCAACCAAATAGACTAATTTTCCCTCTCCTAAGCCTTTCTTGCTCCTCAGCAACAGATTTTTGGCCAAAACATCACCTTGTGGGTGAAAAGGTAGCGTGTCGCTACTCTTTTGCTAAAACCATCATTTAAACCCTCTTTCTTGCTAGTTTTCCGAACACTGAAGCTGAATCTGAATATTTTGAATCCAACCACATCTTTCAATATGCCTTAGGATGCCTCGAAGGTAGCGAAGCTTCCTCCATGCTACGTTATTAGCCCGGATCGCTACGTTTTCAGAAAAACTCATTTTTTTCGTTCAAGGGAAAAACCTGGAGCTCAACATCTTCAAACCAACAATATTAAATCTCTTTACTGCTTTTCAATAGGTATTTTCATCAATATTTCAAGTGGTTTCCTCCTAAATGCTCAAAAATATCATATTCAACAGTCTGCTAGGGTCTCATGGCACAATTTTTCTTGTTTTGAATATTTTGACTAAATTTACAACAAAACTCTTCAAAATTTGATAGAATTACATTAATAAATCATCTCATTTTGTTAGGTCCCTATATTACTAGTATAGTCCCTTATTGTTGTTAGTGTAACCCCCTTATTGTTATTATTGTACCCTTGTAACCCTCATTTTGTTATTATTGTGCCCTTAAATTATTATTGTTAGGTCAGCTAGGATTACATTGTGGCCCACTAGGATTACATTATGGCCCCATGGACTCCTATATATAGAAAGGAGGTTTTGTAAATTGTATCATCGAAGAATTGTGCATTTATGTAATGTATTGGAGGTTGCCCCCTCGAAGTGGCTTATTTCTAAGGCGTTGATATCTCTCTTCTTCTATTTTTGAAGCTGGTTACCCAACATTTGGTATCAGAGCTTTGGATTCTAGGGTTTCGCTGCTCCAAACAGGTCATCGTGGCATTTTCGCTATAACTTTTTTTCTACAAAGTTTCAGAAGCTAAAATTTTTAGGGTGCGAAGCCGAAATCCTGAGGAAGCTTTTATAAAAATTTCAGAGCTTGGTTCGCAATATTTGCAGAGATATCATCTGTGGAAGTTAGGTATTTTTTCAGGCTCCTAAACAAGTCATCGTGGAATTTTCGCTATAAATTTTTTTGTACGAAGGTTCAGAGTCTGAAATTCATATGGTGCGAAGCTGAAATCCTGAGGAATATTTTCTAAAAATTTCAGAGCTTTGTTCGCAATATTTTTGGAGATATCATCTGTGGAAATTAGGTCTTTTTTCAAGCTCCTAAAAAGGTCATCGTGGAATTTTCGCTATAATTTTTTTTCTACGAAGGTTCAAAATCTGAAATTCATATGGTGCGAAGCTGAAATCCTGAGGAAATTTTTCAAAAAATTTCAGAGCTTGGTTCGCAATATTTTTGGAGATATGATCTGTGGAAGGTAGTTGTTTTTCAGGCTCCTGAATTTCATCTCAAAGAGGTGATCGTGGGAAAAGTTCAATAACTCTCTCTCTGGGCAGTGGATTTGAGTGGCGTAAAAAGTGGTTGCAAGTACACAGACTGTAGTTTCTTTTCTATCAATTTCAGAGACAAAGGACGAAACAGTGACACGTGGCAAGTCCTACAAGTTTTCACTACTGAACCAGTCCAGAATTAGGTCATTGTGGGAGATTGGACACAACTTTGTCTTGGGGAATCCAAATTAGGTCAGACTTGTGACATTCAAAAGATAATTCAGAGGGCTACTTCAGTGTGGAATTTCAGATATTGAAGATCCACAATCACAGAGATAATACAATTTCAATATCGAGCTCCTCAAAAGCAAGAAAAGGGTGTGTATTTTTCTGAATTGCATAAGTCTTGTTTGAAGAATCAATTTGAATTGATTCCAAGGGCATATTTTAGAATTTTTATCAATATTGGGTTCTATAATGCCTCAAAAAAATAATTCCATACCCATTAATCCCTCAAAAAGCTATACTATGATGCATGAAGAGGAAGAGTTGCAGTATGAGATATCAAAATTACGGTACCAAGTGCAACAAGTTTCAATCTTACGAAGAGCAATTGAAGATGAAATTGATGGTTTAAAAGCAGAAATGGAGGCTAAGTTGGATGGTTCGAAGGATCAAATAATAGCAAATATGGATGATAAATTAATGGAAGATCACATCGAGCATCAACAACAAGTTCTCCATCTCTCAAAGGATAACCCAACTTTGGTGCAGAATCTAATGAAACAACATGAAGATCAACATCACATCGAAAGAAGTTATGAAGCAGTCATAGAAACAAGAACTCAACAAGTACGATCAATTTCAGAGTATCTCAGCAAGTGGAAGAACTTTCCTATAGAATATTTCACATGGGAGGATGAGAATTTTATACAGAAGCATCAAGAAATAATCAAGCGTTGAGGACAACACTTGTTTGAAGGAGAGGGGCATGTTAAGTCCCTATATTAATAGTGTAGCCCCTTATTATGTTAGTGTATCCACCATTATTGTTATTATTGTACCCTTGTAACCCCCATTTTGTTATTATTGTGCCCTTAAATTGTTATTGTTAGGTCGGCTAGGATTACATTGTGGCCCACTAGGATTACATTATGGCCCCATGGACTCCTATATATAGAAAGGAGGTTTTGTAAATTATATCATCCAAGAATTGTGCATTTATGTAATGTATTGGAGGTTGCCCCCTCGAAGTGGCTTATTTCTAAGGCGTTGATATCTCTCTTCTTCTATTTTTGAAGCTGGTTACACAACACATTTCCTTTCCCATTTATTTCAAAGCGTTTTTTCCACATCTATTCTATTTTCCCCATTTTTCCCAAAATCATCACTACTTTTTAAATACCAGGCCTGTGTTTTGGCTTTCTCCACCCCTTCTTGTCATCATTTTTCGTCCCTTCCTCTTCCATAACCTTCCTAATATATCTCCACAGTCCCTCAAATTTTATCAAAAAATTAAAACTCATTTTCCCCTTTTCATCCCCCTCCATTCATCAAACGTTGAAACTCCCTTATTTCCCTGCCCTGTTTTGTCAAATACAAAAAGAAAGGTGTCATCATGAGCACTGAAAAGGAGAAAAAGATTTATAATAAAGGAGGAAAAGTAAGCCGGATTGAGCCACAACAAACCACTAAGATTATGCAATCCCCTTACATCATAATTTTATTTAAAGAAGCTGGTTTCCTCCCTTTGTTCCATAAAATCCAAGAGGAAGGATTCAATGTGAAGTTGACTAGTTTATTTGCTACCCTGTTTAAAGAGAATGAGATCATCATTGCTAGTGTAAAGTTCATGATATCTCCTCAAGCCATTGCTTCTGCCACCAGGATACCTCTTCAGGGGGAGATTTGGTTCAAAAGGGTTGATCTTGACCTAGAATGTTACAAGATTTTCCTGAAAACACCATGTAAAGAAGCTCCTTGTTGGCTTGAGGGGTCCTGACCCACGTCAGAGGTTAAGGTTTGCCAAAAAACCCCTATACTACTGGCCCTTTCGGCAATGACCTACTTTCACAGTCCAAGGTCTCACCCGAAGTAGTATGGGAGGGTGCTGGAACCAGGTTTCTGCACCCTGTAAGAGAGTAGGTAATTAAGGTAGATCATCGTTGCAACTATCAGGTTAACACAGAACAATTCTATTCGCATGTTTTTAACAGTATAATCAACATGTAACCATAACAAAGCTACTATCATTAACAAATCTGATTAATACACTCGCATCCACGTGCATATCAGCAATTATCATCACAAAACATTATAATCGCAGTTAATTCATAGATCACAGATACATTCGCAGCTTAAATCAGTAACACAGATGCACTTCAGCAATACACACGATCAGTCTAGATTTCACAAGATACTTCAAATACATTCCGTATTCATTAGTATCCAAAAACCCACTTACAACCCAAAACACAGCCCGCGCCCACAGCGAGTGGGCTCCGCACACAGCAAGACTGAGGATATCCGCACACACAGCCATCAGGAGTCCTTATCAAAAACAACCCAGAACACATCTCAACAATTCGCACGTAGCATCAATCTTATTACATGCCTACTTCTAGACTCAAACTATCCATCTATTTATATTAACATAGCCTACGCTATCATGTGGTCCGCAAACCGTGGCTTACGGACTCTAGGTCTACCCTTTGACCTATTACAATACGTTTGGGGCCTTTGACCCGCCCCAAAACCCCTGCATTAGACTAATTACTACAAAAATATACAAAAATCGTAGCTTAGGGAGCCCCGCTCCAACAGGCTCCCAACAAAATCTTGTGACTCGTCCCGAGTTGCAGCATCCATGGGGTTTGCATCTTCGCCTAAAGCTGCTTGATTGCATCGAACAATGGAGGCAACACTCCTTCGCTCTGCACGACAACATTCTATGCAATTTCTACCAACTTCTGTGAAGTTGGGCCTTCAGTAGTAGTAGTGACACTTTCCAGGGTCTGATTTAGTAGCTTGACTGCAATATCTACTTCCTGAGATAGCTTGACGGCTTCATCGGCCCACGGCTTGACGTGATCACTCAGGACCTTCTTCTTGTGGCGAAGCTCCTCTAGGTCATCTCTGAGCACATAGCTGGCTCGCAGACGTGCTATGCGTTGAGTAGGGACCAGAGTGGGCATAGTAGCTTCCAGTTGCTCAAATTATGCTTCCTTCTAGCGCAGCTCTTGGGTGAATTCGCATAGGAGAGGATCGCGCTACACCTTAGACCACAGCTGCATAGCTGTCTCCAAAAATTATGTGCCCTAAGCGATCTGAGCAGTAATGACATCCGTGGCTTCTGTGAGCAGTGCAGCTCTCTGGGCTCATACCTCAGGTGGAGTTTTTGGCTACAATTTCGCCTGCAACGCAGCAATATGCTGCTCCATCTCAGTTTTGACAGTTTGGATCTCGGTCCTAGAGGCCTTCAGAGCTGCAACTAGTCCTTCAATCTTGGCCTGGGAGTGGCAGTGGCTGGGATATCCTCATTCACATCTGCGCATAGCCTACTAATTAGGTGTTCCAACTCGATCTGTTGCGTGGAAACAAGGGCACATGCAGCCTATGCGTGGGCCACCATGGTGGTTTTTTCCATGATCATCTCCTCAGCTGTGCTGAGATGCTGATGCACCTAGCGGTCTTTGTGTTGGATCTCGTCGAAGAGGGATGCGTGGAGGACCTACAATGGTTCGAGTGGAAGCCGGGCCAAATCCAATTGCACTTCTGCGCAGGCCTGGACTTGCGCACATAAGGCAGGCAGGCTCAAGATGAATGTGGCGCCTGGCAAGGGATAAGGTCAGCTCTCTGTTGCTGAGATTACTTCTGTGTTGGTTGCTAGAGGCAGCCTCACTTGTACCATGCTCGACTACAGAGTATCAGCCTTGAGTTGCAGAGCTTGTAGTTCATACTGTAAGGTGGAGACTGCGGCCTTTTACTGCTCCTCCAAAGCAAGCCACCGGTCTTCTGAAGTGAGGGTGACCGCTTCTGTGATTTTCTCCAAATATTCCTCGGTTAAGGTAGCTTCAAGCTCCCTCCCAGGATTTAGAGCCCGTTGTTTCTTGCGTTGGCCCTTGAGAGGGTCAACGGTCTGTTTCGTACCACGCCAGGAGTCAGCACCCTGCGCATCCAAATCCTCTGTGTCAAGATCCTGCTGCGAGTCCTACTCTGTATTCTTCTCAGCGTCCTTGCCATGCCCTTCTATTTCTTTAGAGGTATCAAGCAGGGTGGTCTTGTTGGTGTTTTTACTTTCAGTGTCAGTTGTTCCTGATGTTAGCCATCAGTATTTTTACATGTTAGTGATGACTATATCTACAGCTGAGTTTTCTAGAAACTGATTTCCTTATGTCAATATGTCATCCAGAAAACCCTCCTAAAACTTTTTTCACCTTTCTACCTTTTCAGTTCGCCCATGTCGAAATCAAAACCTCATATCACAATCCTATCTAGCTTCAGCCTTATTGGCCTACCCATCAGCTTTAAAAGGCAAATCCACATCTGTTTCAAAAGTCAGCCCTATGTTAGGAAGTGGCGTTTTAGGACATTTCACCTTTGGCAATCATCAAAAAGCCAAAAAGCCTCCATCTGCAAAAGACCTGCCATGACTGATCCCTTACTTTGCAAATGAAATTAACAAGCAGCCCTAAGTCGCGCCACTCACACCCCCTAGATCTCAGCACTGCATAAAATCCAATCTCAAGCTGACTATTAGGTTTTTCACAGTGTTCTATAGTTCTACAAAGACAGGAAATATATTTCATCTCATGGAATAAATGTTTGAGTTTACAGTTAGAAGAACATCTGCTTCTAAATGTAACTTGAGCCTTCAGATATGTCTGCAAAATAGAAAGCTACTCATCTGGACTTCACAACTCTTTCCAGCATGAAAATCACAGGAAAAAGGTCACCACTGTCTCAGCAAACTGGTAAATTTTCAAGGCCCAGAACCTCCTTCATTTACAAGCAGAGGGTTAGGGCGCCTCCTTCATCCATAAGCAGAGGGCGCGGGCAAATATTTACTTAGATGATGGCAAAGATCCAGGTTTGACTTGAACTGAAACAAATGAAACAGGGACTCCAGGTTTCATGAATATGACTAATGATCATAACAGGAATATAGTGGAAATATGCTAAGCTCAAAGGAAAGGGTAGTTTGGTCTGATAAAGGAGCTCACTTCAAACTTACAAATCATGTGAATTGTTGAAGCCTTAGAAAGCATGTCATTAGTAAACATTCCACTCTTAAGTAGCCTGTTTTGTCCAAGATCAAATGGAATAGATGCTGTTAACCAATGCCATTACACAGGCAGAAAGAAAGTCTTTGTTTTTCAAAAGACCGACCTTCATAGTCAAAGAGTTTGTCAAGTAACAGGTCATGAGATAAAAAAGCCAATGATAAATATCTCTATAACCTAGAACAAGAACACTGATTGGGGTTTTCCTAAATACAGTGATGCTTGCAAGTAAAGATGCTAAGATTGATGTTTTTCAAATGGTTTACTTACCATCACATTCAGAGAAAGGCTGTGTCAAACATAGTTGTCAAAAAGCCTTCAGATACCTTACCTGATGAAGAGCCTCCCCCATATATGAGCAGATGGCCAAAGCCATTGCAGGTTGTTGAAAACTGATGGGTCTAAAAGGTGCAGAGAAAGGACACAAAGAAATTGAATAAAGGTCATTGCACAGGTAAATGATAGTGCTGATGATGCAAAGGTATTGGTGCTCCTATTCAAAAGAGCTATCTGTCAGACTGTACCTGAAGTGGAAGGGAGATAACACTAAACATATGCATGCATTGGTACCACAAGGAGAAGTTTCTTTAAAAGAAATGGTTAAAACAGTACTCCACTATCCTTTGCCCAGAAGTCTGAAGGAGATCCTTTTGAGTAAACAGTGAAGTATAGTGTGGAAGAATGCAACCTAAAGAAGGCGCTACAGTCTAGGGAAAAGCTTATAAATCACCTAAAAGCAGAAATTATTAAACAAGTGGGAAGGGCACATGCAATCTCCTGGGACAGAGTTGAGGTTTTGGAATGTCTCTCTTACAAAAGACCAATGCACCAGTCAAAATACATTAACAAGGCAAGCCCTGTCTTTCAAAAACATAACAGTTTTTTTAGCATTATCTTTACAGTGGTAAAGTGGGTTTCCTTACATCAGAAATAGCCCCAACATTGTTAAAAACAATGGCAGAGGTGATGAAGTTTGTTGAGTGTTTGCCAAGGTTTAAAACCTTATGAGAATCAATGTCCGGGTGTATAATATTCAAATAACAAACCACTGCTTAAAAAAAAAACAAACAGAAAGTTAAAGATCAATGTTAATTCAAAGGTTAAATGACCGTTGGAGAGTTTTGGTGACATAGCATCAAAGGGTAAGTATAATGTAAAGTTTTCATTTTCTAAAAAATCAAGAAGAGCCCGCGCCCCTCTAGCACCAAGGCGAGAAGATCCGGTCGAAAATTCACAAGTATACACCGTGCGGAAAGGGGGCCGCGATTGTGGCCCGGGTTTTGGCGCGACGTACCGGCGGAATTTGCACAGGCTCTTGCTCCGCGCGACGTGCCTGTACATTGGCGCGACGCGCCTGTACAGGCCGCCCGACCACTCGACAGGCCGAGCCGACAAGTGCTTTCTGCGCGACGTGTTTTCTTCAAAGAGTGCCGCGCAAGTGTCCAAAGTTTCCAGCGTTTCTTCAGCCCTTCAAACAGGTGTTCATCAAAATTCGAGGTATTTTTATATATTCCCCATCAATTTCAAGGTTTTGATAAATGACAAGAAGGTTTAAAACCCCGGACCTTGTCATTATAGTTAAAAACAAAAGCAGTCCTTTCTACACAGTGAGCTGAAGTATTGCAATATGATAAAAGGCCGAATTTGTCATTCAAAGAGCACATATAGAGATACGGGGTTTTGAGGTTGTCTTGTAAAGATTTTTGTTTTGATTAGAAGAAAACTTTGTTATGAAAAGACAGGGTTTAGTCTTAAAAGAGAAAACTGTCCTCACATTCTCCGTACCTTTGCCACATTGTCAAAAGAAGAAGTGCACTCAAGAAGGGAGTCTTTGACATTCTTGTTAAGTGAGAAAACTCATAAAATTCTGTGGTCCCAAAGAGCTGATAATCTTGGAAACTTCCTGCCATTATCACTTGTAACCTGTATTGGCATTCTTAACATATGTGTGTTTTTCTTATATTCAAAGAAAAGAACACTGTACAGCGAATTGTTAGATGTTTAAGTTCTCGGTTACAGAGTTTTTATGTTAAGGTTGACATCAAAGACTTTAAAAACAGAGTAATCAGTGGCATTTTCTCACAGCACACTACTTAAGCAGATTGCCTTTCATTCACTGTATTCTCCCACTGTGAATTTGTTAACAAAGAGTTTCCAAAGGTGAACAGCATATTGAAGGACAGAGGTGGTTGATGGTTAAATTTTGACATTGAAGGCAGAGGTACCAAAGTGGTGTTGGATTTCTCAAAACTTCACAAGTGAAAGGGGCCATTTTCTAAAGAGCAGAGCTATTAGTATTTGAAGTTAATATTGGAAACAGAGGTATAGATGTGTTGGTGTATCTCTTAAACTCACAAGCAAAGAGTGTGTTTTCTAAACCACTGTGCACTGATTTTACACCCAAGCTAGGTCTGCTTCTTCCTTGCACTGTATTGTATCATTCTGAAGATTTGTTGACAGAGAGTTTCCCAAGGTGACATCACATTAAAAAGGCAGAGTTTGTTGATGAGAAGTTAAACATTGGAGGCAGGGGTATAGAGGTGTTGGTGGACTTTTTAAACTCACAAGCAGAGAGTGTGTTTCTTAAAACACTGTGCATTGATTTTACATCTGACTTGGGTCTGCCTTTACAAAAACCATATTGTATCATATTGAAGATTTGTTAACAGGGATTTTCTGAAGGTAAATAGGGCCATTTTCTAGAAGGCAGCGTTGTTGAGGATCGAGTTTAACATTGAAGCCAGAGGTACAAAGGTGGTGATTGATTTCTCAAAATTCACAAGTGAAAGGTGTTTTCCTAAACACAGTGAGATGATATTTCACCTAAACAAAAAGTCTCCTTTCTTTTCCACTGTATGTTATCTTTTATAGAAATCTGTTGACAGAGGTATTTTTAAGGTGAATGACCTGAAGAGCAGGGTTTTAATATTGAAGATTGGTCTTATAGATGCAAAATTCAAGGGTTGGTTGACCTCTGACAAACTCACCAGGAGTAGTTTTTCAAAATTGTGCACAAGAAATTGACACAGGAGTTTGCCTCATCTTTACACAGGGTACCATATTAAAAAGTTTGCCTTGCTGAAGTACATCCAAAGTTGAAGGACTGTTTTTTAGAAGTACAGAGGTGGTTTATTCAAGGAAACATTGTTACATTTTATTCAAAACCACAGTGTCCATATCTGTCCAAATAGTCTAGTGGCCAGTTTCAATCTAGCAAAGCATTGTTCATACAGTAAAGGCAGTTTGCCTCTTCCAAAGTTTGGTCAAAGTCAAAATGCCTCCAAAACGAGATCACAAGAGCGGTCCACATAAGAGATATGAGCCTATCTCCATAGAAGAAATCAATGCTCACCCATCAGTGCTTTTCAATTTCCATGAAGTAGGCTGTCTTGATTTCTGTCAGTGAGCCTATCTCCATAGAAGAAATCAATGCTCACCCATCAGTGCTTTTCAATTTCCATGAAGTAGGTTGTCTTGATTTCTGCCAGAGGATAGAAGAAGTCAAGAGTTTCTCGCCACTTACACATTTGTGCGCTTTGAGATTCAAGGAAAAACAATTCCAGTTAGCGGGTCTTGACTTCAAAATCTCCCCAAGGTATGTATCCAAGGCTACCAAGATCCCGTATCATGGTGAAAAGTGGTTTAAACAAGCGCATCTTGATCTGGAGGATTATAAACCTTTCATCAAGCCTGAACATAGGGAAACCATCAATGCTATTTTCCCTTTCTCCTATCTTCTTGACAGTTATGCTCCGCTGATGAAAGCCATAATGAGATATTTCACTTGTGAAGGGAGGTTTAGTCAAATTTTTGCCTATCATGTCCGCTTGTTGATGCATTTTACCAGAAGCAGGCAATTAAACCTTCCATACTTTTTGTCCAAAAGCATAGAGAAAATGGCAGCTACAGTCCAAAAGAAGGCTCCACCTCAGCAAATCCCTTCTCTCTTTCATCATTCCTTGATCAAGATTATCTTCTTACACCAGCTGGAGAAGAAAGGGGTTTCATGGGATTCATTCATTAGCCATGCAGATTTCGCCACTATCCCTCCTGTTCATGTGTCTCCTACTCAGCCTGTCCATCGCCCAGTGCCTTTGTCTAGTAGGCCTACCCCTAAAAAACTCAAGATGACCACTGGGCAGCCAAGTGAACAGGGAGAAGGAGAGGGCAGTGAACCACAGGGAGAAAAAGAAGGCAGTGAACAGCAGCAGCCAGATTTTGAGGGACAGCAGTAGTTGGAGGTTAGTGAGCAGTAGCAGCCAGAGTTTGAAGATCAGCAGCAGCTACAGGTTGATGAACAGCATCTAGATATTGAGGGACAGCAGCAGACAGAATTTGAAGAGCAGCAGGTTGAGCAAACAACTGAAGCGCCTTTTGAGCCACAAGCTGGACAGGATGTTGAGGAAGGACAACAAGCTGAAGCTGCCTCCTTGACAGTGACCAAAACTGTTCCTAAAAAGAGGAAATTGCCCAAAAAGACAACTTCTAGCTTGCCAAGGAGAAAAAGCGCTAGATTGGCATTCAAAGGCAAAAGTAAAATTGAAGAAAGTGCAAAGCATGGAGGTGAATTAGCTATTATCCCTATCCAAAGTGATGATAGTGACAATGAGGCCCGCCTCCTTGAAAACCTCCTCATTCACAAAGAAGGGCAAATTGAGGTGTTACAAGAAGACCTTCAAAGGGCGAGGAATTTCAACCACTTCTTGGAGGTTGAAAACAAACAAATGAAGTATCATGCAGCCATTCATGAGGCAAGGGCGATCAAGTATAAGAAAGAGGCAGAAAAGGCGCAAGTAAGAATTGAAGAGCTCATTGGCGAGTTTGATGATGAAGAGGAGGAAGACCAGCCTAGGCGAAAGAGTCCTAGGACCATCGGGCTTAGAAGAGCTCGTATGTTCTATGTGGTTAAACAATCTCACTGCCTTTCCCACCTGCCTTCTTTGGCAGGGAAATGAGGAAACAAGTGAAGCATGGCTTGAGAGAGCAACCAACTGGAATTAAAGCTTGAGAAGGCAAATAGATCTTGAGCACAGAGAGGAGGACTTTCACTAAGCAAATCAAATAAGCTGTTGCAATTTAATTTAGATATTTAGTAAAGACAGCTCAGAAGTTGAAGGAGGAGGCGCCACACTAAGGAAGAAACATATCAGCCCTTTTGATTATTTTTGGTTTACTGAGCCATGGACCCTTGAGGCCGCATGCCAATTTTGCCCTCCGTTTCTGTTAACTTTTGTTTTTTGGCATTGCTGGCCAAACTCATAAATTCGCCATGTCAGTTTGATGAGTTTTCAAGGGAGGGGGATGATACCGATGGATGCCATAATTCCATGAGCAGGTCTCCAGCGATTTTCATGGAATTTGAAGATCATTCGCCCCCTCAAATTGGCGAAAAACAGCCTCATTTTGCACATTCTGCCCGCCATATCAGCAGTCTGCTATTTTCTGGGTTTTTGCGCACAGGTGCAGTTTTGAGGGACTTTCAGAGATCAGATTGAGGTGATTCAACTTGCGCCGGAAATTAGACAAAGAGAGCTTTCCAACGAGCCATCATGAGCCTCATTTCGACATCGGGAAGGCTGCCATTTGCATCCAGCAAGTCAGGGGACCTTTTTCAGGCATAAATATGAAGTATTTTTGTAATTTTTGAACTCCAAAAATCTGCTTTTCCCAAATGTGCGTTAAGCTATTTTTATCATGGGAAAATCATGTAAAGTCAATATAATTTCCGTTTTTAGCAGTTTTTTAGATATTTTATGGGATATTTTGTGCCTTGGGCTTTGCAAAGCCTCAAGGACAAGTTTAGATATTTTGACTTGGCCAATGGGATAGCTAGTTGCTTCATGAGGTTTTCCTCCCTCAAGCCTATTTATTCCATGGTTCTCATTGTAAATCAGAGGCTGAACTTGAGAGAAGAATTAATGCATTGGTCATATGAGTTTTGAAGAATACACTTGAGTTATGATTTTTGGACTGCCTCTTGGATGCTTTGAGGAATGTTGAAGGCTTGTTGATGGATTCCTTGACATGGTAGAATGGTATAGTGCTTCTTAATGTGTTTTGTCTTCTAGTTTTCACTCATAATTCATTTTTCTTGCTTCTATAGATCAGTAAAGATTGATTTTGAGACATGCCCATGGAGGCACCTCAAAATCCCCGAATCTTCATAGCTTGATGTTTTCTTCTCCCTTAGTTATGCTAAAGAATTCTTAGTTGCTCTTTAGTAATCTAAGGTATTGTTGCTAAGTTTTATTCATCAGTTCCATGTATGTTGAGTAGGATGTATGGTTTGCCCTACCTACCTATCAGCTGCCCATAGTTCTGTCCATAAAACTTTCTCTTTGACTGATTTGTTGATCATTTTGTTGAATCAAGGAGGCCTAGTCCCGATCTAGCCCTTTGCCTAAAACTATGAAAACTTATTTGTCCAAGTGCCCAATGACTTAGAGACTATGTTTAGGCGTTCCGGCATAGTTTATGAGTTGTTAGTTTGTCTCATGTGTTTTCCCCAAAGTCTGATAGCCTTTTCCCGAAGTTAGAGGGTCTTATACCTCTATGTATGGCTGGAATGTTTGATTTAAGTGTAATAATGATGAATGAGGTTGTTCCTAAAGCATGATTAATGGCTTATTACATGTTAGAAAACTGCTATTAACTAGCTTGCACCTGAAATCCCCTTGTCTTTCTACCAACTTGTTGTTCATTTAATCCATTATTTTTTGCCTCAGAGATCCCTTCTACCTTGAATCAAATCGGCCCTACAGCAGCTTTACTCATCAGCTCATAGCTTCCTTGACCTGTTTGACCCCATAGCCCAATTTATCTACATCTTGTTATCCAATTTATGTATTTGATCAGTTTCATCCCTCACAAACTTAAAAACTAAAAAACCAAAAACACACTTCATAACTAGCCTAATATCAGAACATCGCAAGTAAACACACCGACAGCTTTTGCACTTATAGAGAGAGCCCTCTCTGAGTCCAGGAAGGCTAGGTCCTTGGGCTCCAAAGCTTGGTTTGATGTTACATCGTCATTTGGCTAGCCAATCGGCCAAATCACGGGACCCTAACATAAATGGCGATCACGGTGGGACTCTGAGTACTAAACAAACTTAGTTTCCCTAAATCTTTAGAGACTTTTGAGATTATTAGTTGGCTGACTTATCCCACCGCTCACTAACATAATGGCGATCACGGTGGGACATATTGAGTACTAAACAAACTAGGTCTTAGTTTCCTAAATCTTTAGAGACCTCTTTAGAGACTTTTGGAGATTATTAGTTAATGACTTATCCCACCGCTCACTAATATAAATGAAGCATCACTTGGGTGAAAGAGAGTACATGAGTCTAGCAAATTCTGAGGCTCCTTAGTCCTTCAAATTTTAACTTAAACCATCAGCCTCTAGAATCATTTAGTGTAAACTCTCTGTTTCACCATCTTAGCAAAGTGATGAATTAGGTTTATAACACTCTTACATCCTAAGCTGCACATAAAACTCAGAAAAAACCACAAAAAACTCCTTTAGATTGGTTTTTAATAGTATTGGTGGTGGACCATACAATTATATCTCAAACAACTGATTTTCCACCTGGCGACTCCACTAACTTCTAGTAAGCCTTACTATTCCACCAAACTCTAGGCTACTATTCGATAGACCTTTCCCATCACTCACTAACATAGCAGGAGATGGTAAGATACTGAGTACATAATAGTCCAGCAAACTCTTATAGACTTTTTGGTCTTTTAGGTACCATAAACAAGCAAGCAGTCCATAGACTCATTTTTTAGAGTAAACTCTTTTTGTTCTCATCACCCTAGCAAAGTGTTGAAACAAAGTCTAGGATACTTTAACAAACCATAGGCTGCTCATAAAACTCAGAAAATCCAAAAAACATTCTCAGATTAGTCTTGGTGGTGGACCATAGCTATCTTCACAAAAACAACCCAGTTCCACCTGGCGACTCCACTAATCCATCCTGTTACTTTTGACCATCCTTCACCCTAGTAAAACCTTAGAAAACCCACTCATCCAGAACATTCACCAATATCATTCTCTCTAAACTTTGGATCTAAAATCTGGCTTCACGAAGAATCAATACCAGATCCCATCCAGACCCAAATCCCCCTATCATAGTAGATGACCCAGAGAAGATTCTGTGGCAAGCTTATGAAATTAACCATCTAGCTACTGGTAGATCCATCCGTAGAGCAAGATCGGTACCTAAACATCGCACTATCCTACTAGATTCGCCTTTTGAACTAGAGTCATCACAAGCTCTTCCCAGAAGCAAATCATATAGTAAGATTAACTTTGACGATCTTGAACCCCTAAGCCCACCACAGAGTCCTATTAGAGAAGCTTCACCCACCACCCCTCCGGATTTCCAGATTCTCTATCAGTTTGGCTCTTATCATCCCAGATCTGCTCAAAACCAGATCACTAGTCCAAGTTCATCCGCCACACCTGGTCAAACCACCACTGTTCATACCACTTCATTTCAGCCTACTAGCCCTCATATTGCACATCATCCATTACCTCCAATCATGGCGGCCTGGTACGCACCTTTGGTGTTACCACCACCTTTAGCTCCTCTCCCAAACAAATATCAAGACAAAATCCCACACTTTACCGGAGAAGACACCACCACAGCTCAACAGCATGTAAGTAGGATTAGCGATGCTTTTGAATACATGGAAGTGCACGACGAAACCGTCAGAATGAGAATATTTGCCCAAAGCCTGGGTGGAGAACCCAAAACATGGTTTAAAAGCTTGCCTCCAAACAGCATCCACAACATCCTAGAACTCTGCCAAGTCTTCACGAACAAGTGGGAAGTCCGAAGGAACCCTATTCAAATCCTGTCAGAATATAACAACCTAAAACGGGAAAATGGGGAAAGTGTCCATGCATACTGCACTAGATTCAACAATGTGTATAACGCCCTCCCACCTCACTTCAAACCCCCACTCGGTTTAATCTTGGAAAAATTCCCCGAGGGTTTTGATCCAGACATGACATATCATTTGAGAGACAAGGATCCCCCTACCCTAGAGGAAATGCAACAAATAGCCATAAAAACAGAAGCCAACTTAGCAGAAAAAAGAGCCAGGACTAGATTAGAAGGAAAAGTCCCATATAGAGATAAGGTCTCCACTTCATCTCCTTCCCTAGATCCTAGAATAGATGGCCTGATAAAATCCATGTCAAAGATGTGGGAAAAAATGAGTGAAAAAGTGCCTCCTAGGGACAACCAACCAAACCCTCAAAACCAGAAACAAGGCTTTAGAAAAGATCAGTCTCAAAATAAACCAAGAGGAAATGATCAACAGATCAGACCATCCTTCAGTGAGAATTATGTTGATGAAGAGAATAAGGATACCGCACCCATTGATGAAAATCATTGGAAACTCATAGGTTCTGATAACAAGAGTAAGGTTTACCTCACAGCAGAAGAGCAAGAGTTATGCTCCCCAAGTCAGGACGAAACCGATTATGAAGATCTCGAAGATCATGCCATAGATTTTCAGAATGCCATTATAGAAGCTCATAGGCAGTATAACCTTAGAAGCAGAAAAAACCAAGACCACTCCAAGAAGAGTAGCCCTGACACTGCTAAAACCTCTGACACCATCCTTAAAAAAGCCACGGATAGAAACAAAATTATGGCTAAGAAAATTGACCAAAAAAAAGATAAAGCTATTCAAACAAATCTTAGCTCAGATACTCCTAGTACCTCCACAAAGACTCCCGAGGCGACTGTGTCAAACAAGGTCTCAAACCAGAATCAACAAATTAAGAGCATAGAAAAGGTCATGTCCGAAAAAGCTGAAACAAATCTGCCCAAACTACAAACTCCTTTTAGTTTCGAAGGGGAAGTTTCCAAAATAAAAATTACCATACCCCTTACTGAGCTAATAACTGTAGATAGGTATAGATCCCAAATTTTTAAAGTTTTTGACATAGGGAGCAAGGAAAATACTTTAAATCTAACTGAAAACAAACCCGAGCTCTTATCCGGCCTGAAAATAGAAGGTCAATATCAAGAAAGATTTGTTTCTCCTTCCTATGTAAGCCTGAACATACAGTACAAGATATTACATAATGCCATGTTAGATTCTGGTGCCTCCCATAACCTCATGCCTAAAGAAGTCATGGAAAACCTAAGACTAGAAGTAACTCAACCCTACAAAAACCTGTATTCCTTTGACTCAAGTCAGGTCAAATGTTTAGGCCTAATAAAGAACCCATAGGAATGCTCTAAAGACACTATCAGCCATTTTGAAATCACAGATTCTGAAATGGAAGAAGAATCAAAACCTTTAGGATCTATACCCTTATGCTTTAAATCATTCCAGACTTTGAAAGAAAATTTGCATCCTAAAGATCTCTCAGCAATTATTCAGGAAAACCCTGCTCAAGTTAACTCTCACCTAAATCAAGCAGAGCTGATTGAAGAGGAATTCAAATCTAAGATAGAAGATAAAGAAAAACTTGTAGGATCTCTACCTTTATGATGGGAGTCATTTGAGTTCATAAAAGCAAATTGGCCCCCTGAACATCTATCAGAAAAAACTCATGAATTACATGATAACTATCCTCAACATCACAAAGAATTGGTTGAAGATAAAAACAAGCCAGAAATGAAAGAGAACCCACAGGATCTCTCTAAGGACATGAGTGATGATTCATCATCTCTCATAGGTGAAGCCCAAAAAGACATTCATCCTTTAAATCAGATTTCCCAAGAGAAAGAGGATTGTTGTGGAGAGAGGAAAATGCCTCCCTTTTTAACTGAAGAGGAAATAGATCAACTTATAAACATACAGACAGCCTCTGAATCTTCACATAACCACAACTTTTATAATCTTTCTCCTGTTTATCTTGCATATCATAAGTCAAAAAGTAAATTTGTAAATCAATTTGAAGAAAAGAAATCTGATAGTCCAATATGCATGGTTGATGGAATTAATTATAATGATGATTTTCCAAGGTTTGATCAATATTTTGATTATGATGATGATTTCCAAACAGAAGCTAACTTTGCAGAAAACTCAGTTTTTGATTTTTGGGAGGAAGCTCAGTTTCATAAATTTGAGAAAAGTAAGCAGCCATTACCGGTCATCTATGACACTCATGAGAAGAACCTTGAGAGTTTAGAAGTAAGTGAAGAGTCTCAGACTCTTTGCTCTACTTCACTTCAGCCCGTCAGAGATAACATGCACATGATTGGAAATCAACAGTTTTTCAGCTTTGATGATGAGTTTGAGGAAGATGATGAAATCCTCGAACAGGTTGTAAATGAGAAGCCTTTTCCTGAAATAGTTGAAGAAATCATTTTGGACATGGAATCTTCCTTAACTCCAGATTTGCAGCCACCAAGTTCCATTGAGTTACAAATTGTAGATAAAGAAGTAGAGGTTAATAAACACATGGGAGTTGTCACACTGTCCTTTCAAGATAATTTACTGTCAAAGTGTATCCTTGTTCATCAACCTGATGACCTTCACACAGTTTTCAGTCTACTTAATCAGAACACATCAGCTTGGAAAGAAAACTACACTGCAATACATGATGAGTCTGACAGTTCGAGTGATCATGAGGAAGAGTTGTTTTACCAGGGGGGTCCCAAATATAGCCAAGTGGAAGAAAGAGTAGTCCTGAATGAAGCCTATATCTCAAAGCCTCTAGATCAGGTATTATTCCAAGATCCATTTGTTGTTTTCCTTGAGAAGTCTGAAAGAGTAGTCTTGAATAAATCCTATGTATCAAATCCTCTAGATCAGGTATTATTCTCAGATCCATTTGTTGTTTTCCTTGAGAAGTCTGAAAGAGTAGTCTTGAATAAATCCTATGTATCAAATCCTCTAGATCAGGTATTATTCCAAGATCTATTTGTTGTTTTCCTTGAGAAATCTGTAGGGGTAGTGGGTTCTATCATAAACAAGTTGCTACCAAGAATGAGAAAAAACTTAAGCTCTATTGTCCAGAAACAAACCAAATGGGAGTGGCCTTTTCATTATTTCCGCATCATGAAAAAACTAAACCAGAATCCCCCATGTGATCATCTACTTGACTGGTTGCATTGGAAAGAAGATTTCACTAAATATATGTTGTGTACAGATTAGATTAGGATAGAAAGACAACAATAGAAAATAAGGTTAGCCTGTGAGCACCTTTTCATTTGTAGTTTGTTTGAAGAAGAAGTAAAAAAGCAGAAAATACAAAAAACAGTGAAAAGTAGAAAAAGAGGGCAGTTTCTAAAAAGCAGTGGTAAGGCCCCATGTTCCAAAAAATAGTCCTTCGGAAAGCGCGCAAGTCTAAATGCCGCTACTGGTACTTCAATGTCTTGTTCAGCTATCTAGCCTAATCATAACTGAGCATGTTTAAATTTATTTGCTGATAAGTTAGTGAGTGCAAAGATAGTCAACATTGTGTAAGATTGACTTATCACAGAGTTTAGATTAGGGAGAGATTCTGGTTCCACATGCCTAAAACAGAACCAAAGAGAGAAGCGAGGGATGAAAAATACATTGTACATCTTAACCCCGCTTGTCTAGTTTCCCTTTATTGCAAAATAACATTTGTGTGCAGCTTGTCTTTTATGCCACAATGCATGACAAATCAGACTGTCTAATCCTGATTTGATCATTTTAAATTTCATCTGTATGATTAGAGAATGAAATCGTTTAAACCCTAATCTTGACAAATATCTGTTTTTAGGTAGAGAAATGAAGGAGTTCATCACCTTAATCGAACTCTAACAGATATAGCAGTAGAAATAGATAGGTCTATCTTGCAGTAAAAATAAAAAAATAAAAAAATATATCTAAAAAGGCTTCATTAGTTCAAATGCGCCAAAGAGAAGAAAAAATGTTAGGAAAGATAGTGGGGTAGGTAGAAGTGTCATCGATGTTAACCATGTGTGTGTGCAGGTTCGTAAATAACATCTATAAAGGGTAATCAGTTGCACAGTATGTGCAACTGACTCTCATAAGCCAAAATCTGAATTCTGACACCTCTCGACGAGGAGCCGCTCTCCTCTTGGGGCCACCGTTAGATGTCGTATTTTTTACATGTTAGTGATGACTATATCTACACTGAAGCTTCTAGAGTCGATTTTATAGTCAATATGTGTCATCTAGAAAACCCTCCTAAAACTTTTTTCGCCCTTCTACTTTTCAGTCCACCCATGTCAAAATCAAAACCTCATTATCACTATCCTATCTAGCTTCAACCCTATTGGTTTGCCCATCAGCTTTAAAAGCAAATCCAAATTTGTTTCAAAAGTCTCCCCTATGTTAGGAAGTGGCGCTTTAAGGCATTTTACCCTTGGCAATCATCAAAAGCCAAAAAGCCTCCATCTACTACAGACCTACCATGACTGACCTCCCACTCTACAAATGAAATTGACAAGTGCTCCTTAAGCCAGCCACCACCCCTGATCTCATCGCATAAATCCAATCTTCAAGTCAGACTATTAGGTTTTTCACACTTATGGTTCACAAAGACATGAAATATATTTCATTCATGGAGTAATGCTGTTTGAGTTTACAATAGAGGAACAATCGTTTCTAAGTGTAACTTGAGCTCTTTGGGATATTTCGCAAAACAAAGCTACTCATTCGACTTTACAACTCTTTTCATAAAACGTTAGTAATAGTGTTTCACTGCCCTCAAGAAATCGGTAAATTTTCAAGGCCCAGAACCTCCTTCATTTACAAGCAGAGGGTTAGGGCACCTCCTTCATCCATAAGCAGAGGGCGCGGGCAAATATTGACTTAGATGATGGCAAAGATCCAGGTTTGACTTGAACTGAAACAAATGAAACAGGGACTCCAGGTTTCATGAATATGACTAATGATCATAACAGGAATATAGTGGAAATATGCTAAGCTCAAAGGAAAGGGTAGTTTGGTTTGATAAAGGAGCTCACTTCAAACTTACAAATCATGTGAATTGTTGAAGCTTTAGAAAGCATGTCATCAGTAAACATTCCACTCTTAAGTAGCCTGTTTTGTCCAAGATCAAATGGAATAGATGTTGTTAACCAATGCCATTACACAGGCAGAAAGAAAGCCCTTGGTTTTTCAAAAAGCACTGACCTTCATAGTCACAAAGAGTTTTTGTCAAGTAACAGGTCATGAGATAAACAAGCCAAATGATAAATATCTCAGTCACCCTTAGAAAAGTGTCACTGTGATTGGGGTTTCTTCTGAAATACAGTGATGTTTGCAAAAAGAGATGCTTATATTGATGTTATTCAAGTAGTTCACTTACCATCACATTAAAAAAAAGGGCTGTGTCAAACAAAGTTGTTAAAAAGCCTTCGGACACCTTACCTGATGAAGAGCCTCCTCCATGCATGAGTAGATGGCCAAAGCCATTGCAAGTTGCTGAAGCTGATTGATGTAAAATATAATGGAAGGATACAAATAAATTGAATAAAAGTCATTGCACAGGTAAGTGTTACTGTTTATAAGGCAAAGGTACTGTTTTCCCTCTTCAAAAAGCTATCTGTCAGACATTACCTGTAGTGGAAAGAAGAAAATGTTGAACATATGCATGCATTTACACCACAAGGAGCAGCTTCTTTAAAGGAAATGGTTAAAACAGTACTCCACTATCCCTTGCCCAGAAGTCTAAAGGAGATCCTTTTAAGTAAACAGTGAAGTATATTGTGAAAGAGTGCAACCTAAAGAAGGCACTACAGTCCAGGGAAAAAGCTTATAAGTCACCTAAGAGCAGAGATGATTAAACAAGTTGGAAGGGCACATGCAATCTCCTGGGACAGAGTTGAGGTTTTGGAATGTCTCCCTTACAAAAGACCAAGGCACCAGTCAAATACATTAACAAGGCAAGCCCTGTCTTTCAGGAACATAACAGTTTTTTTTAGCATCATCTTTACAGAGGTAAGGTGGTTTTCCTTACATCAGAAATAACCCCAACATTGTTAAAAACAATGGCAGAGGTGATGAAGCTTGTTGAATGTTTGCCAAGGTTTAAAAACTCGGGATGAGAATCAATGTGCGGGTGTATAATATTCAAATAACAAACCCACTGTTTTAAAAAAAAAAACAAACAGAGTTAAAGATCAATGTTAATTCGAAAGGTTAAATGACCGTTGGAGAGTTATGGTGACATAGCATCAAAGGGTAAGTATGATGTAAAGTTTTCATTTTCAAAAAACTGAAGAAGAGCCCGCGCCCCTCTAGCACCAAGGCGAGAAAATCTGGTCGAAAATTCACAAGTATACACTGTGCAGAGGCAGCGCGACGTGCCTGGGCGGAATTTTACACAGGGCTCTTTGTCGGCGCGACGTGCCTGTACGTTGGCGCGACGTGCCTGTACAAGGCCGCCCGACCACACGACAGGCCGACCCGACAATCACTTGCTGCGCGACAGGTTTTCTTCAAAGGTTGCCGCGCAGCTGTCCAGAGTCCCCAGCATTGTTTCAGCTTTCAAAAGCGGGTGTTCATCAAAGTTCGAGGTATTTTATATGCTCCCCCATCAAATTTCAAGGTTTTGATAAAGGACAATAAGGTTTAAAACCCTGGACCTTGTCATTTTAGTTAAAGGCAAAAGCAGTCTTTTCTACACAGTAAGCCGAAGTATTGCAATATGATAAAGGCCGAATTTGTCATTCAAAGAGCACATATGGAGATACGAGGTTTTGAAGTTGTCTTGTAAAGATTTGTGTTTTGATTAGAAGAAAACTTTGTTATGAAAAGACAGGGTTTGGTCTTAAAAGAGAAAACTGTCCTCACAGTCCTCCAGACCTTGCCACATTGTCAAAACAGTGAAGTGCACTCAGTAAGGGAGTTTTGACATTCTTGTTGTTTGAAAAAGAAAACTCATAAAATCTCTGTCCAAGAGCTTGATAATCTTCTAAAAACTCTATCATTATCACCCCAAACCTGTGTATTGGCATTCTTAGCATATGTGTGGTGTTTTGCTTGATATTCAAACAGTGCAAAGAAGGCACACTTGCACAGGTCAGAATTGTTAGATGTTTGAAAGTCTCCTTGAACAAGGAGTTTTTGTGTTAAGGTTGACATCAAAGACTTTAAAAACAGAGTAATCAGTGGCATTTTCTCACAGCACACTACTTAAGCAGATTGCCTTTCATTCACTATATTCTCCCACTGTGAATTTGTTAACAAAGAGTTTCCAAAGGTGAACAGCATATTGAAGGACAGAGGTTGTTGATGGTTAAATTTTGACATTGAAGGCAGAGGTACCAAAGTGGTGTTGGATTTCTCAAAACTTCACAAGTGAAAGGGTCCATTTTCTAAAGAGCAGAGTTGTTAGTGTTTGAAGTTAATATTGGAAACAGAGGTATAGATGTGTTGGTGTATCTCTTAAACTCACAAGCAAAGAGTGTGTTTTCTAAACCACTGTGCACTGATTTTACACCCAAGCTAGGTCTGCTTCTTCCTTGCACTGTATTGTATCATTTTGAAGATTTGTTGACAGAGAGTTTCCCAAGGTGACAGCACATTAAAAAGGCAGAGTTTGTTGATGAGAAGTTAAACATTGGAGGCAGGGGTATAGAGGTGTTGGTGGACTTTTTAAACTCACAAGCAGAGAGTGTGTTTCTTAAAACACTCTGCATTGATTTTACATCTGACTTGGGTCTGCCTTTACAAAAACCATATTGTATCATATTGAAGATTTGTTAACAGGGATTTCCTGAAGGTGAATAGGGCCATTTTCTAGAAGGCAGCGTTGTTGAGGATCAAGTTTAACATTGAAGCCAGAGGTACAAAGGTGGTGATTGATTTCTCAAAATTCACAAGTGAAAGGTGTTTTCCTAAACACAGTGAGCTGATATTTCACCTAAACAAAAAGTCTCCTTTCTTTTCCACTGTATGTTATCTTTTATAGAAATCTGTTGACAGAGGTATTTTTAAGGTGAATGACCTGAAGAGCAGGGTTTTAATATTGAAGATTGGTCTTATAGATGCAAAATGCAAGTGTTGGTTGACCTCTGACAAACTCACCAGGAGTATTTTTTCAAAACTGTGCACAAGAAATTGACACAGGAGTTTGCCTCATCTTTACACAGGGTACCATATTAAAAAGTTTGCCTTGCTGAAGTACATCCTGGCTGAAGTGCATCCAGAGTTGAAGGGCTGTTTTTAAGGAGTGCAGAGGTGGTTTATTCAAAGAAACATTGTTGCAATCTATCCTAACCACATTTTCTAATCTGTCCAAACAGTCTAGTGACTAGTTTCAATCCAGCAGAACATTTTTCATACAGTGAAGGCAGTTTGCCTCTTTCAAAGCTTGTTCAAGTCAGAATGCCTCCAAAGCAAGACCACAGGAGCGGTCCACATAAGAGATATGAGCCTATCTCCACAGAAGAAATCAATGCTCACCCATCTGTGCTTTTCAATTTCCATGAAGTAGGCTGTCTTGATTTCTGCCAGAGGATAGAAGAAGTCAAGAGTTTTTCGCCACTTACACATTTGTGCGCTTTGAGATTCAAGGACAAACACTTCCAGTTAGCGGGTCTTGACTTCAAAATCTCCCCAAGGTATGTATCCAAGGCTACCAAGATCCCGTATCATGGTGAAAAGTGGTTTAAACAAGCGCATCTTGATCTGGAGGATTATAAACTTTTCATCAAGCCGGAACATAGAGAAACCATCACCGCTATTTTCCCTTTCTCCTATCTTCTTGACAGTTATGCTCCGCTGATGAAAGCCATAATGAGATATTTCACTTGTGAAGGGAGGTTTAGCCAAATTTTTGCCTATCATGTCCGCTTGTTGATGCATTTTACCAGGAGTAGGCACTTAAACCTTCCATACTTTTTGTCCAAAAGCATAGAGAAAATGGCAGCTACTGTCCAAAAGAAATCTCCACCTCAGCAAATCCCTTCTCTCTTTCATCATTCCTTGATCAAAATTATCTTCTTACACCAGCTGGAGAAGAAAGGGGTTTCATGGGATTCATTCATTAGCCATGCCGATTTCGCCACTGTCCCTCCTGTTCATGTGTCTCCTACTTAGCCTGTCCATCGCCCAGTGCCTTTATCTAGTAGGCCTACCCCTAAAAAATTCAAGATGATCACTGGGCAGCCAAGTAAACAAGGAGAAGGAGAGGGCAATGAGCCACAGGGAGAAAAGGAGGATGATGAGCAGCAGCAGCCAGATTTTGAGGGACAGCAGCAGTTGGAAATCAGTGGACAGCAGCTAGAGGTTGATGAACAGCAGCAAATTCAGGAAGAGGGACAGCAACTTGAGGTTGATCAACAGCAGCAAGTACAGGAAGAGGAACAGCAGCAGACAGAGATTGAAGAGCAGCAGGTTGAGCAAACAATTGAAGCATCTTTTGAGCCACAAGCTGGACAGGATGTTGAGGAAGGACAGCAAGCTGAAGCTGCCTCCTTGACAGTGACCAAAACTGTTCCTAAAAAGAGGAAATTGACCAAAAGGACAACTTCTAGCTTGCCAAGGAGAAAAAGCACCAGATTAGCTTTCAAAGGCAAAAGCAAAGTTGAGGAGAGTACAAAGCATGGAGGTGAATTAGCTATTATCCCTATCCAAAGTGATGATAGTGACAATGAGGCCCGCCTCCTTGAAAACCTCCTCATTCACAAAGAGGGGCAAATTGAGGTGTTACAAGAAGACCTTCAAAGGGCGAGGAATTTCAACCATTTCTTGGAGGTTGAAAACAAACAAATGAAGTTTCATGCAGCTATCCATGAGGCAAGGGCGATCAAGTATAAGAAAGAGGCAGAAAAGGCGCAAGTAAGAATTGAAGAGATCATTGGCGAGTTTGATGATGAAGAGGAGGAAGACCAGCCTAGGCGAAAGAGGCCTAGGACCATCGGGCTTAGAAGAGCCTTGGAGAAACAGAGAGCAGAAGAACAAGCTCAATTCGAAGCTTTTCCTCTCACTGCCCTCTTTGAGCAGGAAATTGAGAAAAACAAGGAAGCATGGCTTGAGAGAGCTAACCAGCATTTGGAATTAAAGCTTGAGAAGGAAAATAGAGATCTTGAGCTACAGAGAAAGAGGACTCTTCACTTTCAGAAGCTAAATCAGTTTGCCAGGCGAAAATTAAAGGTAGCGCAAGAGAAATTGAAGAAGTTGAAGGAGAGGCGCCTAGCACGGAAGGAAGAAAAAAACATATCAGCCCTTGATATTTTGGCTTCAGCTTCGGAGCATGTTTCTATGGACCCTTGAGGGTCATGCATGCCAATTTTGAGCCTGTTTCGGCAACTTTTTGTTTTTTGGCATTTTTTGGGTTTTTGGCCAAAAACTCATAAATTCGCCATGTCAGTTTGATGAGTTGTCAAGGGAGGAGGATGATACCAATGGATGCCATAATTCCATGAGCAGGTCTCCAGCGATTTTCAGGGCATTTGAAGATCATTCACCCCCTCAAATTGGCGAAAAACAACCTCATTTTGCACATTCTGCCCGCCATATCAGCAGTCTGCTATTTTCTGGGTTTTTGCGCACAGGTACAGTTTTGAGGGACTTTCAGAGATCAGATTGAGGTGATTCCACTTGCGCCGGAAAGCAGACACAGAGAGATTTCCAACGAGCCATCATGAGCCTCATTTCAACATCGGGAAGGCTTCCATTTGCATCCAGCAAGTCAGGGGACCTTTTTCAGGCATAAATATGAAGTATTTTTGCAATTTTTGAACTCCAAAAATCTGCTTTTCCCAAATGTGCGTTAGGCTATTTTTATCATGGGAAAATCATGTAAAGTCAATATAATTTCCGTTTTTAGCACTTTTTTAGATATTTTATGGGATATTTTGTGCCTTGGGCTTTGCAAAGCCTCAAGGACAAGTTTAGATATTTAGACTTGGCCAATGGGATAGCTAGTTGCTCCATGAGGTTTTCCTCCTTCTAGCCTATTTATCCCATGGTTCTCATTGTAAATCGGAGGCTGAACTTGAGAGAAGAATTAATGCATTGGTCATATGAGCTTTGAAGAATACACTTGAGTTATGATTTTTGGACTGCCTCTTGGATGCTTTTGAGGAATGTTGAAGGCTTGTTGATGGATTCCTTGACATGGTAGAATGGTATAGTGCTCCTTAATGTGTTTTGTCTTCTAGTTTTCACTCATATTTCATTTTTCTTGCTGCTATAGATCAGTAAAGATTGATTTTGAGACATGCCCATGGAGGCACCTCAAAATCCCCGAATCTTCATAGCTTGATGTTTTCTTCTCCCTTAGTTATGCTAAAGAATTCTTAGCTGCTCTTTAGTAACCTAAGGTATTGTTGCTAAGTTTTATTCATCAGTTCCATGTATGTTGAGTAGGATGTATGGTTTTCCTTACCTACCTATCAGCTGCCCATAGTTCTGTCCATAAAACTTTCTCTTTGACTGATTTGTTGATCATTTTGTTGAACCAAGGAGGCCTAGTCCCGATCTAGCCCTTTGCCTAAAACTATGAAAACTTATTTGTCCAAGTGCCCAATGACTTAGAGATTATGTTTAGGCGTTCCGACATAGTTTATGAGTTGTTAGTTTGTCTCATGTGTTTTCCCCAAAGTCTGATAGCTATTTCCCGAAGTTAGAGGGTCTTATACCTCTATGTATGGCTGGAATGTTTGATTTCTATGTATTGATTAACTTATAGTTATTCCTAGCATGATTAATGGCTTGCTATTACATGTTTATGTCTGCTATTAACTAGTTTGCACTTGAAATCCCTTGTCTTTCACCAACTTATTGTCCATTTAATCCATTTTTCCCAGAGATCCCTTCTATTGTGAATCAAATCGGCCCTACAGCAGCTTTACATCATCACCTCATAAGCTTCCTTGACCTGTTTGACCCCATAGCCCAATTTATCTACATCTTGTTATCCAGTTTATGTATTTGATCAGTTTCATCCCTCACAAACTTAAAAACTAAAAAAACCAAAAACACACTTCATAACTAGCCTAATATCAGAACACCGCAAGTAAACACACCGACATCCTTTACACTTATAGAGAGAGCCCTCTCTGAGTCCAGGAAGGCTAGGTCCTTGGGCTCCAAAGCTTGGTTTGATGTTACATCGTCATTTGGCTAGCCAATCGGCCAAATCACGGGACCCTAACATCATGTGTGTGTCATGGGTCACTCGGTGGACCCAAGCGGACCCCCATCGTTGAACTGTCCTCCCACTCGTGTAGCGTCGGCTGCTCAACTCGTGCATCGGTTTTATGACTCCAGCTACGATGTGACGTTTCACCTATAACGTCACTTTTTCCAACGCCACCACCGGCTATGTGCGACGCACCTGTGCTGCTTTCCACCACACACCCACGCCGGTGCAGTTACTGTGCAACCGTAACATCGCACGGCGCTCAAACACCATCCAAACGCCCGATGGGTGTGCCCATTACCCCAAACGCACTTCATGAAGTCTTGGGGCCTTACAGAACCCAACCTTCCTTACACTTGGACGGCTTTCGTCACGACGAGGCGCAAAAACCCCAAGTTCCGGAGACAGACCAGGGGAGCGGTTTCCATCGCGCCGCGAAATGGAAGCCCCAAGTTCACCAGACTTGGGCGGTTCTCTGCCGTGCCGCGTGTTAGCCACCTATAAATATTTGTTATACCAAAAGGTGGCTAAGACTGTTTAAGCCTTCAAGGAACAAATTTCATTACTAAAATTTGTTGGCTATTGAAGACTCTTGAAGGCCTCCTGCCTTTTCTCTATCTAAAACTTCACTGATATTCCCATCTTACACTCGGAAGTCCTGCTTATTTCTGAACCAGAATGCTGCTTCAAAGTCATCATTTTCCCCTTCTCCCAATCAAAACTAACCCTCATTTTCCCCTTCTATTTCTCCATAAAACCCCTCAATTCTCATGATCCTTTTTCTCCCTTTCATGAAAATCCCCTTTCCGTAGTTTAAAACTCATTTTTAAACTATATCGGAACCCCCATTTCCTTTGAAAAATGTTGAAAAATCATAAAAAATTACAATGTTTTGACTTAAGCCCCTCGGTTTTAGTCTTAAGCCCCCTTCCTTCTAGAAACATCCAGTCATATAACTCTTCGAATGCCCAAAGGCCCCGCAGCTGGGCGCCTAATCGTATTTTATATATTCCACCCATGAAAAACATTAAAACCTTTGTTTTAATTTAAGACTTGGGTTTTTAATTATTTTTCGCTTATTCCACCAGTTTCATTTTTGAACCGTTCCGCACCATCGATCTGATCTACAGATTGGATGGTGCGGAGTGTGTCTTTCCGTGGTCCCCACCCCTCGAAAGTCAGTTGCCCAAAACCGGTGGTATCCATCGCACCGCCTTTGGGCAAAAGGTTGTTTTCCCCCGATGGCTAGCGATTCCATACACCTGCCACCACGCGTCCCATGTACTATTTGCAAAACTGTCGACCATTGCGCATTATCATTTGGACCAAGACACCTAGCGATATTGCTGTACGTCGTTCGATCTGGGCCCACTCATCCAACGGTGATCGCTTGCCGAAGCTGTCCGATGGTTAACCAAGATACACACACGATAACCGAGCTATTGTACAGTGGCAACAACATCTTCGCCGTTGATCTGATCTACAAATCAACGGTCCAAAATTCATCGCCCAGACTCTCTCCGGTTGACTTTATACCTCCGCTCTCGACCGTCGATCTCTGCGTGATCGACGGCTCAGATTCATCCTCCTCCTCTACCTCCTCAGTCAATCTCGACTGTCGATCTCTGCACGATCGATGGCTCGGATTTAATATTTCTTTCGCCCATTCTACGATCTCTCTCAATCAATCTTTACCGTTGGATGATGCCATCCGATGGCCCTGCTGTCTTCACATGCCTTCCGATGCAGTTAACCTATAAAAGCATGATTTTATAATAGTATTTTTATTTTGCAGGTTTTTAAATCATTTTCTCGAGATTTTCAAAGAAGATTCAGAGGCGAAGGGTGAAGACCCTCCCGTCTTCGATTTTTCAAAGGAAATCATCCACAGGGTGGAAATGCATGTTTCATCCGTGTTTCCTCAGGCATCGATGCCGTTTCATCTCCGCGAAGCCCTGCATATCAGCAAGAAAACCATGGATTTAACACAGTCAAAGGTTATCAGTGCTGAAGACCAAAATGTATCAGCACAGAGGATTAGAGTTAGTTTCATGGGGATTATGTCTAAAATTCTTATCAAAAGCCTAATCCCCAAATAAAACATAGTTACAGAAAACCTAAAGTGTTTTATCAAGCAGGAATGCCTCCACCGCCACAATCTGAGGAAAATCGATTCCTCTCAGCTACCACAGAGCCACCTGTTCCTCAAAGTACTCAATCAGGGGCTAAAGTTATTGATCGAATGAAGATTTTTTCCTCAGCATAGCCGGAAAGTTACTTCTGCAAGGAAACTTAATGACAAAATACCAGTAGAATTACTTCAACATTACACAGAGCCTCAAAGGTCAACAAAAGCTCCCACCGAGCTTAATCTTTATGAAAAAAAAATTAATACAGAGTACACCCATGTAAATTTCTTCATTGATCCCCTCAAAGGCCAAGAAGTCATTAAGTCTGTATTAATTGTAAATTGAGATCTTTTATCAGATCTCACCTCCTCATCCTTCTATATATACTTCTGCAAAAGATGAGTGAGGGGTTGGTTGTTGGTTTTTGTTCGATCACAAGTTGTAATACTGAAACTCTTTGAAGTAAATACATAGTCTATTGAAGTTAAAGAACAAATTGAAGTCTTGGAGATCTTGATGATATTGTTGCATGGTTGTTCCTGAGAAGGCTCTATTATTGGATCCATGAGCTTGGCTATTGGTGAAGTATTCTGAATTGTCTTATGTTTTTCCCATTTTTTCATTATGTTCCATAATTTCTTACTACAGTAGGATAGAAAGTATTAGGCTAAGAAATGACTCCTGGAAGCACCTTAGACCTGTTCATCCTTCACTGTTTTATGTTTTCTTCTGCTGAAGTATTTCAGAGGCTTTAATCTTTCTCTTTAGTCTTCATGTTTTTTTACTTCCTTAATAGTTTGAACATTTGGTTTCAACATGATTTATGGTTTTCCCTGCTTGTCTACTGCCACTTAAAAAACTATTATTGAAGTCTCCCTTTGAATTTCTTTGCTTATAGTGAATCAGATAGGACGGTTTTGATCTTGCCCTTTTCCTCACTTGAACAGTTGGCTTAAAGGTCGTTATAATTATGATCATAGATGTTTTTAGGTGTTCCCTCTTCTATGACTGTGATTATCAGTAAATCTTATATGTTTTCTAAGTCATTTGAAATAATATCTTTGAGGAAATAGGGTGTTCCCCAAATCTTAGATTTTACTTTGAAATTTGTTTTGAAATCATTGTTTGCTTAAAGGTGTGATTTGTAGAATTTATGGTTAGCCCTGTCTATCAAATAACTCTTTATTGTTTCAAATTATGCTTTCAAATTCCCTTTCTTGAGAATTAAAACCTCTCTTTCTAAATCATTAATTTTCATCTCATTCCAAAAACAAAAAGATCCTGTGGCCAAGCTAGATTTTCCCTCTGATATCCCATATCCATTGATGAGTTTTTTATGACCTTTTCTTGACTCCATTTCCCAATGAAATATATGTCTCTTCATTTCGTGTATCTTTCCTATATCTTTCATGTTCAGTTGTATCAATTCAACCCAACCAAACAAACAAATAAACACCTATACTTAATAACTAGTCTAAAATCAATACTCTAAGCGCACAAGATAAAATTTTGCAAACAAACATTTGAGAGATCCCTCTATGAGAACAGGAGGACTAGATCCTGTAACTCTAAAGATTGGTTCTGATGTTGCCTTGTCTTTTGATTTTCCAAACTATCAAAACACGGGACTCCAACATAATGGCGATCACGATGGGACCTGAGTAAAATCTGCAAAACAAAACACTCACTGTCTAAGTGTAACATAAGTAACCTTTTCAAGCACTACCAAGAAATGGTAATCATAATAGGATCTTTTGAATCAGTGACAAACTAAGTAACACTTAGGATTTTTATAAAGCCTTATCAAACCTTGAATGATTTAGTTACCAAGCCATAAGAGTGAACTCTGTACGTTTTGACACCCTAGCTAAGTGTTAGGACAGATTTAGGAAACTCTCATAACCTATAAGACCAAAATAACTTAGAAAAACCCAAAACATTTCAGTTTGGCTTCATAATAAACTTGATGGTGGACCATAAAACCTTTACCTCCAAAAGAGCTAAAAATTTCCACCTGGCCACTCCACGATCCTAAAAAATAGACCTTAAGACTCCACTGGGAAGACCCCAAGTCTTAACAGCATCAAACAAACTCAGCTAGAAGGCTGTAAGATTAAAATTTTCCTTCTTCTAAAAATATCAGTTAGACTCTTAAAGATTGTCATATTTGGTTAAAACTTTTCTTTTTCAACTGGGTCTGAAAAACATAACATAGTGGCTCCTAGAAGGATTCATACTAGAGCCTACCCTGACCCAAACCCACTAGAAGAAGTTGACAACCCTGAAAGTATACTTGGGAAATATTCCAAGATAAAATTTGCAACTATTTTCAAATCACCCTTGAGATCTAATTCAGTCCCTGAAAACCTCGCAGCCCTACACCAATCACAAGTCGACTTAAGAAATCCTTTTAGAACTAGGTCACTTGATGATATAATTCAGATAGATTATGTGTCCTCACTTTCATCCCCAAAACAAAGTGAAAAACTTGGTAGTAGAGAAACCACACCACCTTATTTACATTTCCTTCTCAATTTAGGTGTCTCTCATCCAAGGTCAACTCAACAATCTATCCCCGGTACATCGACATCTGTCCACCCAACATCCACTGTCCAAACCACCCCACTTAAAACCATTTTCCATTTTGTAAATCCACCCCCACCACCTATCATGTCAGCATGGTATGCTCCCCTAGTCCTTCCTGCACCATTAGTCAATCTCCCATAGGACTACCAATCCAAAATTCCATTATATGATGCTAACAATGCTACAACTGCATCACAACATGTAGAAAAAATGAATGACTACTTTGAAAGAAATGAAATTGATGATGATTCTGTCAAGCTTAGGTTATTCGCTCAGAGCCTAGGGGGAGAAGTAAGAAAATGGTTCAAAATTTTAGCCCCCCATAGTATTAATGATCTCCAAGGCTTCCATAAAACATTCTTAAACAAATGGGAAGTGAAGAAGAATCCTCTCCAAGTCCTTTCTGATTACAAAAATCTCCATAGAAACCCTAGGGAAAGTGTGCAGGCTTACTGCACTAGATTTAATAGTGTGTATAATGCACTTTCCCCAGAACTAAAACCTCCACAAGGCTCAGATTTAAATAAATTTCCTGAAGGGTTTGACTCTGACATGACCTATCAGCTGAGAGAAATAAATTTTGCAACTCTAGAAGATATGCAACAGGGTGCTCTTTCTGTGGAAGTCAACTTGATGGAGAAGAGAGCAAGAATGAAAACTGAGAAGAGATTGTATTTTAGAGAAGAGTCCACTCCTTCTACTTCAAGCTCAAAAATGGAGAGGATGTTGGAAGAAATGATGAAAGAGATGAGCATAATTAAGAAAGCACAAGAAAATCAAAACCAAACTGCTCCTCGAAATAGAAATCAGAATTATAGAAGAGAAAACAATCAAGACAAACAGAATGAGAATGACCAATAGATTAGACCTCCCTTCCAACAAAACTATGTGGATCAATATGAGGAAGACAGGGAGTTGGAAAGGTTGGAAGAATCTCATGTAAACTTGATTGGATTAGACAATGGGGATGATGTTTTCCTCACTGAGAAAGAACAAGGTTTCTTCTCTGATGACCAAAATAAAAACAACTATGAAGATTCTGATGACTACAGATTGGGTTTTGAGAATGCAATCATGGAGGTACATAAACAGTATGACCTTAGGAGCAATGAAAGTATAGATAATTCCAAAGATAAGAACACTAGCACTGCTGTCAAGAAAAATGCAGAAAACCAGCCCAAGAGGACAGCAGAAAAAACCAAAATTTCGGCCAAAAAACCAGACTTATACAAAGACAAAGGTTTCCAGCCAAATGTTGAACAGAGCACCCCTAGCACTTCGGCTAGTGGTCCAAATAAAACTATCCCCATCACCAGTCTAAACAAGGTTCAGCAAATCAAAGTTACTGAAAAGAATTCAATTGAAAAAACAGATGTAAATATCAACAATTCAACTATTCCTTTCAGCCTTGAGGGAGATATTGCTAAGATAAAAATTACCATCCCCCTAGTTGAACTAGTAACCCAAGAGGTGTACGAAAACCAAGTTTTGAAAGCTTTGAACTTAGGAAGTGATACTGACACCTTAAACTTGACAGATGATAAACCTGAGTTGTTGTTTGGTCCTGAAGTGGAAGGAAAATATCAATAAGGGCCTGTCCCTCCCTTCTATATTAGCTTGAACATACACGAGAAAATTTTACACAATGCCATGTTAGATTCAGGAGCTTCACACAATCTGATGCCCAAGGTGGTAATGGAGAGCTTAGGCTTAGAGATTACTAAACCATACAAAGATTTGTATTCTTTTGACTCAAGTCAAGTCAAATGTTTAGGTTTAATCAAGGATTTAGTGTTACTCTAGCTCAGATCCCTGCTAAGAGTCTGGTTATGGATATAGTTGTAGCTGACATTCCCCCTAAGTATTTCATGCTCTTATCAAGATCTTGGGGAGCCAAACTTCAGGGTAGCCTTCAAATGGACATGTCTTATGCCACCATCCCTGTTTTCAACCAAAACAAAAGACTGTACAGAAAATCTCACATGAAGTACATGGTGAGCAACATAGACAAATTGAACAACTCTCCAATCTATTCTATTCAGTCAAGTTTAGATTCCTTTATCTTATGTAACGAAGATGAAATTACTCAACAAGATAAAGAGAACATAGCCCCAACTGATTCACCAGAAGAATTGAATTTTCTCTCAAATCAACTTCAAAACATCGAAAATCAACAACAAAAAGAAAACGAAAATGAGTCAAACATAATTTGGACAGTAAAATTTGATGGATCCTGTAATAAATCAAGCGCATGTGCAGGCGTGTGGATCCAGAATACGAATCGGAGTTTTTCATACAAATTGGATTTCCCGTGCACTAACAATATCGCTGAGTAAGAGGCCCTCCTCCTAGGCTTACAATTGATTAAACAATTAAAAGCCCAGAAGATATCAATCTTAGGGGATTTTGAACTTATCATAAAACAAATCAAAGGAGAATACTCAGCTAAAAATCCAAGACTTAGGGAATATCAAAACACTGCCCTTGATCTATTAAAAACCTTTGAAAAATACGAACTTGTTTTCATTCCTAGAGCATTTAATCATTTAGCAAATGAACTTGCTTTCAATGCCAGTAACTGCCAAATACCTGAAATAAACAAACAGCTTACCGTAAAGGTAAAACACAGGCCTGCTATGCCTGATAATGAAGATCACTGGTAGGTGTTTGACTCTGACAAACACATAAACGATTTCTTGAAATCAGAAAACGATTTTAGTATACCAATATCTTTCTTTAGTAGGGCCTTGAGAGATGCTCCTCTCAAATATAACATCATGGAGAAGCAAGCCTTAGCATTAGTGAAAGCATTAAAATACTTTATGGTATAAATTTTACACTCTCACATAATTGCTTTTGATCCACATACTGTTTTCAAGGACATTCTAAGTCAAGACCCTGATGGTAAAAGGGGAAAATGGATTGCAACTATTCTTGAGTATGACTTAGAGATTAGGCCCACCAAACTGGTTAAAGGGCAAGGATTAGCAAAACTTATGGCTGAGTCTAACTTCCAAGCACTAGACATGAATATGGTAGACATGTTGGAAGAAATAGAGGAATCTAATGCTCCTTTTATTGAAGAAACAATTTCTGAATTCTCCTTGGTATGCTGACATTATTTATGTGCTTTTATATTTAAATACCCCTCCTTATTTGTCTAAAACTAAAGCTATATTCTTGAAACAAAAGGCTTTGAGTTTTTGTATCTTAGATGGAGTATTATATTGGAAAAATGTTGTTGGAATTTTTCTTAAATTTTTACTTGAAGATGATGCAGGAAAAATCATGCATGAGTTGCATGAAGGAGAATGTGGAGGAAACCTCTACTGGAAGGCCACAGCAAACAAAATTCTTAGATCTGGTTACTATTGGCCTACCCTTTTCCTAGACACTCAAAATCTGGTCATGTCTTGCCATAAGTGTCAAATCTTTGATGGAAAGAGAAAACTCCTTCCCTTACCTTTACACCCTATCAGAGTTGAGGCACCTTTTCAAAAATGGGGTTTACACTTCATTGGGGAAATTCACCCATCCTCCTCAGCTCAGCATAAATGGATCCTCATAGCTACTAACTTCTTTACCAAATGGATAAAAGCTATACCATCCAAGAACGCTAATGACTCTGTCATTATCAAGTTCCTTGAAACAAATATCCTATCCAGATTTGGTTGTCCCAGAAAAATCATAACAGACAATGCTGCTGATTTTAAATCTAAGAATAAGGGAATGGATTAGTTGAATCTTCCAACAAGAGTCTCATCAATATAATCAAAAAGCTGTTGGAGAAAAATTTAGAAATCATGGCACAGTAAACTGGCTCATGCCTTATGGGCTGATAGGTTGACTACAAATAAATCAATAAACATGTCCCCCTATTAGTTAGTTTATGGCATGGATGCAGTCTTTCCCACCTCGTTGGGAGTGCCAATCATGAAGCTCCTTCAAGAAGTGCAGATTGAAGAGAATGATATGTAGAGAAGAATCAACCAGACAATCCATTTACAACAAACCAGAGAGGAAGTCTATGAAAGAACACAGTTAGTCCAAGAGAATATTAAGAAGCTATTCGATAAAAAGACCAAGGCAAACAATTTCCAAGTTGGAAATGTTGTTCTTAAATGGGATTCAAGAAGAGAAGAGAAGGGAAAACATGGCAAGTTTGAGAATTTGTGGAAAGGGCCCTATATTATTCATGCTGAGAGGGGTCACAATGCATTTTTCTTAAAATAATTGAACGGAGAAGATCTATATGGAAGTCCTGTCAATGGCAGGATGCTCAAGCATTACTTCTGCCAAGAATCTTAAGTTTCAAAGCATTTATTTTTGTAAATATCATATTCTAACCATTGTATTCAAAATTAGAAAAATCAAAAATACAAAAACAAAGAAAGAAAGAAAAGAGGGCAGATTGTAAAAATAGTAAAGGTATAGCCCCATACCAAAAAAGAGAAACAAATCCTAAAAGTGTGCAAGCTCAAATGCCACTCCTGAAAAACACACTTCTAGTTATTCAAGCAATTTAATCTTGACTAATTAGCTTTAAATTTTCTGCTAATAGGATAGTGAATTCAATTGGCCAAACTGTTTAGGCTTGGCTTATCAGTAGATAGTTTAGGATAGAAATTAAAGGTTAGAACATGCTCAAAATCTAAACCTAAATTTCCAAGCAAAATAATGACTCAAACCTGTTTTGTTTTTTGAGTCAAAAAGGATAAAAAACTGGTTCTAATTAGCTCAAAATCTGAACCAGATGGAAAAGGAAAGAAACAGCTCAAACAAAAGTCAAAATAGAGCTGTAAAAAGGGAAGGAAATGTTTTCAACTTTCAAATCTAAAGCCTTCCATTTTTTATTTGATTTTTCTGCAAAATAAATTTCTATGTGCAACTTGTCTTTATGCCATAGACCAGCATCAAGTTAGACTATTCAATCCTGACTTGAGTGCTTCTAAATTTCTGTTGTAGAATTTAGAGAATACAAATCTGTTGGACAGTTTAATCCCAACAGATGGTAGATTAGGTAGGGAAGCATCTGAACTCAACTGTTTAATCTGAGTTCAAGGAGAAATAAGGAGTAGAAATAGATTATATTTCCTGCTTTCAGAAAGAATAAATGTTGTGAATAGATTTTGCAAATCCAAATGCACTCTAATGAAGAAAAAATGTTAGATCTGTAGGATTAGGTAGGTAGAAGTTTGTATTGATGAAGGATCATTGTTTTCATGGCTGCTAATATGTTTTCAGAGCACATTATCCACAGAAAGAAAAGCAACCCAATGGATTAGGCAACTAATTAGCCTCCCAGAGAACATTAAAGGATTAGGTACAGGTTGGCCTTCCAGAGAATGCATGTCTAAATTCTTGATGCCTTCAAAAAGGCACCATCCCCAAGTGGAGCCACTGTTAGCCACCTATAAATATTTGTTATACCAAAAGGTGGCTAAGACTGTTTAAGCCTTCAAGGAACAAATTTCATTGCTAAAATTTGTTGGCTCTTGAAGACTCTTGAAGGCCTCCTTCCTTTTCTCTGTCCAAAACTTCACTGATATTCCCATCTTACACTCAGAAGTCCTGCTTATTTCCGACCCAGAATGCTGCTTCAAAGTCATCATTTTCCCCTTCTCCCAATCAAAACTAACCCTCATTTGCCCCTTCTCTTTCTCCATAAAACTCCTCGATTCTCATGATACTTTTTCTCCCTTTCATGAAAATCCCCTTTCTGTATTTTAAAACTCATTTTTAAACTATATCGAAACCCCCATTTCCTTTGAAAAATGTTGAAAAATCATAAAAAATACAATGTTTTGACTTAAGCCCCTTGGGTTTAGTCTTAAGCCCCCTTCCTTCTAGAAACCTCCGGTCATATAACTCTTCGAGCGCCCAAAGGCCTCGCAGCCTGGCGCCTAATCATATTTTATATATTCCGCCCACGAAAAACATTAAAACCTTTTTTTAATTTAAGACTTGGGTTTTTAATTATTTTTTGTTTATTCCGCCAGTTTCATTTTTGAACCGTTCCGCACCGTCGATCTGATCTGTAGATCGGACAGTGTATAGTGCGTCTTTCCATGGTCCCCACCACTAAAATCCGGTTGCCCAAAACCGGCGGTATCCATCACACCGCCTTTGGGAAAAAGGTTGTTTTCCCCGGATGGCCAGCGATTCCATACACCTGCCGCCACGCGTCCCGTGTACTATTTGAAAAACCGCCGTCCATCGCGCATTATCGTTCAGACCAGGACACCCAGCGATATTGTTGTACGCCGTCTGATCTGGGCCCACTCATCCAACATTGATCACTTCCCGAAGCTGTCCGATGGTTAACCAAGATACACACACGATAACTGGGCTATCGTACAGTGGAAACGGCATCTTCGCCATCGATCTGATCTGCAGATCGATGGTCCAAAATTCATCGCCCAGATTCTCTCCGTTTGACTTTACACCCCCGCTCTCGACCGTCGATCTCTGCGCGATTGACGACTCAGATTCATCCTCCTCCTCTGCCTCCTTGTTCAATCTCGACCGTCGATCTCTGCATGATCGACGGCTCGGATTTAATCTTTCTTTCGCCCATTCTACGATCTCTCCCGATCAATATTGACCGTTGGATGATGCCATCCGACGTCCCCGCTGTCTTCACATGCATTTCAATGCAGTTAACCTATAAAAGCAGGATTTTATAATATTATTTGTATTTTGCAGGGATTTAAATCATTTTCTCGAGATTTTCAAAGAAGATTCAGAGGCAGAGGGTGACAACCCTCCCATCTTCGATTCGTCAAAGGAAATCATCCACAGGGTGGAAATGCACGTTTCATATATGTTTCCTCAGGAAACGATGTTGTTTCATCTCTGTGTAGCCCTACATATCAGCAAGAAAACCATGGATTTAACATAGTCAAAGGGTATCAGTGCTGAAGACCAAAATGTATCAGAACAGAGGATTAGAGTCAGTTTCATGGGGATTAAGTCTAAAATTCTTATCAAAATGCTAATCCCCAAATAAAACACAGTTACAGAAAACCTAAAGTGTTTTATCAAGCAGGAATGCCTCCACCGCCACAATCTGAGGTAAATCGATTCCTCTCAGCTACCACTGAGCCACCTGTTCCTCAAAGTACTCAATTAGGGGCCGAAGTTATTGATCGAATGAATATTTTCGCCTCAGCACAGCCGGAAAGTTACTTCTGCAAGGAAACTTAATGACAAAATATCAGCAGAATTACTTCAACATTACACAGAGCCTCAAAGGTCAACAAAAGCTCCCACCGAGCTTAATCTTTATGAAAAAACATTTAATACAGAGTACACCCATGTAAATTTCTTCATTGATCCCCTCAGAGGCAAAGAAGTCATTAAGTTTGTATTAATTGTAAATTGAGATCTTTTATCAGATCTCACCTCCTCATCCTTCTATATATACTTCTGTAGAAGATGAGTGAGGGGTTGGTTGTTGGTTGTTTTTCGATCACAAGTTGTAATACTGAAACTCTTTGAAGTAAATACATAGTCTATTGAAATTGAAGAACAAATTGAAGTCTTGGAGATCTTGATGATATTGTTGCATGTTTGTTCCTGAGAAGGCTCTATTATTGGATCCATGAGCTTGGCTGTTGGTGAATTATTTTGAACTGTCTTATGTTTTTCCCCTGTTTTCATTATGTTCCATAATTTCTTACTACAGTAGGATAGAAAGTATTAGGCTAAGAAATGACTCCTGGAAGCACCTTAGACCTATTCATCCTTCATTGTTTTATGTTTTCTTCTGCTGAAGTATTTCAGAGGCTTTAATATTTCTCTTTAGTCTTCATGCTTGTTTACTTCCTTAATATTTTGAAAATTTGGTTTCAGCATGATTTATGGTTTTCCCTGCTTGTCTGTTGCCACTTAAAAAACTATTATTGAAGTCTCCCTTTGAATTTATTTGCTTATAGTGAATCAGAGAGGACGGTTTTGATCTTGCCCTTTGTCCTCACTTGAACAATTGGCTTAAAGGTCATTATAATTATGATCATATATGTTTTTAGGTGTTCCCTCTTCTATGACTATGATTATCAATAAATCTTATATGTTTTCTAAGTCATTTGAAATAAGATCTTTGAGGAAATAGGGTGTTCCCCAAATCTTAGATTTTACTTTGAAAGTTGTTGAAATCATTTTTTGCTTAAAGGTGTGATTTGTAGAATTTATGGTTAGCTCTGTCTATCAAAGAACTCTTTATTGTTTCAAATTCCCTTTGTTGAGAATTAAAACCTCTCTTTCTAAATCATTAATGTTCATCTCATTCCAAAAACAAAAGGATCCTGTGGCCAAGCTAGATTTGCCCTCTGATATCCCATATCCATTGATGAGTTTTTTATGCCCTTTTCTTGACTCCATTGCCCAATGAAACAGATGTCTCTTCATTCCGTGTATCTTTCCTAGACCTTTCATGTTCATCTGTATCAATTCAACCCAACCAAACAAAAAAATAAACACTTGTACTTAATAACTAGTCTAAAATCAATACGATAAGGACACAAGATAAAATTTTGCAAACAAACATTTAAGAGATCTCTCTTTGAGAACAGGAGGACTAGATCCTTTAACTCTAAATATTGGTTTTTATGTTGCCTTGTCTTTTTATTTTCCAAACTATCAAAACACAGGACTCCAACACCGCACAACGGAAACCACGAGTTTCGTAAACTTGGGCGATTACAGTCGTGTCGCGACATGGAAACCCAAGTTCCCCTCACTAGGGGCGTGGTTTTCATCATGGCGGGAGATGGAAACCGTAAGGTTCCTAGAACTAGGCAGTTTCCCTCGTGCCACGAAATAGAAGCCCCAAAGTTTCGCAAGCTTGGGCGGTTCTCCGTCGTGCCGCGACATGGAAACCCGAGCTCCCCACACCGAGGCCACGGTTTCTTTCATGGCGGGACATGGAAATCCCCAAGTTTCCCGGAATTGGGAAGTATCCGTCGTGCTACAAAATGGGAATCCCCGAGCTCTGTGGACCCTGAGCGACGGTTTTCGTCGCGCCGTGACATGGAAACTCGAAGCTCCCCATAGTTGGGCGGCGGTTTCTGTCACGCTGCGGTATGGAACCCCCAAGTACCCCATGCTGGGGTTGCGGTTTCCATCGCGGTGGGACATGGGAACCCCAGGTTTCCCAGACTTGGGAAATTTTTTGCCATGCCACAAAATGGAAACTCCGAGTTTCTCCAAATTGGGGCAGTTGTCTGTCGCGTGGCGAAATGGAAGCCCCTGAGTTTCATTAACTTGGGTGGTGGGTTTGTACATGCTGCGACATGGAAAAAACCCAGAGTTCCATAGAGGCTTGGATCCTCGGTTTCAAAACACCACCAGTTCCCTAGACTCGAGCGACGGTTTCCATCATCATGGAAACCCCAAGTTTCCAGTGTGACATAAATCAAGGAAACCCGCGGTTTCCGTCGGGGGTAGGACATGGAAACCCCAAGTTTCCTGGGCTCGGGCGCAGCCCTCTGCCATGTGCCATGAAATGGAAACCCCAATTTCCCCAGCGTGTTTCCCTCGGGGGCGCGGGAGGACGCGGAAACCCCAAGTTCCGCAGGCCTGGGCTGGTTTTATATCGTGTCGCGACATGGAAATTTGGGGTTTCCATGTCACTGACCATAAGTTCCATAGATTGGCGACCCCTCTCGTATCCATGGCATGGAAACCCCAAATTTCCCACCCCCAAGCAAGAAATTCATTTTTGAGATGCGAACAAAAGAAATGATGTTTGAATGAAAAGGACGGGGGGGGTAGAAAAGGTGCAACGACGATAGTAGTCCGAATTTTGAATAAAGTGACAAGAGAGAAGCTCTGAATCAAGGCAACCAGGGGCTGAATCTCCGTGGATCGTGGCAGCAAGGCCACTCTGCCACTTACAATACCCCGTCTCATGTTTAAGTCGTCTACAAAGGATTCTTCTCAACGATCGTTTGAAATTGAACTTCAAAGCTGCCCTGACCGAGATGCTTCACGATCGCGGTTTGTAAATGACACGAGCCCCTGGGGGCAACAAAGAGACGCCCCTAATGTGAGTCGAGATACAGTCGAAGAGTGACATGCACCACTTGTAGCGTGGATTCTAACTTAGAGGTGTTCAGTCATAATCCGACACACGGTAGATTCGCACCACTGGCTTTTCAACCAAGTGCAATGACCAATTGTGTGAATAAACGGTTCCTCTTGTATTAATTTGAATTACTATTGCGGTGCGATTCATTATTAGGGTAAAAATAACCTGTCTCACGACGATGTAAACCCAGCTCACGTTCCCTATTGGTGGGTGAACAATCCAACACTTGGTGAATTTTGCTTCACAATGATAGGAGGATCCGACATCGAAGGATCAAAAAGAAATGTCGCTATGAACGCTTGGCTGCCACAAGCCAGTTATCCCTGTGGTAACTTTTCTGACACCTCTAGCTTCAAATTCTAAAAGTCTAAAGGATCGATAGGCCATGCTTTCACGGTTTGTATTCGTACTAAAAATCAAAATAAAATGAGCTTTTACCCTTTTGTTCCACACGAGATTTTCGTTCTCGTTGAGCTCATCTTAGGACACCTACATTATCCTTTAACAGATGTGCCGCCCCAGCCAAACTCCCCACCTGTCAATGTCTTCTGCCTGGATCGACCTGCCGAAACATGCCTTAAAGCCAAAAACAGGGGTATTGCCCCATCTCTGCCCCACAGAATAAGTAAAATAACATTAAAAGTAGTGGTATTTCACTTGCGCCGAAAACAGCCCCCACTTATTCTACACCTCTCAAGTCATTTCACAAAGTCGGACTAGAGTCAAGCTCAACAGGGTCTTCTTTCCCCGCTGATTCTACCAAGCTTGTTCCCTTGGCTATGGTTTTGCTAAATAGTAGATAGGGACAGTGGGAATCTCGTTAATCCATTCATGCACATCACTAATTATATGATGAGGCATTTGGCTACCTTAAGAGAGTCATAGTTACTCCCACCATTTACCCGCGCTTGGTTGAATTTCTTCACTTTGACATTCAGAGCACTGGGCAGAAATCACATTGCGTCAGCATTCGCAGGGACCATCGCAATTATTTGTTTTAATTAAACAATCAGATTCCCCTTTTCTGTACCAGTTCTGATTCGACTGTTCATCGCCTAGGGAAAATCCCCCACGAGGGGGCATTCTACGCCCGTAGCCCAATCGGCACGCGACTGCTCACCCTCGCCACGAGAGCATCTCGGGCAGACTGCCGACAGCCCACGAGTTGAGGGCACAGACCCCTAGGCCCAGCCCTCAGAGCCAATCATTTTCCCAAAGTTATGGATCCGTTTTGCTGACTTCCCTTACCTACATTGTTTTATTGACTAGAGGCTATTCACCTTGGAGACCTGATGCGGTTATGAGTACGACTGGGCATGAACGGTACTCGGTCTTCCAGATTTTCAAGGGCTACCGATGGCGAACTGGACACTGCAAGACATGCGATGCTCTTCCAGCTACTAGACCCTATCTCTGGGTGAACCGATTCCAGGGTGGGCACGCTGTTAAAAAGAAAAGATAACTCTTCTCGGGGTCCCTGATGACGTCTCCGGATTTCCTAACGTTTCCGCCCGCTGCCACGTCCCGGTTCGGGAATATTAACCCGATTCCCTTTCGATGCTCGTGCAGAGTGCACCCTTGATACAAGGCTTCCCCATCTCTTAGGATCAACTAACCCATGTTCAAGTGCTGTTCACATGGAACCTTTCCCCACTTCAGTCTTCAAAGTTTTCATTTGAATATTTGCTACTACCACCAAGATCTGCACCGGGGGCTGATCCACCCAAGTTCACGCCCAAGGTTTCTCAACGACCCCCACATCCTCCTACTCATCGAAGCTAGGCAATTGCTCCGACGGTCGAGTATAGGTTGCGTGCTTCAGCACCATCCATTTTCGGTGCTACTTGATTCGGGAGGTGAGTTGTTACACACTCCTTAGCGGATTTCGACTTCCATGACCACTGTCCTGATGTCTTAATCAACCAACACCCTTTGTGGGATATAGGTTAGCACGTAATTCGGCACCGTAACTCAACTTTCGTTTCATCCCGCATCGCCAGTTCTGCTTACCAAAAATGGCCCACTTGGAGCTCTTGATTCCA
>JAXQQM020073348.1:0-97517 GCA_034641835.2 Pinus albicaulis | reverse complement strand
TTGACCTAGGGTTTCATACGCTCTCTGCTGCGGCTGCAAGCCGATACTGGCCGAACAGGGGAAGCCACCAGGGGTTTGATCTCTATGCTGCCCCTGCAAACCCTTGCGTAGATGCATCTGTGGGGCGATGGCACCAGCATTTACCCATTTGCGGCCAGGCGACGGATGAAAAGATTACTATGGATTGGTGGAACTTTCTCGCGGCGGATATTTTTTGGATCCCCTGCAGACTTGACTGCTGGTCTGTATTTACGTTTTTGACTACACACCTGGACGAAATCCCTCTATTATCGACTGTGGGTGACTTATATGCAGGTGCACGCCACTGGTGGTCTGTTGGGCATAGAATCCTCCCGCCGGCATTTGAGGTGCGCTGGTCACCTCACCCCCTGATGTATTATTCGACAACATTTGGTGGCGAGGGCATCGTTGCTTGGTTTTGTTTTCAGGTTTGCGTTGGGGTCACACATCGGATCCGGAAGCTGCATACCCTATGCGCATCGGTTCAATGGTCACATCCCCACAGTGCTGCTCCTCGCTGGTGGGCTGCACCTGGACAACCGGCCTCCATTAATGGTACAAAGATTCAAGAGTCGGTTAGGCCACCTCTGATGCAAACGTATCTGGAAGAGCTAGCGCCCGGAAACAACTGCAATGCAAATACAAATCAGGTAAACACACACAGCTTTCAGATTTTTCTCAAGAAGCCTAAGGGAAACAGTATATTGCTATGGATTAATGTATCTGATCAGGTTTCAAACCTGAAACAATCTATTTGGCAAATCACTGGTTATCCAAGTCACGTCCAATCCCTCATCCATGGAGGGAAGTCGCTACAGGATTCCAGCAAACTCTGCGACTATGGTATTTGCCCTGCAGATACCATTTACCTCAACATGCGACTGAGAGGTGGTGCTGCTGGGCAGCATAGTGCACAAGGATCTCGGGGTATGTCCTATAAGAATACACTAACAGGAAAAAATACATCTGCAATCCCTACGGCACAGGCTGCAAATGGCAATGTGCCGAGACCCTACATAGTAGAGCTACAGGACCAAACCCCAGCATTAAAAATAAACAACTCAGCAGCAGAGGAGCATATAAAGACATATGAAGCCCAGGCATTAATCTGCCGCTTCAACGGCTTCTGGCCCAAACCCATGGACCTATTTCAATGGATCTTCACACAATGGTCTTTGGAATGTGAAATACATCTCTCTTCCAAGGGGTTTTTTATCGTTAAATTTCAAACCTCAGAGGAAAGAGATATCGTAATCAGAGAGGGGCCTTGGTTCTGGGGGTCCACGGGGCTGTTTATAACCCCATGGTTTCCAGATTTTGACCCAAATACCATGTCAGTTGCCAGATTACCAGTATGGGTGAGACTCTACAACCTGCCTCTTCATTTCTGGAATGAACAGGTTCTCGAGAGCATAGGGAATAGCCTCGGGAGGTATATCAAAACATACACGGAAAGAATAGAACAAAGAATTTTCACCTTTGCTCGGATCTGTGTAGAAGTAGATTTAAGCAAAGGGCTACCGGAGAATATCATGCTGATTTATAAGCACCAAAACTGGCTGCAATCACTTGATTACGAGAACACTGCGTTTAGATGCAGGAACTGCAGGATGACAGGTCATCTTCAAAATACATGTCCAGAAGCTAAGAAAACAAATAGCAAAAAGAAACCGAATAGGAAGCAGAGGAAAGGTTGGCAGTATCCCCCTCCTGACTCAGAGGAGGACGAGGCAGAAGAAGAAGAGGAACAAGCTCCGCAAGGAAGTAAGCAGCCAACACAGGAGCCAGAGGTACAAACAGAGGATATGACTGCACCCATGGATCCACACCTTCAAACAAAACATTCAGACAGGAATGTCGAGGACATGGGCAGCGGAGGGATTAAAAGACATCATACATCAGAAACATCAGATTTGGACAAGGACACAGGAATCCATAATGCAGAAAATCAGATTGTCCTTGCCACTTGTGTTCCATCCCAGGGCGAATGGTGCAAGGTTGAGAAGAAGAAAGGCAGAAAAACCTGAGTGTGGGACGCTTTTCCCACTTTCCAGCAGTTTCTAGTTTTCTCTGTCTCTTTCTCTCTTCCCAGTTCTCTCTCTTTTTCTTTCATTCTTTCTGAATGCAAGGTAGCCTAGCTACAACGCATTGTGTGCCAAAGCACATGTGCCCATTGGGCTATTTCTGAAAATGCTTCAATGCATATGCTATGTGTAACTTTTCATTTCTATAAATAAAAAGTTACCGATTTTTTCTGTGGAAAATATTAAAAAGAAAAGAAAAAACGTTAAGAATATTACAGATGTCAAACTCCATTTCAGCAGATAACTGAATGAGTGGCTTTTTAAAAACACACATGGAGATTATCCTTTGAAACTACCCGACTGAGTCTGCATTGCGATTTATTTTTAAGAAGCGAGACGCAATACATCTTAGTAAAATCAAAAAGGCCATTGAAGTAAACCCTGTAGGCCGTTCCGAGAAAAAATGTTGTATGTTGTGAAATTCAAAACCTTTATTTTTAATCATGTGAAGTTGAGAATTGTGTGAGTGGATTTTCTCTCAATTCCTTCTTGCATTTGTTATTATTAAAGTTTTGATTACTGATAATTATATTTTCTAAATGGTAACTAAGTTCAAGCTACAAAATAATTTAGTATTTTTTAAGTTACAAAATAATTTAGTATTTTTATGTTAATTGTTTCTATGTGTATTAAACTTAGAATTGTTTATTTATTAATGATATGGATAAATAAACAAACAAAATTAGAACAAAATTTAGTGATTGAACACACATATATTACATTTAGATATGAAATTTAGTTGAAATGATTTATAATTAGTTTTACTCATTAAAATCATGTTAACAATACTGATTTGATTTATTAATAAGAAAATTACTAAATAGATTTTTTTTTAATTACACCTCAATAATATTAAAATTATAATTTGAAAAAAAAATTATAACCTGATATTTTATATTCATTACACACTTGAAATAAAAATATAAAGAATTAAATATAATAACTAATATATTATTTTAAAATTAATAATAGTAAGTACAATATAATTAATCAAATCTCAAAGAAACTAATAACTAATTTAAAATGAAATAATGGAAAAATCATCTAAAGAATAAGTAAGACAGTATTAAATATGAGAAGAAATCTAAATAAATTAATTCATCAATTACAATGTTATTCACAACAAAAGAAAATACACATGTAAAACAAAATAAAATATATATTGGGTTGGTGAATAATGAATAAAGTTTATTTCAGAATAATTATTAGCACCCATAATATTCATAAAATAAAACACAGATACTAAGTAATGTATTGGATATGATCTCTCAATAGTTACTAATAAGCAGATAGGGACATTTGTGAAAATAATCAATTTGTTATTGACATAAAAATATCTTTCTTTGGTCTTCCTAGCCTTCCCAACATTGGAGTTTTCAGATACTTGTAGCATTATCTAAATCAAAAGAAAAATTTTATTGTGAAGAGTCTATGCTATAAATATATGTGTTATTGTTATCTATAAAACCAAATCTAATGTAGAATCCATGGTCAATATAGAAACTATTAGATCATAGAAATTTTTGTATGTTCAACACAAAATATTTGAAGATTCTTTTGGCTTACTTTTATGTGGCACACTTACCATCACTTGCAAATCTACACTAGATTAAAATAATGACAACTACTATATGGGCATAATAAGTGAGACTCTAATGAATATGTAGTCAAATAGCCAATAACTACATCAATAAATTGAAAACCAATGGATTAGGGAGTCCAATTGAACACAACTATTTCCATGAGTCTATTTATTTTAATTTTTGGAAGAATTTCCTATGTTTAAATTACATAGAGTCTCCAAGAATTTATTGGAATCATAAGTTTTAAATCCATATACCTAGTGAAAAAACCATTGTAAACAATAAAAACTAAGATTTGGCCAAAAAAATTCCACCTATTTCAATCCAAAACTCCAAAACATAACACCTAACTCATTTATAGTAACATATAAAAACCTCATAATTGACTCCAACAACTCAAAATGAATGGCGAATAAAACTATATAACCACTACATGTGAGAGGTGTGTTCTCCAATAATTCTCCTTGACTTACATATCCATGATGTGGAATCTCTATTGTTTTCTAAGATATTGAGACTTACACCAATATAATTCCATGTAAAGAAGCATAGAGCCTAATGTATGTATCTCTACTTCTGAAAGAATATGTCATGAGCCCCATGTGTACCCTACCAAGAAGTTCTTTTGGCTACTAGCTTATGTTGTGGAATCTTTATCATTGTCCAATACATTGAGACATTGCAATATGATGTGTAAAATGGCATGTGGATCCTAATGTATATACATCTAATTGTGAGATGATATATCCATGAAATCAAGTGTTCCCTAGAAGAATTCTTCTTGGGGTACACACCCATTCTCTCATTTAATTCACGGTCACATATCTCACTATTCGATGTAAAATGACATAGATCCCAATACATATAGATTTATTGTTGAAGCTAGAAAACAATGTAAATTAGTATGATTTTGAAAAAGTCCATAGGAAACTTTTGCATGCCCAAAGGATTCTCTAAGGTGGTGAATCCATTTTTACCATCAAAAAAAATATTCAAACAATGCTATGGGATTTCTTAAAAATTTTCAAGGCTAATTCATGAAATAGCCAATCACTACATCAACAAATTGAAAAGAAATGGATTAGATAGTCCAATTGAACATAACTATTTCCAAAATTTTCCATCTAGAGTAATCATGAGGTAGTACCTCTCTCAAGAAATGCTTTAAAAAATATTTCCAAAAGTCTATTTATTTTAATGTTTAGAAGAATTTCCTATGTTTAAGTTACAAAAAATCTCGGATAATTTATTCGAATCATAAGTTTTGAATCCATATACCTAGTCAAAAACCCATTAAAAAAAAAAAAACTAAAATTTGGCCAAAATAATTACTACCTATTTCAAGCAAAAACTCCAAAGCATAAAACCTAACTCATTTCTAATAACATCTTAAAAAAACTCATAATTGACTCCAACAAATCAAAATGAATAGTCCACAAAACTATATAGCTAGTAAATGTGAGCACTTTTTTCCACCAATATTTCGGATTAATTCTTCAAAATGTTACATTGGATGCACATGATAACCCATGCTCTCCCAACCTGGATCCTACCACATTTATTATGGAGGAGAGAAATACAAAAACTAAGGATAAAATATCAACATTTATTGGGCATAAAAATTGTTTTTAACTTGTATCCCCCAAAACAAGGAGACCAAACCTACTAGCAACAATCATCATGGAACTCTTATTGGGGATTAAAAAAAAGAAAATATAGCCCTAAAAACAAGGAGAACAATCCTACTAGCAACCATCATCAAGGAACTTGAGGAAAATTGTGTGCATGTCTAGTCACAAATACAACCATTCCTCATCATGGAGCTTGAGGTAAATTTTGTGCATTTCTAGCATCAGGAGCTATTGGAGGACCATGAACTTCATTGGCATGAAATTTGTGAAGCCCTAGGTGTGCCTCAATCTCATTTAAACGGTCATTTGTGCTCTTATGAATCCTTCTAAGGGAACCAAAGCTATCAATCATACCCATTTGATTATGCTCCAAATCATTCAATTTTCTCATTACTTCATCTTGGTCATACATATGTTGTCCTCTCATACTGTCCAAAATAGCCATTATATTTTCCATGTGCAAGTCTAAGGATTCCAAAAATGGTTGCTCGCCCTCTCTGTCAGGTTGCTCGCCCTCTCTGTCAGGTAATTCTCCCCCAGATTCATCTCTCATGACCCCCTCACCATCTACCACTTCCCCTTGCACATCCACTCCCTCTACCCTAGGAGGGGGCCTAATCTCCCTATGATCCTGAAACACCTGCCTCAACATTTCAATTAGTCAAAAAAACCACCAAAATAGGATACCCACCAAGGTTCAAAATTTTTCCCTTGAATTAGATAAAAGAGAAAAATGGCAATTCCCAACGCTACTAGTTCCTTAACCACCCTCTGAAAACTGTAAACTTCCCCACCCTTGTGGAGAAATGGTGCCACAACCAACCTTAGAGAGGCACACCCAAAAAATACCACTGCAATTAAACAAACACTAGACTCCCTTCACCTAGCACTCAAAGTGCTAAAGCTAGAGCTTCCCTTAATTGGCTACTTCCTTAAGCATAAAGTCCCTGAAAAGAAAATAAATAAAAATCAATAATAAGACAATACCCATAATTTAACAGAAAGAAAACACTTACATATAAATAACTTCTAAAGGAAATAAGCATCCACAAACCTTTCCCCAATTACCACACCTTCTACCAAAGCCACATTGTAAGCTCAGCTACAGAACTAAAGTTATTTTATACAAGTAAAAATGCACACATAAAATACATATATATACTCCGCCTTTATATTGCTACCCAAGCTATAGCCCATAACCTTAAACTAAAAGCAAAGTAACTAAAAAAAAAAATCAAAAAAATTATAACTAACTCTACCCTTTTGGAAGCTTTGGAACAACCCAAGCCAATTGTCCTCGTGTACTCCAGAAGGTTATCTGCCACTCTGGATGCTTTACCCACAACAAAGTCATCTCCCTATTCGTACACCATCAATATTAGTTATTTACATTTTTATTAATATTAATCTCATTCCTTATAATGCAATTGATTTATATTAAATAAAACATTCAAAATATTATTAAATTATTATTTTTTATCAAATCTCTTAATTTAATTTATTTATATTAAATGAAATGTTAAAAATATTATTAAATTATTATTTTTTGACTAAATCTTTTAATTTAATTTAATAATTTAATTTATTATTGATCTTAACCTGTTTAATTTGACCTAAATATATTATTTATTATTATTTATTTTTGACATTCCATTAAAATATGATATTGGTTACTTAGCAATTTTTTAATTTTATTTTTAAAAAATTTAATTTATTTTAATCTAAATGTAACATTAAATTATTTTTTTTTACCAAATCTTTTAATTTAATTTATTTATATTAAATAAAACGTTAAAAATATTATTAAATTATTATTTTTTTGACTAAATCTTTTAATTTAATTTATTTATATTAAATAAAATGTTAAAAATATTATTAAATTATTATTCTTTTTACCAAATCTTTTAATTTAATTTAATAATTTAATTTATTATTGATCTTAACCAGTTTAAGTTGACCTAAATATATTATTTATTATTATTTATTTTTGACATCCCATTAAAATTTGATTTTGGTTACTTGAGCAATTTTTTAATTTTACTTTTTTTAAAAATTAATTTATTTTAATCTAAATAAAACATTAAATTATTATTTTTTTACCAAATCTTTTAATTTAATTTATTTATATTAAATAAAATATTAAAAATATTATTAAATTCTTTTTTTTTTGACTAAATCTTTTAATTTAATTTATGTACATTAAATAAAATGTTAAAAATATTATTCAATTATTATTTTTGACCAAATCTTTTAATTTAATTTATTATTGATCTTAACCACTTTAATTTGACCTAAATATATTATTTATTATTATTTATTTTTGGCATCCCATTAAAATATGATTGGTTACTTGAGCAAATTTTTAATTTTACTTTTTTTTTTTAAATTTAATTTATTTTAATCTAAATGTAACAATTTTGTAATTTAATTATTTTATTCCAAAAGCTATTTTTTCACATAAAAAGTGTAGCATGCCACATTTTCATTATAATTATTAACTACTTTCCTTATAATTATTTGTTTTTGAATTTTGCTTTATTCTTATAATTTCAATTTTTTACAAATATTCTCGATAATTTTCTTTTTCATAATGTTTGTTGCAACACTCACCTTCCTAGCCTTTTAAGATGTCAAAATTATAGTGAGCTCGGGAGGCTTCTCTCCAAGCTTTTTGACCATAGTAATAAAATATTAAATCAAACTAAATAACTCTTTTTATCATCATAATAATAATGATTAGTTGATTAATTTTACTAAATATTTTTTTTAATTTTAATTTGAATGAGATTAATTTTTTGTTAATTTAAAAATAACAGTTACATTTGACTACATAAATATTGTTTATTCACAACTAATTTACTATATATAGTATTAAATTGTAAATATGTTTTGTTATAATACCATGGGCCAATACCATTAATAACTATACATGAGAGAAACCATCTATCATGACATAAACAGTTACAATATAACAATATTTTTAACCATTCATATTCACGCCCACTTTATCATGTATATTAATAATTACGCGATGAGCTAATACCATGGATGATCTATAACTCCTAAAAACAATTTCCAATTTCAAAATAAAATTATTTTAATTGAAGTTAATTTTTTAACATTTTCTTATTAAGTATATAAAAAGAATGTTATATGATGGTGATTATGAATCTAAGTTTGATTATTGAAAATGGCAATATATCATACAATATATAAATAATTGCAATAAATTAATATACAAATAATAGCAATAAATTAAGAAACATTTTACCATATAAATTGATATAATAATTTTTCTAGAAATATTTAAATTTTATTAATAAACACATAAAAATTAATATTTACAATATAACAAGATTTTTCACCATGGATATTCATATCCACTTTACCATTGATATTGTTAACTTCTAAAAATGTAACACCTTGTTTAATGTTAACTCTTAACTTAAATACTTGTCATGATACATTTTGAAAGAGTAACTAATAGAGTATTATTAAGAGTATTTCAATAAATTATTTTGGTATTTTCAAAAAGAGTTAATGCATAATTTATCTTAAGTAAAGGAAAGAAGTAACCCATTGGTAAATATTTCGAAGATACCACTGTAAAAAGGTGGAGGAAATTCTGAAAGTTACCATTCCAAACAAAGGATTTAGGGAAAAATTGTTGGAGGGAATGGGGTTCTCTTCAAAAGGGAGGAAGGGTGAAGCGACGAGAGTTTTCCATGAGTAGAGCTCATAGAGAGACTAGTGGAGCTCAGATAACACCCTAAAGAAGAAAGAGACTCGATTATAATCCTGAAGTCTAAACTTTTTGTCTCATTGAAAACACCTAGACCCTTGTGAGGAGCAAGTGGGGAGTTGAGCACGTAATCGCCTCGCTCGCGCTTGGGAGGACCATCACACTTCAAAGAAATTTACCCGGAATTAGGTACTGTCACCTAGAACTTTGTGAGGAGCAAGTGGGGATTTGAGCATGTAATCGCCTCGCTCACTGTTGGGAGGACCATCACACTTCAAAGAAATTTACCCAGAATTAGGTACTATTGTATCTTAGAGTTCTCGTTTAGGTTTCGGTTTTTTCAAAGAAGGAAATATTTACATTTACTTTTATTTATTACAAATTTTAATTTAAAAACCTGCCCTGGAATAATTTAACATCGTAAAAATATGTGAAAACTTCTTAAGTTTGAATTTATATGTATCCCTCAAGAAAAAAACTATGCACATACATTATTAGGAAATAACTACAAAAGTGTTACTTTAAGTAGGATAAGACCAAAAACTTCTATTTATAACACATAATGAGAAACTGCATTTACAGTCTAAAAATTATGTAGAACATAAAATAGAAAGTATTTCCACTATTCTTAAGATTACAGTAACCACAAATATTTCCACACATAGAGTATTGCAGAACTCAAAAATAAATCATTCACATAACACCACCCATAGGAGGGAAAATATAAACATATTATATCAGTAAGCTCCACGGCTACGCATGAGGTTTTAGAATCTGAATCCTAGCATAGGGGTTAGGTTCGTGTCCCAAAGGGTGAAAAAGCCCCAAATAGAAATGAAACAAAGATGGAGTAACCGTGCATGTGAGTAACCGTTGAAACTTCTACATGGAAACAATTTCGAAGAACGCAATAGAAAAATTTAATTTTTTAACATATGTAGTAAGAAGGAAATAATTAAAGAGTCGAGAGACGAGAAAAAAGGAACTGAATGCAATATTCATAAATTCAGAAAACTAACAGAGAATGTAAAATTACTCCAAAAATCTCAATTTTAATGGAATAAGTAATTACATTTGGCATTTACCACAACCGGTAAATAGTATTTCATTAAACATTGTCAAAAGCCAAGTTCTGGGCTCGACATTCTATTAAATAAATAACTAAGGACACATTAACTACAAAACAAGAATAATCTAAACCATTTCTCGATAAAATGCAATGTAGGTTTTGAAGGAAACAAAATATTAGGGGGCGAGCTTCGCTCAGACCCTCAACCATAGACATAAAGAAATATGATTATGGCGTGATAGAGAGTAAAAACCTTGAGAAACATTAACGTGCAAAGATGAAGATCAGGCCAAATTCAATAGTAGCGTAAGAGCTTAACCTTAAAACCCTCTGCCAAGAGTTAAACAGTACATACCATGAAGGCGAAGTGTGAGAGGTGGAACCCAAGGATCTCACACTATTGCCTAGGGCCAGGCCACCAACCTATCAACAATACAATAGGAGAGAATGAAGTCATTGGCCACTATGAAATCATTTAGCCTAAACAAAGTACTGTAAACAAAATATACCCATTAGAGTCCCTGGTTTTTACCTTGAGGCGGGGCCAGAGGAAGTTTTGGAGACTTCGTGTTCTCGGATAGAGAACTTCCTCAAACCTATAGGTGATACCTGCAGTATACAAACGGAGACATTCGGTGAAAGCTAAACCCCAATCCATTTCAAAATAAAAAATAAATTTGTGTACTCAGAGAAAAACTAAAGCACAAAAGCTTGAACCTATAAACCGAAAACAAATAGATGCCATGGATTCCAAGGAATGGGTTAAAGGAAGCTCACCTCACCGTTGAGAGAAGAAAAGGGTAAGTCACCATTAATGACATGATGAACTGGAGCATTACCCTATGAGCGTCGTTGCACTTTGACAAGGAAAGGTTGTAGAGTTAGAGGCAGACCCAAGTGGTGGAAACAATGAAAGACATATATGAAGGGTGTAGTGGGTAGTTACCCTAACCATCCCACCCCTCATCCACCAAAATCGATCTCATGGATCAGGAAAGAATGGCACAGATGGAGCCACAAATGATTGATAGAGAAGTGTTATCGCATTCAATTAATAGCTATTAATGAGTTAGAACAATAGTGGTACCGAAATCAGAGTTTTAATTAAATGGTTTGTGAAGTAGGATCCGCCTCAAATTTCATGTAATACAAACAATAATACCATATCTAAACCATAGTCATGTCAAAAGCAAAGCCCAACCAGTTCGTGGCATGGCAAGATTCAAATCAAATGCATTGTCAAACATTAAATATGATATCTGAGTTGAATAATATATGTATCAAATTATATCATGTATGTAATATTTAGGAATTATTGTGACTAATTATAGTGTAATATGAAGTTAATACTGGAGTTAAGAGTTCATTAATTTTTTTTTATGTTTAGATCTTGCTTAGTAGTGTATAGTCATTACAAGTGGTATCAGAGCATGGTTACATGATAGGGCCAGGTGGGCCAAAAAAATAACATGATAGGTCCTCATTTTGATTTTGTCTTTCTTTCATAAAGTTTAAATGTTGGATTTGTGAAAATTACAGGAACATATGTGTGCCAAAATACCATGAGGAGGGGTTCTAGCCACCATACACCCAGAAACATGGGAGAAACCCATCCTATGACCAACCCTCAGGTCAATCCCAAAATGTGGGTGTGGTTAAGCATAGACCAGCACCAAAAAACAAGAAGAATGTTGGAAGACCAGAAACAACAGTCAAACAAATTGCTTGAAACTGTGCAACAACTCCAAACATATATGCTCGAAGTTTGGGGTGACAATGAAAGATTGATGAGAGAACAGGAAAATATTCTAAAAATTCTATCGGACCGACATAATCATCCCAATTCGAAACCAAGTCCTGAGAGGAACAATCACGAGGAAGGAGAACAACAACAAGCCCTCCATGATAATCCAGAAGGCAGTAGAATTCCACGAAGTAATAAGATTTGTAGTTACAATGAGGTTGAATCTAGAAATATTCTAGAACAAAAAGAATTGAAGAAACAAAAAGTGGAATTACACAGTGAATTTTGGAAGATTAAGTCCCCCACCTTTGAAGGAGAAGCTAAGGAAATGAGAGAAGCTTGGATAATAAACATGAACAAGTACTTTCAAGTGTATGAATATAACAATAAAATGAAAGCTTGTTTAGCCATTTATCAACTGCAGAAGAAAGAAACATTGTGGTGTGAGGAGGTTAAGAATGTGCATGGAATAGAAGACCAAAATGTAACTTGGGATGATTTCCAGAAATAATTCAACGATAAGTATCTGACCGAACATTTCTACGATGAAAATTCCTTAGAGTTTCATGATCTGAAACTCGGGAAAATGTTTATGGATGACTTTGTTATGAAATTTAATTCATTATTACGATATGTACTGTATTTTCGCAATGAGAAGGTGAAAGTGCAGTGATTTATGAGAAGTTTTCCATTGCATATGAAAGAGAAGGTTGAATTTTTTAACCCAAAAACTATGGATAAAGCGATAAGGAAAGCACAAATGTGCTATCAGCAATCCAAAGTTAAGGGAGAATCTTAGAAAAGTTGGCCACCCCGAAAAGGGCAGAAAATTTTCAACAATAACAAAAATAACAGATCTGGAAACTACAAAAATGCTCTAAAGAAGCTAATTAGTAAAAAAAAATGGAAAAGGTCCATCAAGGATGAGGTGGGGTGGTGAGGAGCGGTATACAGAAGCCTCTAGCAGACCCGACATTGTTCAGTCTATAAAACCCCTGTTACAATATTAAATTTATTCATAACATGAAAAGACAGAGTCTCAACATTTGCTAATTACCCGGGAAAAATAACTCCATTCACTACTACACACAATACACAGTCATCACTAAATCTGCGAGTCGATTTTCACAAACCACAATTGCAATTAAAGAATGAAAGAGAGTCTCGGATCTTGGCCAATATCACAAAAACTGACCACTGTTAACACACACACTACTACTAATCTCGAGCGTCTCACACTAAAACTCTCACACTAACTCTCCTCTCACCCAAAAAAAAAACCCTTTCTACTTGAATTTCCTCGTGCTCTCTCCCTTTTAACACAAAGAGATTGCGTATATACTCACTTAACCATCTCCTCCATATTTGGAGAAATAAAATATATATTTAGAATTCACACCTTATCCTAATCTAAACAAACTAAACTACTTGGCTTGATCTCCACACAGGGAGGATCACATTCCATTTATTCCCAATTTCTGTTCTTAATTAGGCCACTCTTAACTACTTGAAATTAATACAAAATTAACACCCAAGTATTCCTCCAAATTTGTATTTTCCACAACATGTGACCATTCCATCACATTGTTGGCTTAGGTCTAAATGCTCCTGCATCAGACTCCCAAAGCTTAAATTGACCATGATCTCCTGATCATGCACTTCATGTCTGTGTCCTCCTGGATCCCATACTTGGTTTGATAGTCTGTCCTTGATTACTGTTGTTGTTTGTCCTTCAAGTCTCCCGCCTTTGTGCTGTAATGCCTCACTGTCTGCTGCTGTCATTTTCATATATTTTGCTGCTGTTTTGCTCACTCTAATTTGCAATTTTCCATTCCCTTCACCTGTACCATTTCTTCCAGCAAATCTTCCTTTCTTTTTTTGTCCTGTATTTGTTTTACTAGAATGTTGTAGTATGAGTTTCCATAACTCATCCAATTCTTTGTCCATTTCACTTCTTATGTGTTGAATACTATTCTCTTGCAAATGGTTGTGTTCTTGATTTAGAACATCATAATCTCTGTCCCAATAATCTTCGATATACATTTCTGAAATGTACAAATGCCTTCTCCCGCATTCTTTTTCTCTCGGTTTCTCATTTTTGACTTACTATTCCTTCACTTCAAATCTACAAGATACCTTCCATTAACATCCGGTCTGTTCTTCCGAATTGATTTTTGGGTTCATTGACTTAAGATTAATTTTTTCCCCGCATGTAAATATTCATCAAAGGTTAATCACTAATAGACTCAAACTCTTTACCTGGCTTCATCATCAAAAGATTCGACTTATACCACCAATCTGCCATCTCATCTTGAAGTTCTCTCAAACTTCCTGCACAGTCTTCACTAACTGCTTTGTCCGCAATATTTTTCTTTAATCCTTCTTTACTCTGGCTTTCTTTAAGGTCAATGATCCTCAATGACTGCTCAATATTTAATAGCTGTCCTCTTTTAGCTGTAGTTTTAAAAAGTTGTCCAATATCTACATAATTTACTACTGTTATGTTTAACATCTTCTCTTCCCTCTGCATCACATAATTATGTGAGTTTTCTTTACTTATGCCAACATTAAACAACTGCCTTACCTCAGTGTATTCTTTGGTTTCAATAATTCTTTTGTCATCTGAGTGGACATCTTCCTGCACTTGATTGTAACTTCCCTCCTTATTCTGCATATGAATATGAGTATTCATCTCTTCATCTGTTAATACAACAGTCTCCAATAACTGTTTGTCTTTCCTCAAGTCGATATAACTTGCAAACACACAACAACCTTCAGTTTTCAAAATACAATACCTTCTCTTTTCTTTTGATGCTTCAAGCACCAATCCTCCATCATAGATCTTTTGGATTTCAGTGGATCCTTCTTGCAGTGACTTTAAATCATATGAATTTTTTCAAGTTCCCTAAACTCTTTCATCAGCTTGCCATTCCACCTCTGTTGCAATAGCTTCCACTTCACCCTTTTCTTCAGTCTCCATCTGTATCTTCGGTCTTCGCTTTTCTTTCTTTGTACTGCCAAACCAATTTATGGTTCTTCATTCTGCTGCCAATTTCTATACTTCTGCAATTTAATGCCTTCCTCAAATTCATTCTCATGTAGCTGATCATTCCTTCCAAATTTCTGGTTACTTCCACATTCATCTTGCTGAGTTAATATTTCTGTCTCCTTTATGCCTCTGAGGACATAACTTCCTTGTTGCTCCTAATCTTTCATCTCACCTTCATATAATCGCTGCTCAATTTCTTTGATTTCAGCATCATATTTATTAATGTTGTCTTCCACACCTTTTCCTCCATCAGGTTCTGTAAGCTTCGTTTCTCCTTTGGGTTCCTCAAGTAATCTTTCCAAGAATTCTATCTCCTTGTGAAATCTCTCGAGCAGATCATCACAATTTCCATTCTCAGCTTCATTCTTTTCTTGGCAATCCTCGTGAGTTGACCTATTTTCCACATTATCATATTGCAAGCATCTTTCATCAATTCCATTAAACAAATTCATTGGTTTACCTTTTTGCAGTCCCACTACGGAATTTTCATTAGACTTCTGGTCTATATCAACCTCATCTGACTGTTTCACACCAAACAAGATTTCATCTATGAACTCCTTCTGTTGCAATAGATCAACGCCTTCTTCCTCTAAACGGGATTCACCATCATATTTCACCTCAAGAGCTTCATTCCTATTTGTGACAATTTCGTCCGACTGTCCATCATCCTCTGCATATCCTGCAAACATACACAAACTATAAGAATCAAAATCACAAGGCTTCATTGCCTCATCTTCTTCCTTTTTCAACATATCTTCGAATTATTCTGAACTCTGCCAATAGTCCATGAGATCTTCAGCTGACCTCTCATTATCCTCTTTCCCCAACATTTCACCTTGTTCAGGTCTTAAAATGGAAACTTCCAATTCTACCTCTCCTTCTCTGAGTTTCTCTGATTCCTCTTGAGCACTCAATATCTGCTCAATCTTTCTCAATTCTTCTACTATCTCTAACTTCACTTGCTGATTTCTCCTTTCTCGTAGCCTTGGCCACTTTGCTATTTTCCGCATGGTCGAACCATTCTTCTAGTCTTTAACATTTCTATGTAGCATCTTCATCAATATTCTAATCTAGAAATCTATCTCATCTTTCTCTCTGTCAAACGTTTCTTGACTCATCCTCATGCCTTTTGCCTTGGCATCTTCCCTTCTGCTGTGGCTTCTTTGTGAACTTCTGCTATGACTATCTATAGTCAGTTTCTACTCCTCTCTTTCCATGAGCTCCTCACTCCTCTACAACAAGCCTCTGCAACAGTAAGTCCTCCTTACTGCAATCTTACCTCACTAAGCTCTCCTCACTTAGTCTTTTGGTAAGCACGATCCCCTATCTGGAACATTCTCTTGAGCAACACTTTTTCTCCCTCTAGGCTTCTGCAATCCCTCACTCTTTCTTTCAAGAACACTTCAATTATCCTATGTCCAATCTCTTGTTGGATTCTTCAGGTTCACTGCCACTTCTAAGGACTTTCCTTACTCTGCTTTTAAGAACGCATCTCGTTCTTCTCTCACAACTTCTCTTGATTTATATTGCTGCAGTCTTCACTCTTTCTTATGCTGTCACCTGTGTTTTGAATGGATTTCCTCACTGCTGTAATCTGGTACTAAACTTCATTCAGAAAAAAAAACATCTTCAATTTCGACAGAGCCAAGCTCTGATACCAAAATGACGCAGGGCGAACCCTGCATTACCCAGAATCTTTACTACCTGAGGTCTCCAACACCTTAAAACTCCAGCTCTAGCTCAAATCTTCAAACTGTTGCTTCAAACTGGAAATTGACTCCAGCGAACAAACGAATTACTATCTTTCAACCATACTTCTCTCTGCGCATTCATCACAGTTTCGACGCGATATCATCGGAGATCTCAATTCGCAAATTAGGAGATTGCAATATGCCACAACATTTTGAGCATTTACCCACAATTTGATACGGTATCACTACACTTTCTCAACTGTAATGCGCTCCAACTCCGATCTGCACCGACATAATATCAATCGACGGTCTCAATCATTAGGATTGAATGCCACTTAACGGTCGACTGATTCCACCATTCCGACCCAATGCAATCTCTATACTCCGATGCGAATTCAATTGGCGATCAGAGATTGATGGTTCAACACCAAATCAGCGATTGGAGATCGCTTGACTTAACTAACCCAACTCCGATCCGAATCAATCAGAGATCGCACCTTCAATGTCACTTCCCCTTTAACTTTCGTGCTGTCACCTGGATCCAATTCTAATATCAACCCGGTTTATTATACTTTGCATCCGATTTGGATTCGATGCGATTGCCAATTGGAAAATCGGAAATCGCTATATCTGCCATGTTACCTCTCGCAACCATGGATCCGGTATCATTTTAATTCAGATTATAAATTATTCGTGTCCGGTTCATTTCTATCCCCTTTCGATTTCAATGCAATGAGTTCTGCACGTCAATGAATTTTATATCAATTCGACTCTGTTCCAGAAGATCGCCGAAGTCTTTCAAACTATTCCTTTGTGTTGCGGAGTTTCTAATTCACAAAATTCGACCACACCAGATTTGCAATAACATCAAGTTCTTATCGTTTTGAAAACACAAACTGAAATCGCTTCAACACATCAACTTATGCTCATCACACATCTATGTATATTAAATTTATTCATAACATGAAAACACAGAGTCTCAACATTTTCTAATTACCCAGGAAAAATAACTCCATTCACTTCTACACACAATAAACAGTCATCACTAAATTTTCTAGTCGATTTTGACAAACCACAATTGCAATTAAAGAATGAAACAAAGTCTCGGCTCTTGGCGAATATCACAAAAACTGACCACTGTTTTTTTTTTTTAAACACACACACTACTACTAATCTGAGATTTTCGCTCCACACCAAAAATCTCACACTAACACTCTCCTCTCACCCAAAAACCTCTTCTACTAACTCTGTCACCTTTCCTTGTTTAAAACAAAGGAGATTTCGTAGATGCTTAGTTAACCACCTCCTCCACATTTGGAGGAATAAATTAATTCACACTTTATCCTAATCTCAACAAACTAGACTACTTGGCTTGATCTCCACGCAAGGAGGATCACTTGCCATTTATTCCCAATTTCTGTTCTTAATTAGGCCACTCTTAACTACTTACATTTAAACAAAATTAACACCCAAGTCTTCCTCCAAACTTGCATTTGCCACAACATGTGACCATTCCATCACATTGTTGGCTAGGTCTAGATGCTCCTGCATCAGTTATTTCTTGAGTAACTTGCATGCAAAGAGTTAGTACTCAGACTCTGACTCAGACTAAAATTTACTTGAGGACATGCAACCCTTTCAGCTGGGGGGGATGTTAGGACCTCACAATGTACCATTTTGACCATACATTTTGACACGACTTTACTCTTTATAGTCTATATTTAAAAGTTTACATTATCATTTCCATCCATTTTATCCAAAGGTATATGAAATCCTTCTCTTTACTATGTATTTAATTTGTTTTGCATATAATTCCACATTAATTTTATATTTAATCATTAATCGAAGATAGATAGTTGCTAAGACAAGTCTAAAAGATCGCAGATAATCTATGATAAGGATCGCGTTGCTGAAATAGTCAACATGCACACAAATCTCGTAGCTGAGACAGCTCGTGATTTGCGATTCTCAAAGTGTATTTTAAGAATGATGACAACAGGACGAAGAAGAACAAGGGAAGCTATTACACGGACCGTTTTGAAGCTAGTATTTTTGTACCTATTGTAACAACATTCCAGGATGGAAGAACAGAAAAGACCTTGTATTAAAACAAGAGATTAGATTTGGATAAAAATAGGATTTCTTTGATGTAACTGTAATAGATGTCTCCTCTTTAAAAAGAGGAGACATCATCATTAAAGGAGGGTTAGAAACTGCGGGAGTACATTTCTTGAAGCAAGAAAGAGCCTCTGCTCTGTTGTAATGTATCATTTCTTGACAGATGAATAAAAGTCTATTTTGAGCGCTTCAATTTAATTTCTTTCCTCGGGGAATCTTGTGAGAAGGACAGGGCCCGCCTTCATCACAAGATTCACCCAATTTCTCCTGTAGTCTGTTACTCTTTATGTTATTCGCACCTTAATTTAACCTTGTTTGCTGAAGAATTACTTATACAGTTCTGTGTTTCTTATTAAGCACTTTGTTTTCTTTAATACTGCATTAGCTTTATACCATTCATTCTTAAGAAGCTCAGAGTTAATTTATTTTCATTCATTTTTTTATCACATGAATGCGTGATAGATTGATATAGAGAGGAGGTGCTGAAGATTCTTGTTTGAAGGAATAGGGTCATGTTCTCCGTAGGTTGATCTTCTTTTTCTGCAGTGTGACTGATATTAGGAAACAGGTGTTGAAGATTCATGTTCAAAGGAATAGGGTCCTGTTTTCCGTGGATTGATCTTTTTCTACCGTATGATTAATATCAGGCAACAGGTGCTAAATATTCCTGTTTCGAGGAATAGGGTCCTGTTCTTTGTTATGGTTGATAAATCTCCTTTTTTGTAGGGTGATTTCCTTTCATTATTTTTCCTGGGATTCTCTTAATGAAGGTCTCAAATAGAGGGATTGTTTTTGCTGTAACGCAAGTAGGCTTCAGCTTTGTTAAAGTGAGGTGTGAACAATTTGCTTTGTGTGATTGATATTTGTGTGATTGATACTAAAACATTTCTTTGATTTTGGAATTGAGCATATCCAGTGAGTGATTGTCTTTGGAATAAACAGACCTTCCCGGGTTGACAATTTATGTGGTGCTTGAATTGTTAAAACAATTAAAGGGACCAACATACATAACAGCAGTAGCTTATTGCACACAAGTAATGTGGATGAAACAAACTCTCCATGACATGAAGCTAAGCATCATTGAACCTATCGCTATCAAATGTGACATTAAAAGTGCACTATGTATATAAAAAAATTCTAGTACTTCATTCGAAAACTGAGCACATCCTAATAAAGTACCACTGCCTCAGAGAATAAGTAGTAGACAAACTATTAAAGATGGATTATGTATGAACAAAGGAATAAAAAATAGACATATTCAAAAAACCTCTTGCTAGAGAACCATTCGAATATCTAAGAGACAAACTACGGGTAGTTTCTATAGATGATACTCTCCGATATTATCAGAAAAAAAAAAAAAAAACAAAAAAATTATGATGGAAATACATGAGTAAAGGCTGCAATATAAGGAACAAAAGCAATGCAATAGACAAGTGATAGTAAGTATGAGACAAGGAACCATCACTCCATGGGGAGAGAAGCCAATAAAAGTTGTCACAGAAGAGCTAGAGCTATGAAGTTGGTAAAGATCTACAAAGTATGGTATGGTACACCTCCTCAAGATGAGAGTATTATGACAAGAGTGCATCAAAAGTCTAGCACATATCACCTCTATCAAGCAGTATGTGATATGAGTACAGAACATTCTATTGTGACATGCCCTCCATTCATGCAATCTCAATAATTTTCAAAGTGTTCTCTCAACAACTATACACCACCATGGAGCAAACAGCATAAATCTGTGAAGGAAGCAAGTAAAAGAAAAAGGTAAAGAAAAGGAAGTTAAGGTAGAAAAGGAGAAAAGGCAAGAAAACAACAAAGGAATAATCTACAAACATGCTCTCAGAGAGTCGTGAACTCACAAGAAGAGTGATAATCCCAAGTGAGAGTGAATAACTACTTAATAACAAAGGAGGGTCAGAGATCTTACACGAATCCTATGTTGAATGGAATATTTCTATTGAAGGCACAAGAAAGGAAAGAAAGGCATACAATAGGAATCGCAATCGTCACGTAGATCGAAGGCAAATCGGTTTTGCAAGCAGCAACGACCGTAGATGTGGTGCAGATCAACGGTGACAATCACATCACAACCATGAATATATCACACATTGTATGTTATAGTGTTAAGAGTTAAAACTTCGCAAGTTAAGTTATTAATCTTGCGATGCGGGATCGAAAAGAAGAAAATCATGATGCTGATTCAAACCAAGAAGAACGAGGGAGATGGAAATTGCAAATCATAATTTTTAGCATTTAAAAGTTAAGCCACTGCTGCAAGTTTTTTTTTTTTTAAAAATATCGCAAATGACACGAAATATAGGTTAACCACTAAGTTAAATTGTAAAGTGAGAAAAGTTCGAAGTGGGATCACCTATGATTGGTGGAAACTGTTGTGGGACCCTCATGTATGTAATTTTTTTGGGTTTATGTTTAAATTGGTGTATAAAGAAAACTCTAAATGGGAGTAAACTCACTTAAGACCCGACTATAAGTGCATAACAGTGTGATGCAGTTGCGGCTCTGACCTAAACAGAAAGGATGAACATGGAAGAAAATACTAGGGTAGCAAAGGAAAGACTCAAAATAGCAAGAAAAGGCTCCACTAAGTAAAAGGACATGACCCCGTGCAGAACAATGTCGAAGAAATGCTAAATGTAAGAGAATTTACTCGCGCGGAGTGACCCAACAGTCATGCATAGGTGTGATGCGGTTGCGACATTTTGATAACAAAGACTGAACGTGGGTAGGAGACTTAGGTAAGTAACCCGACACAGAGTAAAGGAGGAGAGAAGAGCATAGAATGTTGTAGGTAAGATATGCATAGGCAGAGGTAGTGTAAAACATAAAGGCATGGGTGGAGTGGGGCTAAGACAGTAATGTTGTAGCACACTTGGAAATATAAGTGCATAAAGATAAAAGATGTTAGAATATGTAATTACTACTTGTCCAGTTGTGACTCTCTATGTATAGAGTCTGTTCATATTTAATAGGAGTTAGCTTCCTTGTTTGGTGTGAGGTTGAGATATTCCCTCAACCAACTTATTGTACGTCTAAGATAGATCTCCTATCTTGAGACTAATTCATGTATAAATGTGTGTAATCTATTTGATGAATGATATAGATATAGTTTGCAGATTGTGATTTTATTTTGGTATCAGAGCCTAAAGCCTGTACCTCGGCCCCTCCTGGGCTGAGGGAAATAGTAGAGAGAGATTGGCACATCTGCTGTAGATTGTTGCAACGATTCCATTGACTGTTGAGCGAATTGACCATTGTGGTCGAGTTTTATGATTTCCTGCCCACCAATTGCATACGAATTGTGTTAAGCCATTCTCAGTCCGTGCGGGTGAAAGAAGAATCTGGTCTGGACTCATTCCTGACCACGAAGGCCCGCAATCTTGCGTACGCTGCTCACGAATTGTGAAGATTTGCACAGGTTCGTGCGTAGCGCCGGGTAGAAGTGTTGGTGCATCTGCCGCCGGGTAGAAGTGTTCGTTTCACCCAAGCACGTGATATATGTTGAGTGCTTTCACATTTTGGCTGAGTCCGCTGCACATCAATTCGTGAGGTTGGATCATGCTGACAGACAGATCCCGCATTTGTACACATTGCTGGTCGGTTTTGTTTTAAGATTGTGTGCGGTTTTCATTTGTACACATTGATGATCGACTTTCAGGTCGAGTTTTTTCTAGATTGCATCGCTGGCAGGTGAAATTCAGTGAGTTGAATTCAATTCCGCCGGATTGAAATTGCTGTTCGTGCTGTTCGTGGGAGGCGTGTGAAGTTTGCACACGTCGACATTGAATCACCCTGGTTCCTTTTCGTGCCTCCATTCCAGCGGAGAGGCGCTGTTCGTGAAGCGCGTGGAGGCTGCATAGCGGCGGATAGAAGTCGAGTTTTCTGCCAGCACATTCAATTTTTTGCTGGTCGAGTTTTCTGCCAGCACATTCAATTTTTTGCTGGTCGAGTTTTCTGCCAGCACATTCAATTTTTGCTGGTCGAGTTTCAATTTCTCAATTTTCTGTGCGGTAATAACGGTAATCGGATTGCGGTAACGGTGTTCAATTTTCTTAATGTAAATTTGAAGATGCTGCAAATTTTCTTAATCGGAGTTGAATTAATGTAAGTTTCTAAAGGACTGTGCGTAAGTTTTCAAAACACATTTGGTGCATTTTCAAAGCTTCTAAAGGCTGTGCGTAAGTTTCTAAAGGTATTTCACGAAGTTTCTAAAGGGCAGATCCCTCGAGGAGATCTCCTGTGAAAACGAGGACAGTGACAGTTAGTCCGAGAAGCACTGGTTTTTTGGACAGCTGTAAAGATGAGTCATTAGATTAAGTGTGGGGAGTATGAATCATTAATACGTCCAGATTTAGTTAATTGTATGAGCAATTAGTACGTGCGCTGCGCAATGTTGATACTAAACTATCCGCTTATTTACACATCCTGCCTTTGGTATCATGACTTCAGTTTGAAGTCATGTTGTGTTGAGGAATTCCATTAGTGGCATTCAGATCGGTGAAGAGTTGCGAGAAGCCTTTCGCATGACAGAGAAGTATGTGTTGCTTGTTAGTGGTCACAAAAAGCTTGCGGAAAACAACAAAAGTTTGAAGATGTTGATTGAAGATATTTGTTAGTGCATCCTTGGGTAATTGAGATTTTTTAGTGATGAAAGTATTTTAGAACTGAAATTGATATACATATTGAGATTAGTCACCTCAATATGAAGTTATTTTTGTTAGAATTGACTACTCTAACAAATGACAGGTTAAGATGGAGTTCCAAGTTCTAATTGACAAAGACAAAGATCCCCAAGCTGTGACAATTTCAAAATATGATGTAATGGAGCAGCGGCAACATTTAAAGGAGGATGCACAACGAAAGTGAAAGTTTGTTTTGTGTGGTTTTTAATGAGTCACAGAATTGAATGGTAAGCAAGTCTAGGATGGTTTTGTAGTGGTCATTTTATGTACCTGATAACTCCAAGAGTTGGAGTATGTAAGCCTTATAAAGGCATGTGTATCCCTGTAAAAGTTCGTGGTCATCTGAAAACCACTTTGTAACTACAGGTTCATGGTCAGCGAGAAACCATTTTGCAGTGTCAGTTTGTGGTCAGCTAAAAACCACGTATAATAGTGAAGCAGACTGGAAACATGTCCGTTTCAGTGTTTGCCACTGATGAAGGGAGTGCATGGTTACGGGTCATCCGATAAAACCTCGATGAAAGAAGAGCATGGTTACGGGTCATCCGATAAAACCCCGATGAAGGAAGAGCATGGTTACGGGTCATCCGATAAAACCCACGTTGGAGGGGGATATGTGGATACAGGCATGCATAGGTGTAAGAGAATTTACTCGCGCGGAGTGACCCAACAGTCATGCATAGGTGTGATGCGGTTGCGACATTTTGATAACAAAGACTGAACGTGGGTAGGAGACTTAGGTAAGTAACCCGACACAGAGTAAAGGAGGAGAGAAGAGCATAGAATGTTGTAGGTAAGATATGCATAGGCAGAGGTAGTGTAAAACATAAAGGCATGGGTGGAGTGGGGCTAAGACAGTAATGTTGCAGCACACTTGGAAATATAAGTGCATAAAGATAAAAGACAAAGGGACAGAGAAGAGTACAAATAGAAAGCAAATGTAAGAAGTTGAAAGGGCTCACTGAAATATTTAATTGTAAGTGTAATTGTATTAATTATTTTATATTGTTTGTGATGCAAAGTAAAGTCTCCAAAGCAAAGAAAAACTCCAATTTAATACTGAAATTAGTATATATATTGTTGTAACATCATAAATATGGTGAGTGAAGAAATGAGTGAATGGAAGAGTCATGCTTGTTCATGCAAAGAGCCATGAAGTTATCTCTATAAATGATGTTATTGTAATATGCAAGAACAGGTTAGAGAGTGAAAGAATGAGAGAGAGAAAATAAAGATGGTATGCTGATGCTGATCCGCACCTGATATGAAGCAGATTTGAAGGAAGCAGATTTGAAGGCTCTAAAGAGAGCATTGAAGAAAGAGAAATCACATGTAGTATTCAAGTAAATGAGCATATAATTTTATTGCACTGTAGAAGAGTTGGTACTTCCATATAAAATTGTAGCTTAATAGATGTCTACTTATAACTACTATAAATGTCTTAATTATTATTTTATTTTAATTAAAATAAAATAATAATTAATTTAATAATCATAATTATCAAGAAAGGAATTTGACTTAATTTTTCATTTTATGTCAAATATTAAAAAGAAAAGATTCAAGTACTTTAAGAATATTACAGATCTCAAACTGAATGCGTGCCTTTTTAAAAACATACATGGAGATTATGTCTGCACCTATTATACAGATCTGCATTGCGATTTATTTTTAAGAGCAGACGCAATACATCTTAGTAAAGTCAAAAAGGCCATTGAAGTAAACCCTATGTAGGCCGTTCCAGAAAAAATGTAAAACCTTTATTTTTAATCATGTGAAGTTGAGAATTGTGTGAGTGGTTTTTCTCTCAATTCCTTAGTGCATTGGTTCTTGTTAAAGTTTTTATTACTAATAATTATATTTTCTAAATTGTAACTGAGTTTAAGTTACAAAATAATTTAGTATTTTTTAAGTTACAAAATAACTTAGTATTTGTATGTTAATTGTTTCTATGGGTATTAAATTTAGAATTGTTTATTTATTAATGATATGGATAAACAAACAAACAAAATTTGAACAAAATTCACTCCATTGAAAAACACACACATATTGCATTTAGAATGAAATTTAATTGAATGATTTAGAGTTAATTTTATTAAGATTAAAATCATGTTAACAATACTGATTTGATTTATTAATAAGAAAATTACTAAATAGATTTTTTTTTTAATTACACCTCAATAAAATTAAAAATATAATTAAAAAAAAATTATAACTTGATATTTTATACTCATTACACACTTGAAATAATAATCTAAAGAATTAAATATAATAACCAATATATTATTTTAAAATTAATAATAGTAAATATAGCATAATTAATCAAATCTCAAAGAAGCTAATAACTAACTCAAAATGAAATAATGGAAAAACCATCTAAAGAATAAGTAATACAGTATTAAATATGAGAAAGCTAAATAAATTAATTCATCAATTATAATGTTATTCACAACAACAACAAAAAAATACACATGTAAAACAAAATAAAATATATATTGGGTTGGTGAATAATGAATAAAGCTTCTTTCAAAATAATTATTAGCACCCATAATATTCATAAAATAAAACACAGATGCTAAGTAATGTATTGGATATGATCACTCAATAGTTACTAATAAGCAGATAGGGACATTTGTGAAAATAATCAATTTGTTATTGACATAAAAATATCTTTCTTTGGTCTTCCTAGCCTTCCCAACATTGGAGTTTTCAGATACTTGTAGCATTATCTAAATCAAAAGAAAAATTTTATTGTGAAGAGTCTATGCTATAAATATATGTGTTATTGTTATCTATAAAACCAAATCTAATGTAGAATCCATGGTCAATATAGAAATTATTAGATCATAGAAATTTTTGTATGTTCAACACAAAATATTTGAAGATTCTTTTGGCTTACTTTTATGTGGCACACTTACCATCACTTGCAAATCTACACTAGATTAAAATAATGACAACTACTATATGGGCATAATAAGTGAGACTCTAATGAATATGTAGTCAAATAGCCAATAACTACATCAATAAATTGAAAACCAATGGATTAGGGAGTCCAATTGAACACAACTATTTCCATGAGTCTATTTATTTTAATTTTTGGAAGAATTTCCTATGTTTAAATTACATAGAGTCTCCAAGAATTTATTGGAATCATAAGTTTTAAATCCATATACCTAGTGAAAAAACCATTGTAAACAATAAAAACTAAGATTTGGCCAAAAAAATTCCACCTATTTCAATCCAAAACTCCAAAACATAACACCTAACTCATTTATAGTAACATATAAAAACCTCATAATTGACTCCAACAACTCAAAATGAATGGCGAATAAAACTATATAACCACTACATGTGAGAGGTGTGTTCTCCAATAATTCTCCTTGACTTACATATCCATGATGTGGAATCTCTATTGTTTTCTAAGATATTGAGACTTACAACGAATATAACGATGTAAAGAAGCATAGAGCTCATCTCTACTGAAGAATATGTCATGAGCCCCATGTGTACCCTACCAAGAAGTTCTTTTGGCTACTAGCTTATGTTGTGGAATCTTTATCATTGTCCAATACATTGAGAAATATTACAATATGATGTGTAAAATGGCATAGATCCTAATGTATATACATCTAATTGTGAGATGATATATCCATGAAATCAAGTGTTCCCTAGAAGAATTCTGCTTGGGGTACACACCCATTTTCTCATTTAATTCATAGTCACATAGCTCACTATTGGATGTAAAATGACATAGATCCCAATGCATATAGATTTATTGTTGAAGCTAGAAAACAATGGAAATTAGTATCATTTTGAAAAAGTCCATGGGAAACTTTTGCATGCCCAAAGAATTCTCTAAGGTGGTGAATCCATTTTTACCATCAAAAAAACTATTCAAACAATGCTATTGGATTTCTTACAAATTTTCAAGCCTAATTCATGAAATAGCCAATCACTGCATCAAAAAATTGAAAAGAAATGGATTAGATATTCCAATTGAACATAACTATTTCCTATATGCTTAAATGTATGTACACAGATAAAAAATATTTCCAAAAGTCTATTTATTTTAATGTTTAGAAGACTTTCCTATATTTAAATTACATAAAATATCCAATAATTTATTGGAATCGTAAGTTTTGAATCCATATACCTAGTCAAAAACCCATTAAAAAAAAACTAAAATTTGGCCAAAATAATTACCACCTCTTTCAAGCAAAAACTCCAAAGCATAACACCTAACTCATTTCTAATAACATCTTAAAAAAACTCATAATTGACTCCAACAAATCAAAATGAATAGTCCACAAAACTATATAGCTCGTAAATGTGAGCATTTTGTTTCACCATTATTTCCGATTAATTCTTCAAAATGTTACATTGGATGCACATGATAACCCATGCTCTCCCAACCTCAATCCTACAACATTTGTTATGGAGGAGAGAAATACAAAAACTAAGGATAAAATATCAACATCTATTGGGCATAAAAATTGTTTTTAACTTGTATCCCCCAAAACAAAGAGAACAAACCTACTAGCAACAATCACCATGGAACTCTTATTGGGGATTAAAAAAAAGAACGTATAGCCCCAAAAACAAGGAGAACAATCCTGCTAACAACCATCATCAAGGAACTTGAGGAAAACTTTGTGCATGTCTAGTCACAAATACAACCATTCCTCATCATGGAACTTGAGGTAAATTTTCTGCATGTCTAGCACCAGGAGCTATTGGAAGACCATGAAATTCATTGGCGTGAAAGTCGTGAAGCCCTAGGTGTGCCTCAATCTCATTTAAGCGGTCATTTGTGCGCTTATGAATCCTTCGAAGGGAACCCAAGCTATCAATCATACGCATTTGATTATGCTCCAAATCATTCAATTTTCCCATTACTTCATTTCGGTCATACATATGTTGTTGTAGTCTCATACTGTGCAAAACAGCCATTATATTCTCCATGTGTAGGTCCAAGGATTCCACAAATGGTTGCTCGCCCACTCTCTGAGGTGATTCTCCCCCAGCTCTCACAACCCCCTCACCATCTACCACTTCCCCTTGCACATCCACTCCCTCTACCCTAGGAGGGGGCCTAATCTCCCTATGGTCCTGAAACACCTGCCTCAACATGTCAATTAGTCAAAAAACCACCAAAATGGGATACCCGCCAAGGTTCAATTTTTTTCCCTTGAATTAGATAAAAGAGAAAAATGGTGATTCCCAACCCTACTAGTTCCTTAAATACCCTCTAAAAACTGTAAACTTCCCCACCCTTGTGGAGAAATGCTGGCACAACCAACCTTAGAGAGGCACACCCAAAAAATACCACTGCAATTAAACAAACACCAGAATCCCTTCACCTAGCACTCAAAGTGCTAAAGCTAAAGCTTCCTTTAATTGGCTAGTTCCTTAAGCATAAAGTCCCTGAAAAGAAAATAAGTAAAACTCAATAATAAGACACTACCCATAATTTAACAGAGAAAAAACACTTACGTATAAATAACTTTTAAAGGAAATAAGCATCCACAAACCTTGCCCCAGTTACCACACCTTCTACCAAGGCCACATTGTAAGCTCAGCCACAGAACTAAAGTTACTCTATACAAGTAAGGATGCACACATCAAATACATATATATACTCCACCTTTATATTGCTACCCAAGCTATAGCCCATAACCTTAAATTAAAAGCAAAGTAACTTTAAAAAAAATCAAAAAAATTATAACTAACTGTACCCTTGGAAGCTTTGGAACAACCCAAGCCAATTGTCCTCGTGTACTCCACAAGGTTATCTGCCACTCTGGAAACAAAGTCATCTCGCTATTCGTACACCATCAATATTAATTATTTACATTTTCATTAATATTAATATTAATCTCATTCCTTATAACGTGATTGACTTATATTAAATAAAACATTCAAAATATTATTAAATTATTATTTTTTTACCAAATCTTTTAGTTTAATTTATTTATATTAAATAAAATATTAAAAATATTATTAATTTATTATTTTTTTACTAAATCTTTTAATTTAATTTAATAATTTAATTTATTATTGATCTTAACCAGTTTAATTTGACCTAAATATATTATTTATTATTATTTATTTTTGACATCCCATTAAAATATGATATTAGTTACTTGAGCAATTTTTTCACTTTACTTTTTTTTAAATTTAATTATTTTAATCTAAATGTAACATTAAACTATTATTTTTTTACCAAATCTTTTAATTTAATTTATTTATATTAAATAAAACGTTAAAAATATTATTAAATTATTATTTTTTTGACTAAATCTTTTAATTTAATTTATTTATATTAAATAAAATGTTAAAAATATTATTAAATTATTATTCTTTTGACCAAATCTTTTAATTTAATTTAATAATTTAATTTATTATTGATCTTAACCAGTTTAAGTTGACCTAAATATATTATTTATTATTATTTATTTTGACATCCCATTAAAATTTGATTTTGGTTACTTGAGCAATTTTTTAATTTTACTTTTTTTTAAAATTAATTTATTTTAATCTAAATAAAACATTAAATTATTTTTTTTTTACGAAATCTTTTAATTTAATTTATTTATATTAAATAAAATATTAAAAATATTATTAAATTCTTTTTTTTTTTTGACTAAATCTTTTAATTTAATTTATGTACATTAAATAAAATGTTAAAAATATTATTCAATTATTATTTTTGACCAAATCTTTTAATTTAATTTATTATTGATCTTAACCACTTTAATTTGACCTAAATATATTATTTATTATTATTTATTTTTGACATCCCATTAAAATATGATTGGTTACTTGAGCAAATTTTTAATTTTACTTTGTTTTTTTTAAATTTAATTTATTTTAATCTAAATGTAACAATTTTCTAATTTAATTATTTTATTCCAAAAGCTATTTTTTCACATAAAAAGTGTAGCATGCCACATTTTCATTATAATTATTAACTACTTTCCTTATAATTATTTGTTTTTGAATTTTGCTTTATTCTTATAATTTCAATTTTTTACAAATATTCTCGATAATTTTCTTTTTCATAATGTTTGTTGCAACACTCACCTTCCTAGCCTTTTAAGATGTCAAAATTATAGTGAGCTCGGGAGGCTTCTCTCCAAGCTTTTTGACCATAGTAATAAAATATTAAATCAAACTAAATAACTCTTTTTATCATCATAATAATAATGATTAGTTGATTAATTTTACTAAATATTTTTTTTAATTTTAATTTGAATGAGATTATTTTTTTGTTAATTTAAAAATAACAGTTACATTCGACTACATAAATATTTTTATTTTTTTTGGAATCTAAGCTTGTGTGATCCATAATATAAATTAGTAGAAATTTTCAAATGCATGTAAAAGAACGCAATGACAACCAAATAAAGGTGGTTCATCAGACTATGGTATAATGTATCCAGACATTAAGTATAAATAGATGTAGAAAATGGCTTGAATCTCATCTTGCCCAGTTTTGACTAAGAAAAAGTAAATATTCCATTATTTATTTATTTAATTAATTTTTATTTATTTATTTATTATTATTATTTTATTTATTTTTAAAACCTCTAATATATTTATACAACTAATTAACCAAATAATTAATATAATGGTAAGTAATATAACAAAACGTGGTGTATATAAGTAAATTTTTTTATTAAATTATATAATAATCAATTATTATAATTAATTAATAGTCATATTTAATTTATCCATGTAACAATAATAAATAATAAATTAATTATAGAGAACAATAAATAAATAAAAATACAAAATAAAATAAAATAAAATAAATATAAATAAATATAAATAAATAAATAATAAATAATAAATAATAAATAAGAAAATAAAATATAAATACAAATTAATAAATAAAAATAGAAAATTTATTATTATTATTATTATTATTATTTTAAATAAATAAATAAATAAAGTATAAAAAATAAATAAATAAAATTAATTAATTAAATAAATAAATATAAATAAAAAATAAAAAATATAAAGTATAAATAAATAAATAAATAAAATTAATTAATTAATTAATTAAATAAATATAAATATAAATAAAAATAAAAATAAATAAATAAATAAATACATAAATAAATAAATCAAGAATATAAAGCAGGAATCCAGCACCTACTGATATTCCAACTGTCGTCTCTATTGAGATTAACGGGTATATTTGCATATAAGATGCTAAGGTCATTGCTAGAATCGACCATTTCCATCATCGTAAGTTGAGAGAGGCTATTGAAATTGAAAAACGACCCGTTAATCTCAATAGAGACAACGGTTGGAATATCAGTAGGTGCTGGATTCCTGCTTTATATTCTTGATTTATTTATTTATGTATTTATTTATTTATTTATTTTTATTTTTATTTATTTTTATATTTATTTATTTAATTAATTAATTAATTTTATTTATTTATTTATTTATACTTTATATTTTTTATTTTTTATTTATATTTATTTATTTAATTAATTAATTTTATTTATTTATTTTTTATACTTTATTTATTTATTTAAAATAATAATAATAATAACAATAAAATTTTTCTATTTTTATTTATTAATTTGTATTTATATTTTATTTTTGTTTTTATTTATTTATTTTTTCTTATTTATTATTTATTATTTATTTATTTATATTTATTTATATTTATTTATATTTATATTTTATTTTATTTTATTTTATTTTGTATTTTTATCTATTTATTTATTTATTTATTGTTCTCTATAATTGGTTTGACTCCATGTTTGACTATTGAATTGATACTTTGTTAAATTACATGGATAAGAATTAAATATATTTATTAATTATTAATAATAATTGATTATTATATAATTTAATAAAATTAAAAAAAAAAAATTACATATATGCACCAAGATTGGTTAAATTATTTACCATTATATTATTGAATTGGTCAATTAGATGTTTAAATATATTAAAGGTTGTAAAAATTTATTAAAATAATAATAATAAATAAAGAAATAGAAATTAATTAATCGATTAAATAAATAAATAATGGAATATTTACTTTTTCTTAGTCAAACTAGCCGTTATCCTAACGGCTAGTTGAGCCATTTCTACATCTATTTATACTTAATGTCTGGATCTGATCTCTCATAGTCCTGATGATGAACCACACTGGTTGGTTCGAAACGCGTCGACCACGTTCTTTTACATGTGATTTTTACCTAAAGAATTTCTACTAAATTAATACATAAATATTGTTTATTCACAACTAATTTACTATATATAGTATTAAATTGTAAATATGTTTTGTTATAATACCATGGGCCAATACCATTAATAACTATAAATGAGAGAAACCATCTATCATGACATAAACATTTACAATATAACAATATTTTTAACCATTCATATTCACACCCACTTTATCATATATATTATTAGTTACCCTTTGTTATAATACCATGAGCCAATACCATGGATGATCTATAACTCCTAAAAGCAATCTCCAATTTCAAAATAAATTTATTTTATTTGAATTTATTTTTTTAACATTTTTTTATTAAGTATATAAAAAAAATGTTATATGATGGTGATGATGATGGTTACTTCTCTTAAGACCAATGAGGTCCTATGGGACACGAAAGAATCTGAGTTTGATTCTTGAAAATGGCATTAAATCATATAATATATAAATAATTGCAATAAATTAATATACAAATAATAGCAATAAATTAAGAAACATTTTACCATATAAATTGATATAATAATTTTCTAGCAATATTTAAATTTTATTAATAGACACATAAAAATTAATATTTACAATATAACAAGATTTTTCACCATGGATATTCATATCCAATTTACCATTGATATTATTAACTTCTAAAAATGTAACACCTTGTTTAATGTTAACTCTTAACTTAAATACTTGTCATGATACATTTTGAAAGAGTAACTAATAGAGTATTATTAAGAGTATTTCAATAAATTATTTTGGTATTTTCAAAAAGAGTTAATGCATAATTTATCTTAAGTAAAGGAAAGAAGTAACCCATTGGTAAATATTTCGAAGATACCACTGTAAAAAGGTGGAGGCAATTCTGAAAGTTACCATTCCAAACAAAGGATTTAGGGAAAAATTGTTGGAGGGAATGGGGTTCTCTTCAAAAGGGAGGAAGGGTGAAGCGACGAGAGTTTTCCATGAGTAGAGCTCATAGAGAGACTAGTGGAGCTCAGATAACACCCTAAAGAAGAAAGAGACTCGATTATAATCCTGAAGTCTAAACTTTTTGTCTCATTGAAAACACCTAGACCCTTGTGAGGAGCAAGTGGGGAGTTGAGCACGTAATCGCCTCGCTCGCGCTTGGGAGGACCATCACACTTCAAAGAAATTTACCCGGAATTAGGTATTGTCACCTAGAACTTTGTGAGGAGCAAGTGGGGATTTGAGCATGTAATCGCCTCGCTCACGGTTGGGAGGACCATCACACTTCAAAGAAATTTACCCAGAATTAGGTACTATTGTATCTTAGAGTTTTCGTTTAGGTTTCGGTTTTTTCAAAGAAGGAAATATTTACATTTACTTTTATTTATTACAAATTTTAATTTAAAAACCTGCCCTGGAATAATTTAACATCGTAAAAATATGTGAAAACTTCTTAAGTTTGAATTTATATGTATCCCTCAAGAAAAAAAATATCCACATACATTATTAGGAAATAACTACAAAAGTGTTACTTTAAGTAGGATAAGACCAAAAACTTCTATTTATAACACATAATGAGAAACTGCATTTACAGTATAAAAATTATGTAGAACATAAAATAGAAAGTATTTCCAGTATTCTTAAGATTACAGTAACCACAAATCTTTCCACACGTAGAGTATTGCAGAACTCAAAAATAAATCATTCACATAACACCACCCATAGGAGGGAAAATATAAACATATTATATCAGTAAGCTCCACGGCTACGCATGAGGGTTTAGAATCTGAATCCTAGCATAGGGGTTAGGTTCGTGTCCCAAAGGGTGAAAAAGCCCCAAATAGAAATGAAACAAAGATGGAGTAACCATGCATGTGAGTAACCGTTGAAACTTCTACATGGAAACAATTTCGAAGAACGCAATAGAAAAATTTAATCTTTTAACATATGTAGTAAGAAGGAAATAATTAAAGAGTCGAGAGACGAGAAAAAAGGAACTGAATGCAATATTCATAAATTCAGAAAACTAACAGAGAATGTAAAATTACTCCAAAAATCTCAATTTTAATGGAATAAGTAATTACATTTGGCATTTACCACAACCGGTAAATAGTATTTCATTAAACATTGTCAAAAGCCAAGTTCTGGGCTCGACATTCTATTAAATAAATAACTAAGGACACATTAACTACAAAACAAGAATAATCTAAACCATTTCTCGATAAAATGCAATGTAGGTTTTGAAGGAAACAAAATATTAGGGGGCGAGCTTCGCTCAGACCCTCAACCATAGACATAAAGAAATAGGATTATGGCGTGATAGAGAGTAAAAACCTTGAGAAACATTAACGTGCAAAGATGAAGATCAGGCCAAATTCAATAGTAGCGTAAGAGCTTAACCTTAAAACCCTCTGCCAAGAGTTAAACAGTACATACCATGAAGGCGAAGTGTGAGAGGTGGAACCCAAGGATCTCACACTATTGCCTAGGGCCAGGCCACCAACCTATCAACAATACAATAGGAGAGAATGAAGTCATTGGCCACGATGAAATCATTTAGCCTAAACAAAGTACTGTAAACAAAATATACCCATTAGAGTCCCTGGTTTTTACCTTGAGGCGGGGCCAGAGGAAGTTTTGGAGACTTCGTGTTCTCGGATAGAGAACTTCCTCAAACCTATAGGTGATACCTGCAGTATACAAACGGAGACATTCGGTGAAAGCTAAACCCCAATCCATTTCAAAATAAAAAATAAATTTGTGTACTCAGAGAAAAACTAAAGCACAAAAGCTTGAACCTATAAACCGAAAACAAATAGATGCCATGGATTCCAAGGAATGGGTTAAAGGAAGCTCACCTCACCGTTGAGAGAAGAAAAGGGTAAGTCACCATTAATGACATGATGAACTGGAGCATTACCCTATGAGCGTCGTTGCACTTTGACAAGGAAAGGTTGTAGAGTTAGAGGCGGACCCAAGTGGTGGAAACAATGAAAGACATATATGAAGGGTGTAGTGGGTAGTTACCCTAACCATCCCACCCCTCATCCACCAAAATCGATCTCATAGATCAGGAAAGAATGGCACAGATGGAGCCACAAATGATTGATAGAGAAGTGTTATCGCATTCAATTAATAGCTATTAATGAGTTAGAACAATAGTGGTACCGAAATCAGAGTTTTAATTAAATGGTTTGTGAAGTAGGATCCGCCTCAAATTTCATGTAATACAAACAATAATACCATATCTAAACCATAGTCATGTCAAAAGCAAAGCCCAACCAGTTCGTGGCATGGAAATATTCAAATCAAATGCATTGTCAAACATTAAATATGATATCTGAGTTGAATAATATATGTATCAAATTATATCATGTATGTAATATTTAGGAATTATTGTGACTAATTATAGTGTAATATGAAGTTAATACTGGAGTTAAGAGTTCATTTTTTTTTTTTAATATTTAGATCTTACTTAGTAGTGTATAGTCATTACAAGTGGTATCAGAGCATGGTTACATGATAGGGCCAGGTGGGCAAAAAAAATAACATGATAGGTCCTCATTTTGATTTTGTCTTTCTTTCATAAAGTTTAAATGTTGGATTTGTGAAAATTACAGGAACATATGTGTGCCAAACTACCATGAGGAGGGGTTCTAGCCACCATACACCCCGAGGAAACATGGAGAAACCCATCCAACCCTCGGAGGTCAATCCCAAAATGTGGGTGTGGTTAAGAATAGACGGCACGAAAACAAGAAGAATGTTGGAAGACCGGCAACAACGGTGAAACAAATTGCTTGAAGCTGTGCAACAAGCGCAAACATATATGCTCGAAGTTTGGGGTGACAATAATTGATGAGAGAACGAGGAAAATATTCTTAAAAAGTCATAACGGACCGACATAATCATCCCAAGGTCGAAACCAGTCAGAGGAGCAAATCACGAGGAAGGAGAGCTTGACAACAAGCCCTCCATGATAATCAATGATGGGAATTCACGAAATGCTTAAGATTTGTAGTTACAATGAGGTTGAATCTAGAAATATTCTAGAACAAAAAGAATTGAAGAAACAAAAAGTGGAATTACACAGTGAATTTTGGAAGATTAAGTCCCCCACCTTTGAAGGAGAAGATAAGGAAATGGGAGAAGCTTGGATAATAAACATGAACAAGTACTTTCAAGTGTATGAATATAACAATAAAATGAAAGCTTGTTTAGCCATTTATCAACTGCAGAAGAAAGAAACATTGTGGTGTGAGGAGGTTAAGAATGTGCATGGAATAGAAGACCAAAATGTAACTTGGGATGATTTCCAGAAATACTTCAACGATAAGTATCTGACCGAACATTTCTACGATGAAAATTCCTTAGAGTTTCATGATCTAAAACTCAGGAAAATGTTTATGGATGACTTTGTTATGAAATTTAATTCATTATTACGATATGTACTGTATTTTCGCAATGAGAAGGTGAAAGTGCAGTGATTTATGAGAAGTTTTCCATTGCATATGAAAGAGAAGGTTGAATTTTTTAACCCAAAAACTATGGATAAAGCGATAAGGAAAGCACAAATGTGCTATCAGCAATCCAAAGTTAAGGGAGAATCTTAGAAAAGTTGGCCACCCCGAAAAGGGCAGAAAATTTTCAACAATAACAAAAATAACAGATCTGGAAACTACAGAAATGCTCTAAAGAAGCTAATTAGTAAAAAAAAATGGAAAAGGTCCATCAAGGATGAGGTGGGGTGGTGAGGAGCGGTATACAGAAGCCTCTAGCAGACCCGACATTGTTCAGTCTATAAAACCCCTGTTACAATATTAAATTTATTCATTACATGAAAAGACAGAGTCTCAACATTTGCTAATTACCCAGGAAAAATAACTCCATTCACTACTACACACAATACACAGTCATCACTAAATCTGCCAGTCGATTTTCACAAACCACAATTGCAATTAAAGAATGAAAGAGAGTCTCGGATCTTGGCCAATATCACAAAAACTGACCACTGTTTTTTTTTTTTTAAACACACACACTACTACTAATCTGAGCTTTTCGCTCCACACTAAAACTCTCACACTAACTCTCTCCTCTCACCCAAAAACCTCTTCTACTAACTCTCTCGCCTTTCCTTTTTAAAACAAAGGAGATTTCGTAGATGCTTAGTTAACCATCTCCTCCACATTTGGAGGAATAAATTAATTCACACTTTATCCTAATCTAAACAAACTAGACTACTTGGCTTGATCTCCACGGAGAGAGGATCACTTGCCATTTATTCCCAATTTCTGTTCTTAATTAGGCCACTCTTAACTACTTACATTTAAACAAAATTAACACCCAAGTCTTCCTCCAAACTTGTATTTGCCACAACATGTGACCATTCCATCACATTGCTGGCTAGGTCTAGATGCTCCTGCATCAAACTCCCAAAGTTTAAATTAACCATGATCTCCTGATCATGCACTTCTGTTTTGCGTCCTCCTGGATCCCATACTTGATTTGATAGTCTGTCCTTGGTTACTTCTGTTGTTGTTTGTCCTTCAAGTCTCCATTCTTTATGTTGTAATGCCTTACTATCTGCTGCTGTTTTGCTCACTCTAAATTGCAATTTCCCATTCCTTTCACCTGCACCATTTCTTCCAGCAAATCTTCCTTTCTTCTTTTGTGCTGTATTTATTTTACTGGAATGTTGTAGTATGAGTTTCCAGAACTCATTCAATTCTTTGTCCATATTACTTCTTATGTGCTGAATATTATTCTCTTGCAACTAATTGTGTTCTTGATTTAAAACATCATAATCTCTATGCCAATAACCTTCCATATGCATTTCTGAAATATACAAATGCCTTCTCCCAGATTCTTTTTCTGGTTTCTCATTTATGACTTCATCATTCCTCACTTCAAATTCCAGCATACCTTCCATTAATTCGATCTGTTCTTCCGAATTAATTTTTGGGTTCAGATTGACTTCACATTGACTTTTTCCTGCATGTAAATATTCATCAAAATTAATCAGCTCAATAGACTCAAACTCTTTACCTGGCTTCATCATCAAAAGATTCGACTTATACCACCAATCTGCCATCTCATCTAGAATTTCTCTCAAACTTCCTGCACAGTCTTCACTAACTTCTTTGTCTGCAATATTTTTCTTTAATCCTTCTTTACTCTGGCTTTCTTTAAGGTCAATGATCCTCAATGACTGCTCAATCTTTAATAGCTGTCCTCTTTTAGCTGTAGTTTTAAAAAGTTGTCCAATATCTACATAATTTACTACTGTTATGTTTAACATCTTCCCTTCCCTCTGCATCACATAATTATGTGAGTTTTCTTTACTTATGCCAACATTAAACAACTGCCTTACCTCAGTGTATTCTTTGGTTTCCATAATTCTTTTGTCATCTGAGTGGACATCTTCCTGCACTTGATTGTAACTTCCCTCCTTATTCTGCATATGAATATGAGTATTCATCTCTTCATCTGTTAATACAACAGTCTCCAATAACTGTTTGTCTTTCCTCAAGTCGATATAACCTGCAAACACACAACAACCTTCAGTTTTCAAAATACAATACCTTCTCTTTTCTTTTGATGCTTCAAGCACCAATCCTCCATCATAGATATTTTGGATTTCAGTGGATCCTTCTTGCAGTGACTTCAAATCATATGAATTTGTTCAAGTTCCCTAAACTCTTTCATCAGCTTGCCATTCCACCTCTGTTGCAATAGCTTCCACTTCACCCTTTTCTTCAGTCTCCATCTGTATCTTCGGTCTTCGCTTTTCTTTCTTTGTACTGCCAAACCAATTTATGGTTCTTCATTCTGCTGCCAATTTCTATACTTTTGCAATTTAATGCCTTCCTCAAATTCATTCTCATGTAGCTGATCATTCCTTCCAAATTTCTGGTTACTTCCACATTCATCTTGCTGAGTTAATATTTTTGTCTCCTTTATGCCTCTGAGGACATAACTTCCTTGTTGCTCCTAATCTTTCATCTCACCTTCATATAATCGCTGCTCAATTTCTTTGATTTCAGCATCATATTTATTAATGTTGTCTTCCACACCTTTTCCTCCATCAGGTTCTGTAAGCTTCGTTTCTCCTTTGGGTTCCTCAAGTAATCTTTCCAAGAATTCTATCTCCTTGTGAAATCTCTCCAGCAGATCATCACAATTTCCATTCTCAGCTTCATTCTTTTCTTGGCAATCCTCATGAGTTGACCTGTTTTCTACATTATCATATTGCAAGCATCTTTCATCAATTCCATTAAACAAATTCATTGGTTTACCTTTTTGCAGTCCCACTATGGAATTTTCATTAGACTTCTGGTCTATATCAACCTCATCTGACTGTTTCACACCAAACAAGATTTCATCTATGAACTCCTTCTGTTGCAATAGATCAACGCCTTCTTCCTCTAAACGGGATTCACCATCATATTTCACCTCAAGAGCTTCATTCCTATTTGTGACAATTTCGTCCGACTGTCCATCATCCTCTGCATATCCTGCAAACATACACAAACTATAAGAATCAAAATCACAAGGCTTCATTGCCTCATCTTCTTCCTTTTTCAACATATCTTCGAATTATTCTGAACTCTGCCAATAGTCCATGAGATCTTCAGCTGACCTCTCATTATCCTCTTTCCCCAACATTTCACCTTGTTCAGGTCTAAAAATGGAAACTTCCAATTCTACCTCTCCTTCTCTGAGTTTCTCTGATTCCTCTTGAGCACTCAATATCTGCTCAATCTTTCTCAATTCTTCTACTATCTCTAACTTCACTTGCTGATTTCTCCTTTCTCGTAGCCTTGGCCACTTTGCTATTTTCCGCATGGTCGAACCATTCTTCTGGTCTTTAACATTTCTATGTAGCATCTTCATCAATATTCTAATCTAGAAATCTATCTCATCTTTCTCTCTGTCAAACGTTTCTTGACTCATCCTCATGCCTTTTGCCTTGGCATCTTCCCTTCTGCTGTGGCTTCTTTGTGAACTTCTGCTATGACTATCTATAGTCAGTTTCTACTCCTCTCTTTCCATGAGCTCCTCACTCCTCTACAACAAGCCTCTGCAACAGTAAGTCCTCCTTACTGCAATCTTACCTCACTAAGCTCTCCTCACTTAGTCTTTTGGTAAGCACGATCCCCTATCTGGAACCTTCTCTTGAGCAACACTTTTGCTCCCTCTAGGCTTCTGCAATCCCTCACTCTTTATTTCAAGAACACTTCAATTATCCTATGTCAAATCTCTTGTTGGATTCTTCAGGTTCACTGCCACTTCTAAGGACTTTCCTTACTCTGCTTTTAAGAACGCATCTGGTTCTTCTCTCACAGCTTCTCTTGATTTATATTGCTGCAGTCTTCACTCTTTCTTATGTTGTCACCTGTGTTTTGAATGGATTTCCTCACTACTGTAATCTGGTACTAAACTTCATTCAGAAAAAAAAAACATCTTCAATTTCGACAGAGCCAAGCTCTGATACCAAAATGACGCAGGGCGAACCCTGCATTACCCAGAATCTTTACTACCTGAGGTCTCCAACACCTTAAAACTCCAGCTCTAGCTCAAATCTTCAAACTGCTGCTTCAAACTGGAAATTGACTCCAGCAAACAAACGAATTACTATCTTTCAACCATACTTCTCTCTGCGCATTCATCACAGTTTCGACGCGGTATCATCGGAGATCTCAATTCGCAAATTAGGAGATTGCAATATGCCACAACATTTTGAGCATTTACCCACAATTTGATACGGTATCACTACACTTTCTCAACTGTAATGCGCTCCAACTCCGATCTGCACCGACATAATATCAATCGACGGTCTCAATCATTAGGATTGAATGCCACTTAACGGTCGACTGATTCCACCATTCCGACCCAATGCAATCTATATACTCCGATGCGAATTCAATTGGCGATCAGAGATTGCTGGTTCAACACCAAATCAGCGATTGGAGATCGCTTGACTTAACTAACCCAACTCCGATCCGAATCAATCAGAGATCGCACCTTCAATGTCACTTCCCCTTTAACTGTCGTGCTGTCACCTGGATCCAATTCTAATATCAACCCGGTTTATTATACTTTGCATTCGATTTGGATTCGATGCGATTGCCAATTGGAAAATCGGAAATCGCTATATCTGCCATGTTACCTCTCGCAATCATGGATCCGGTATCATTTTAATTCAGATTATAAATTATTCGTGTCCGGTTCATTTCTATCCCCTTTCGATTTCAATGCAATGAGTTCTGCACGTCAATGAATTTTATATCAATTCGACTCTGTTCCAGAAGATCGCCGAAGTCTTTCAAACTATTCCTTTGTGTTGCAGAGTTTCTAATTCACAAAATTCGACCACACCAGATTTGTAATAACATCAAGTTCTTATCGTTTTGAAAACACAAACTGAAATCGCTTCAACACATCAACTTATGCTCATCACACATCTATGTATATTAAATTTATTCATAACATGAAAAGACAGAGTCTCAACATTTGCTAATTACCCAGGAAAAATAACTCCATTCACTTCTACACACAATAAACAGTCATCACTAAATTTGCTAGTCGATTTTGACAAACCACAATTGCAATTAAAGAATGAAACAAAGTCTCGGCTCTTGGCGAATATCACAAAAACTGACCACTGTTTTTTTTTTTTAAACACACACACTACTACTAATCTGAGATTTTCGCTCCACACCAAAACTCTCACACTAACACTCTCCTCTCACCCAAAAACCTCTTCTACTAACTCTGTCACCTTTCCTTGTTTAAAACAAAGGAGATTTCGTAGATGCTTAGTTAACCACCTCCTCCACATTTGGAGGAATAAATTAATTCACACTTTATCCTAATCTCAACAAACTAGACTACTTGGCTTGATCTCCACGCAAGGAGGATCACTTGCCATTTATTCCCAATTTCTGTTCTTAATTAGGCCACGCTTAACTACTTACATTTAAACAAAATTAACACCCAAGTCTTCCTCCAAACTTGCATTTGCCACAACATGTGACCATTCCATCACATTGCTGGCTAGGTCTAGATGCTCCTGCATCAGTTATTTCTTGAGTAACTTGCATGCAAAGATTTAGTACTCAGACTCTGACTCAGACTAAAATTTACTTGAGGACATGCAACCCTTTCAGCTCGGGGGGATGTTAGGACCTCACAATGTACCATTTTGACCATACATTTTGACACGACTTTACTCTTTATAGTCTATATTTAAAAGTTTACATTATCATTTCCATCCATTTTATCCAAAGGTATATGAAATCCTTCTCTTTAATATGTATTTAATTTGTTTTGCATATAATTCCACATTAATTTTATATTTAATCATTAATCGAAGATAGCTAGTTGCTAAGACAAGTCTAAAAGATCACAAATAATCTATGATAAGGATCACGTTGATGAAACAGTCGAACCCGTTGCTGAAACAGTCAACAGGCACGCAAATCCCGTAACTGAGACAACTCGTGATTTGCGATCTTCAAAGTGTATTTTAAGAATGATGACAACAGGATGAATACGAACAAGGGAAGCTATTACACGGACCGTTTTGATGCTAGTATTTTTGTACCTATTGTAACAGCATCCCAGGATGGAAGAACAGAAAATACCTTGTATGAAAACAAGAGATTATATTTGGATAAAAATAGGATTTCTCTAATTTAATTGTAATAGATGTCTCCTCTTTAAAAAGAGGAGACATCATCATTAGAAGGGGGGAGATTGCGGGAGTACATTTCTTGAAGAAAGAAAGAGCCTCTACTCTGTTGTAATGTATCATTTCTTAACAGATGAATAAAAGTTATTTTGAGCGCTTCAATTTAATTTCTTTCCCCGGGGAATCTTGTGAGAAGGACAGGGCCCGCCTTCATCACAAGATTCACCCAATTTCTCCTGTAGTCTGTTACTCTTTATGTTATTCGCACCTTAATTTAACCTTGTTTGCTGAAGAATTACTTATACAGTTCTGTGTTTCTTATTAAGCACTTTGTTTTCTTTAACACTGCATTAGCTTTATACCATTCATTCTTAAGAAGCTCAGAGTTAATTTATTTTCATTCATTTTTTTATCACATGAATGCGTGATAGATTGATATAGAGAGGAGGTGCTGAAGATTCTTGTTTGAAGGAATAGGGTCATGTTCTCCGTAGGTTGATCTTCTTTTTCTGCAGTGTGACTGATATTAGGAAACAGGTGTTGAAGATTCATGTTCAAAGGAATAGGGTCCTGTTTTCCGTGGATTGATCTTTTTCTACCGTATGATTAATATCAGGCAACAGGTGCTGAATATTCCTGTTTGGAGGAATAGGGTCTTGTTCTTTGTTATGGTTGATAAATCTCCTTTTTTGTAGGGTGATTTCCTTTCATTATTTTTCCTGGGATTCTCTTAATGAAGGTCTCCAATAGAGGGATTGTTTTTGCTGTAACGCAAGTAGGCTTCAGCTTTGTTAAAGTGAGGTGTGAACAATTTGCTTTGTGTGATTGATATTTGTGTGATTGATACTAAAACATTTCTTTGATTTTGGAATTGAGCATATCCAGTGCGTGATTGTCTTTGGAATAAACAGACCTTCCCGGGTTGACAATTTATGTGGTGCTTGAATTGTTAAAACAATTAAAGGGACCAACATACATAACAGCAGTAGCTTATTGCACACAAGTAATGTGGATGAAACAAACTCTCCATGACATGAAGCTAAGCATCATTGAACCTATCGCTATCAAATGTGACATTAAAAGTGCACTATGTATATAAAAAAATTCTAGTACTTCATTCGAAAACTGAGCACATCCTAATAAAGTACCACTGCCTCAGAGAATAAGTAGTAGACAAACTATTAAAGATGGATTATGTATGAACAAAGGAATAAAAAATAGACATATTCAAAAAACCTCTTGCTAGAGAACCATTCGAATATCTAAGAGACAAACTACGGGTAGTTTCTATAGATGATACTCTCCGATATTATCAGAAAAAAAAAAAAAAAACAAAACAAAACAAAACAAAACAAAAAAATTATGATGGAAATACATGAGTAAAGGCTGCAATATAAGGAACAAAAGCAATGCAATAGACAAGTGATAGTAAGTATGAGACAAGGAACCATAACTCCAGGGGGAGAGAAGCCAATAAAAGTTGTCACAGAAGAGCTAGAGCTATGAAGTTGGTAAATATCTACAAAGTATGGTATGGTACACCTCCTCAAGATGAGAGTATTATGACAAGAGTGCATCAAAAGTCTAGCACATATCACCTCTATCAAGCAGTATGTGATATGAGTACAGAACATTCTATTGTGACATGCCCTCCATTCATGCAATCTCAATAATTTTCAAAGTGTTCTCTCAACAACTATTATACACCACCATGGAGCAACAAAGTATAAATTCAAAAGAAGGAAGCAAAGGCAGAAAAAAGAAAAAGGCAGCAAAGGAAGTTAAGGTAGAAAAGGAGAAAAGGCAGCAAAACAACAAAGGAATAATCATGAACATGCTCGGGAGAGTCGTGAACCTACAGCAAGAGTGATAATCCCAAGTGAGAGTGAATAACTAACAGAATAACAAAGGAGGGCCGTAGATCTTACACGAATCCTATGTTGAATGGAATATTTCATTAAGCACAGAGCAGAAGGCAATAGGATTCGCAATCAACAATGAGGATCGAAGGAAAATCAGTTTTGCAAGCAGCAACGATGACCGTAGATGTGGTGAAGATCAAGGTGACAATCACATCGCAACCGTGAAGATATCACACATTGTATGTTATAGTGTTTAGAGTTAAGACTTGGCAAGTTAAGTTATTTGGCTTGCGATGCGAAGTGGATCGAAAAGAAGAAAATCATGGACAGTTGGATTCAACCAAGACCAACGAGGGAGATGGAAATTGCAAATCATAATTTTTAGCATTTAAAAGTTAAGGCCATCACAAGGTAAGTTTTTTTTGTGTGCAATATCGCAAATGACACGAAATATAGGTTAACCACTAAGTTAAATTGTAAAGTGAGAAAAGTTCGAAGTGGGATCACCTATGATTGGTGGAAACTGTTGTGGGACCCTCATGTATGTAATTTTTTTGGGTTTATGTTTAAATTGGTGTATAAAGAAAACTCTAAATGGGAGTAAACTCACTTAAGACCCGACTATAAGTGCATAACAGTGTGATGCAGTTGCGGCTCTGACCTAAACAGAAAGGATGAACATGGAAGAAAATACTAGGGTAGCAAAGGAAAGACTCAAAATAGCAAGAAAAGGCTCCACTAAGTAAAAGGACATGACCCCGTGCAGAACAATGTCGAAGAAATGCTAAATGTAAGAGAATTTACTCGCGCGGAGTGACCCAACAGTCATGCATAGGTGTGATGCGGTTGCGACATTTTGATAACAAAGACTGAACGTGGGTAGGAGACTTAGGTAAGTAACCCGACACAGAGTAAAGGAGGAGAGAAGAGCATAGAATGTTGTAGGTAAGATATGCATAGGCAGAGGTAGTGTAAAACATAAAGGCATGGGTGGAGTGGGGCTAAGACAGTAATGTTGCAGCACACTTGGAAATATAAGTGCATAAAGATAAAAGACAAAGGGACAGAGAAGAGTACAAATAGAAAGCAAATGTAAGAAGTTGAAAGGGCTCACTGAAATATTTAATTGTAAGTGTAATTGTATTAATTATTTTATATTGTTTGTGATGCAAAGTAAAGTCTCCAAAGCAAAGAAAAACTCCAATTTAATACTGAAATTAGTATATATATTGTTGTAACATCATAAATATGGTGAGTGACGAAATGAGTGAATGGAAGAGTCATGCTTGTTCATGCAAAGAGCCATAAAGTTATCTCTATAAATGATGTTATTGTAATATGCAAGAACAGGTTAGAGAGTGAAAGAATGAGAGAGAGAAAATAAAGATGGTATGCTGATGCTGATCCGCACCTGATATGAAGCAGATTTGAAGGCTCTAAAGAGAGCATTGAAGAAGGAGAAATCACATGTAGTATTCAAGTAAATGAGCATATAATTTTATTGCACTGTAGAAGAGTTGGTACTTCCATATAAAATTGTAGCTTAATAGATGTCTACTTATAACTACTATAAATGTCTTAATTATTATTTTATTTTAATTAAAATAAAATAATAATTAATTTAATAATCATAATTATCGACAAAGCAATTTGACTTAATTTTTCATTTTATGTCAAATATTAAAAAGAAAAGATTCAAATACTTTAAGAATATTACAGATCTCAAACTGAATGCGTGCCTTTTTAAAAACACACATGGAGATTATGTCTGCACCTATTATACAGATCTGCATTGCGATTTATTTTTAAGAGCAGACGCAATACATCTTAGTAAAATCAAAAAGGCCATTGAAGTAAACCCTATGTAGGCCGTTCCAGAAAAAATGTTGTATGGCTGAAATTCAAAACCTTTATTTTTAATCATGTGAAGTTGAGAATTGTGTGAGTGGTTTTTCTCTCAATTCCTTAGTGCATTGGTTCTTGTTAAAGTTTTTATTACTAATAATTATATTTTCTAAATTGTAACTGAGTTTAAGTTACAAAATAATTTAGTATTTTTTAAGTTACAAAATAACTTAGTATTTGTATGTTAATTGTTTCTATGGGTATTAAATTTAGAATTGTTTATTTATTAATGATATGGATAAACAAACAAACAAAATTTGAACAAAATTCACTGATTGAAAACACACATATATTACATTTAGAAATGAAATTTAATTGAAATGATTTAGAGTTAATTTTATTCATTAAAATCATCTTAACAATACCGATTTGATTTATTAATAAGAAAATTACTAAATAGATTTTTTTTTAATTACACCTCAATAATATTAAAATTATAATTTGAAAAAAAAATTATAACCTGATATTTTATATTCATTACACACTTGAAATAAAAATATAAAGAATTAAATATAATAACTAATATATTATTTTAAAATTAATAATAGTAAGTACAATATAATTAATCAAATCTCAAAGAAACTAATAACTAATTTAAAATGAAATAATGAAAAATCATCTAAAGAATAAGTAAGACAGTATTAAATATGAGAAGAAATCTAAATAAATTAATTCATCAATTACAATGTTATTCACAACAAAAGAAAATACACATGTAAAACAAAATAAAATATATATTGGGTTGGTGAATAATGAATAAAGTTTATTTCAGAATAATTATTAGCACCCATAATATTCATAAAATAAAACACAGATACTAAGTAATGTATTGGATATGATCTCTCAATAGTTACTAATAAGCAGATAGGGACATTTGTGAAAATAATCAATTTGTTATTGACATAAAAATATCTTTCTTTGGTCTTCCTAGCCTTCCCAACATTGGAGTTTTCAGATACTTGTAGCATTATCTAAATCAAAAGAAAAATTTTATTGTGAAGAGTCTATGCTATAAATATATGTGTTATTGTTATCTATAAAACCAAATCTAATGTAGAATCCATGGTCAATATAGAAACTATTAGATCATAGAAATTTTTGTATGTTCAACACAAAATATTTGAAGATTCTTTTGGCTTACTTTTATGTGGCACACTTACCATCACTTGCAAATCTACACTAGATTAAAATAATGACAACTACTATATGGGCATAATAAGTGAGACTCTAATGAATATGTAGTCAAATAGCCAATAACTACATCAATAAATTGAAAACCAATGGATTAGGGAGTCCAATTGAACACAACTATTTCCATGAGTCTATTTATTTTAATTTTTGGAAGAATTTCCTATGTTTAAATTACATAGAGTCTCCAAGAATTTATTGGAATCATAAGTTTTAAATCCATATACCTAGTGAAAAAACCATTGTAAACAATAAAAACTAAGATTTGGCCAAAAAAATTCCACCTATTTCAAGCCAAAACTCCAAAACATAACACCTAACTCATTTATAGTAACATATAAAAACCTCATAATTGACTCCAACAACTCAAAATGAATGGCGAATAAAACTATATAACCACTACATGTGAGAGGTGTGTTCTCCAATAATTCTCCTTGACTTACATATCCATGATGTGGAATCTCTATTGTTTTCTAAGATATTGAGACTTACACCAATATAATTCCATGTAAAGAAGCATAGAGCCTAATGTATGTATCTCTACTTCTGAAAGAATATGTCATGAGCCCCATGTGTACCCTACCAAGAAGTTCTTTTGGCTACTAGCTTATGTTGTGGAATCTTTATCATTGTCCAATACATTGAGAAATATTACAATATGATGTGTAAAATGGCATAGATCCTAATGTATATACATCTAATTGTGAGATGATATATCCATGAAATCAAGTGTTCCCTAGAAGAATTCTGCTTGGGGTACACACCCATTTTCTCATTTAATTCATAGTCACATAGCTCAATATTGGATGTAAAATGACATAGATCCCAATGCATATAGATTTATTGTTGAAGCTAGAAAAGAATGGAAATTAGTATCATTTTGAAAAATTCCATGGGAAACTTTTGCATGCCCAAAGAATTCTCTAAGGTGGTGAATCCATTTTTACCATCAAAAAAACTATTCAAACAATGCTATTGGATTTCTTAAAAATTTTCAAGCCTAATTCATGAAATAGCCAATCACTGCATCAAAAAATTGAAAAGAACATAACTATTTCCTATATGCTTAAATGTATGTACACAGATAAAAAAATATTTCCAAAAGTCTATTTATTTTAATGTTTAGAAGACTTTCCTATATTTAAATTACATAAAATATCCAATAATTTATTGGAATCGTAAGTTTTGAATCCATATACCTAGTCAAAAACCCATTAAAAAAAATCTAAAATTTGGCCAAAATAAATACCACCTCTTTCAAGCAAAAACTCCAAAGCATAACACCTAACTCATTTTTAATAACATCTTAAAAAAACTCATAATTGACTCCAACAAATCAAAATGAATAGTCCACAAAACTGTATAGCTCGTAAATGTGAGCATTTTGTTTCACCATTATTTCCTATTAATTCTTCAAAATGTTACATTGGATGCACATGATAACCCATGCTCTCCCAACCTCAATCCTACAACATTTGTTATGGAGGAGAGAAATACAAAAACTAAGGATAAAATATCAACATCTATTGGGCATAAAAATTGTTTTTAACTTGTATCCCCCAAAACAAGGAGAACAAACCTACTAGCAACAATCACCATGGAACTCTTATTGGGGATTAAAAAAAAGAACGTATAGCCCCAAAAACAAGGAGAACAATCCTGCTAACAACCATCATCAAGGAACTTGAGGAAAACTTTGTGCATGTCTAGTCACAAATACAACCATTCCTCATCATGGAACTTGAGGTAAATTTTTTGCATGTCTAGCACCAGGAGCTATTGGAAGACCATGAAATTCATTGGCCTGAAAGTCGTGAAGCCCTAGGTGTGCCTCAATCTCATTTAAGCGGTCATTTGTGCGCTTATGAATCCTTCGAAGGGAACCCAAGCTATCAATCATACGCATTTGATTATGCTCCAAATCATTCAATTTTCCCATTACTTCATTTCGGTCATACATATGTTCTTGTAGTCTCATACTGTGCAAAACAGCCATTATATTTTCCATGTGTAGGTCCAAGGATTCCACAAATGGTTGCTCGCCCACTCTCTGAGGTGATTCTCCCCCAGATTCAGCTCTCACAACCCCCTCACCATCTACCACTTCCCCTTGCACATCCACTCCCTCTACCCTAGGAGGGGGCCTAATCTCCCTATGGTCCTGAAACACCTGCCTCAACATGTCAATTAGTCAAAAAAACCACCAAAATGGGATACCCACCAAGGTTCAAATTTTTTCCCTTGAATTAGATAAAAGAGAAAAATGGCGATTCCCAACCCTACTAGTTCCTTAACCACCCTCTGAAAACTGTAAACTTCCCCACCCTTGTGGAGAAATGGTGCCACAACCAACCTTAGAGAGGACACCTAAAAAATACCACTGCAATTAAACAAACACCAGACTCCCTTCACCTAGCACTCAAAGTGCTAAAGCTAGAGCTTCCTTTAATTGGCTACTTCCTTAAGCATAAAGTCCCTCAAAAAGAAAATAAATAAAAATCAATAATAAGACACTACCCATAATTTAACAGAGAGAAAACACTTACATATAAATAACTTCTAAAGGAAATAAGCATCCACAAACCTTGCCCCAGTTACCACACCTTCTACCAAGGCCACATTGTAAGCTCAGCCACAAAACTAAAGTTATTCTATACAAGTAAGGATGCACACATAAGATACATATATATACTCCACCTTTATATTGCTACCCAAGCCATAGCCCATAACCTTAAACTAAAAGCAAAGTAACTAAAAAAAAAAATCAAAAAAATTATAACTAACTCTACCCTTCTCGAAGCTTTGGAACAACCCAAGCCAATTGTCCTTGTGTACTCCATCAATATTAGCTATTTACATTTTTATTAATATTAATATTAATCTCATTCCTTATAATGCTATTGATTTATACTAAATAAAACATTCAAAATATTATTAAATTATTATTTTTTATCAAATCTTTTAATTTACTTTATTTATATTAAATAAAATCTTAAAAATATTATTAAATTGTTATTTTTTTGACTAAATCTTTTAATTTAATTTATTATTGATCTTAACCAGTTTAATTTGACCTAAATATATTATTTATTATTATTTATTTTTGACATCCCATTAAAATATGATATTGGTTACTTAGCAATTTTTTAATTTTATTTTTTTTAAATTTAATTTATTTTAATCTAAATGTAACATTAAATTATTATTTTTTTCCAAATCTTTTAATTTAATTTATTTATATTAAATAAAATGTTAAAAATATTATTAAATTATTATTTTTTTGACCAAATCTTTTAATTTAATTTATGTAAATTAAATAAAATGTTAAAAATATTCTTAAATTATTATTTTTTGACCAAATATTTTAATTTAATTTATTATTGATCTTAACCATAAAAATATTCTTAAATTATTATTTTTTTACCAAATCTTTTAATTTAATTTATTATTGATCTTAACCAGTTTAATTTGACCTAAATATATTATTTATTATTATTTATTTTTGACATCCCATTAAAATATGATATTGGTTACTTAGCAATTTTTTAATTTTATTTTTTTTAAATTTAATTTATTTTAATCTAAATGTAACATTAAATTATTATTTTTTTCCAAATCTTTTAATTTAATTTATTTATATTAAATAAAATGTTAAAAATATTATTAAATTATTATTTTTTTGACCAAATCTTTTAATTTAATTTATGTAAATTAAATAAAATGTTAAAAATATTCTTAAATTATTATTTTTTGACCAAATCTTTTAATTTAATTTATTATTGATCTTAACCATAAAAAGATTCTTAAATTATTTTTTTTTACCAAATATTTTAATTTAATTTATTATTGATTTTAACCAGATTAATTTGACCTAAATATATTATTTATTATTATTTATTTTTGACATCCCATTAAAATATGATTGGTTACTTGAGCAATTTTTTAATTCTACTTTTTTAAAAATTTAGTTTTTAATATAAATCTAACAATTTTCTAATTTAATTATTTTATTCCAAAAAATATTTTTTTCACATAAAAAGTGTAGCATGCCACATTTTCATTATAATTATTAACTACTTTCCTTATAATTATTTGTTTTTGAATTTCACTTTATTCTTAGAATTTCAATCTTTCTACAAATATTCTCAATAATTTTCTTTTTCATAATGTTTGTCACAACACTGGCTTTCCTAGCCTTTTAAGATGTCAAAATTATAGTGAGCTGGGGAGGCTTCTCCAAGATTTTTTACCATAGTAATAAAATCTTAAATCAAACTAAATAATTCTTTTTTTTTAGGTCCGATAGCTAACCACCACCACCATCATCATAATAATAATGATTAGTTGATTAGTTTTACTAAATATTTTTTTTAATTTTAATTTGAATGAGCTTATTTTTTTTTAATTTATATATAACAGTTAGATTTGACTACATAAATATTGTTTATTCACAACTAATTTACCATATATAGTATTAAATTGTAAATAGGTTTTGTTATAATACCATGGGCCAATACCATTAATAACTATAAATGAGAGAAACCATCTATGATGACATAAACATTTACAATATAACAATATTTTTAACCATTCATATTCACACCCACTTTATCATATATATTATTAGTTACGCTTTGTTATAATGCCATGAGCCAATACCATGGATGATCTATAACTCCTAAAAACAATCTCCAATTTAAAAATAAGTTTATTTTATTTGAATTTAATTTTTTAACATTTTTTTTATTAAGTATATAAAAAAAATGTTATATGATGGTGATGATGATGGTTACTTCTCTTAAGACCAATGAGGTCCTATGGGACATGAAAGAATCTAAGTTTGATTCTTGAAAATGGCATTAAATCATATAATATATAAATAATTGCAATAAATTAATATACAAATAATAGCAATAAATTAAGAAACATTTTACCATATAAATTGATATAATAATTTTCTAGCAATATTTAAATTTTATTAATAGACACATAAAAATTAATATTTACAATATAACAAGATTTTTCACCATGGATATTCATATCCAATTTACCATTGATATTATTAACTTCTAAAAATGTAACACCTTGTTTAATGTTAACTCTTAACTTAAATACTTGTCATGATACATTTTGAAAGAGTAACTAATAGAGTATTATTAAGAGTATTTCAATAAATTATTTTGGTATTTTCAAAAAGAGTTAATGCATAATTTATCTTAAGTAAAGGAAAGAAGTAACCCATTGGTAAATGTTTCGAAGATACAATGGTAAAAAGGTGGAGGCAATTCTGAAAGTTACCATTCCAAAGAAAGGATTTAGGGAAAAATTGTTGGAGGGAATGGGGTTCTCTTCAAAAGGGAGTAAGGGTGAAGCAACGAGATTTTTCCATGAGTAGAGCTCATAGAGAGACTAGTGGAGCTCAGATAACACCCTAAAGAAGAAAGAGACTCGATTATAATCCTGAAGTCTAAACTTCTTGTCTCATTGAAAACACCTAGACCCTTGTAACGAGCAAGTGGGGAATTGAGCAGGTAATCGCCTCACTCATGCTTGGGAGGACCATCACACTACAAAGAAATTTATCCGGAATTAGGTATTGTCACCTAGACCTTTGTGAGGAGTAAGTGGGGATTTGAGCATGTAATCGCCTTGCTCATGCTTGGGAGGACCATCACACTTCAAAGAAATTTACTCGGAATTAGGTAGTATTGTATCTTAGAGTTTTGGTTTATGTTTCATTTTTTTCAAAGTAGGAAATATTTACATTTACTTTTATTTATTACAAATTTGAATTTAAAAGCCTGCCCTAGAAGAATTTAACATGGTAAAAATATGTGAAAACTGCTTAGTTTGAATTTATATGTATCCCTGAAGAAAACAAATATGCACATACATTATTAGGAAATAACTACAGAAGTGTTACTTTAAGTAGGATAAGACCGAAAAATTCTATTTATAACACATAATGAGAAACTGCATTTACAATCTAAAAATTATGTAGAACATAAAATAGAAAGTATTTCCAATATTCTTAAGATTACGGTAACCACAAATATTTCCAGGCATAGAGTATTGCAAAACTCAAAAATAAATCATTCACATAACACCACCCATAGGGGGCGAAATATAAACATATTATATCAGTAAGCTCCACGACTACACGTGAGGGTTTAGAATCTGAATCCTAGCGTAGGGGTTAGGGTTGGGGTCCCAAAGGGTGAAAAAGCCCCAAATAGAAATGAAACAAAGATGGAGTACCCATGCATGTGAGTAACCCCTGAAACTTCTACATGGAAACAATTTCGAAGAATGCAATAGAAAAAGGTAATTGTTTAACATATGTAGTAAGAAGGAAATAATTAAAGAGTCGAGAGACAAGAAAAAAGGAATGGAATGCAATATTCATAAATTCGGAAAACTAACAGAGAATTTAAAATTACTCCAGAAAGCTCAATTTTAGCGGAAGAAGTAATTACATTTGGAATTTACCACAACCGATAAATAGTATTTCATTAAACATTGTCAAAAGCCAAGTTATGGGCTCAACATTCTATTAAATAAATAACTAAGGACACATTAACTACAAAACAAGAATACTCTAAACCATTTCTTGATAAAATGCAATGTAGGTTTTGGAGGAAAAAAAATATTAGGGGGCGAACTTCGCTCAAACCCTCAACCATAGACATAAAGAAATAGGATTATGGTGTGATAGAGAGTAAAAACCTTGCTAAAAATTAACGTGCAAAGATGAATATCAGACCAAATTCAATAGCAACGTAAGAGCTTCACCTCAAAACCCTCTGCCAAGAGTTAAACGATACATACCATGAAGGCGAAGTGTGAGAGGTGGAACCCAAGGATCTCACGCTATTACCTAGGGCCAGGCCACCAACCTATCAACAATACAACAGGAGAGAATGAATTCATTGGCCATGATGAAATCATTTAGCCTAAAGAGAGTACTGTAAAAAAGATATACACATTAAAGTCCATGGTTTTTACATTGAGGCGGGGCCAGAGGAAGTTTTGGAGACTTTGTTTTCTCGGATAGAGCACTTCCTCGAACCTATAGGTGATACCTGCTGTATACAAACGGAGACATTTGGTGAAAGCTAAACCCCAATCCATTTGAAAATAAAAAAAAAAATTGTGTACTCAGAGAAAAACTAAAGCACAAAAGCTTGAACCTATAAACCGAAAACGAATAGATGCCATGGATTCCAAGGAATGGGTTAAAGGAAGCTCACCTCGGCGTCGAGAGAAAAAAAGGGTAAGTATCCATTAATGACATGATGAACTAGAGCATTACCGTGTGAGCGTTGTTGCACTTTGACAAGGAAAGGTTGTAGAGCTAGAGGCAAACCCAAGTGGTGGAAACAATGAAAGACATATATGAAAGGTGTAGTGGGTAGTTACCCTAACCATCCCACCCCTCATCCACCACAATTGATCTCGTGGATCAAGAAAGAACGGCCCAGATGGAGCCACAAATGATTGATAGAGAAGTGTTATCACATTCAAGTAATAGCTATTAATGAGTCAGAACAATAGTGGTACCGAAATCAGAGTTTTAATTAAATGGTTTGTGCAATAGGATCTGCCTCAAATTTCATGTAATACAAACAATAATACCATATCTAAACCATAGTAATGTCAGAAGAAAATCCCAACCAGTTCGTGGCATGGCAAGATTCAAATCAAATGCATTTTCAAACCTTAAATATGATATACGAGTTGAATAATCTCTGTATCAAATTATATCATGTATGTAATCCTTAGGAATTATCGTGACTAATTATAGTGTAATATGAAGTTAATACTGGAGTTAAGAGTTGATTAATATTTTTCTATATTTAGATCTTGCTTAGTAGTGTATAGTAGTTACAAGTGGTATCAGAGCATGGTTATATGATAGGGCCAGGTGGGCCAAAAAAATAGCATGATAGGTCCTCATTTTGATTTTGTCTTTCTTTCATAAAGTTTAAATGTTGGATTTGTGAAAATTACAGGAACATATGTGCGCCAAACTACCATGAGGAGGGTTTCTAGCCACCATACAGCCAGAAACTTGGGAGAAACCCATCCTTTTACCAACCCTCAGGTGAATCCTGAAATGTGGGTGTAGTTAATCATAGACGAGGACCAAAAAGAAAGCACAATGTTGGAAGACCAGCAACAACAGTCAAACAAATTGCTTGAAACTGTGCAACAACTCCAAACATATATGCTCGAAGTTTGGGGTGACAATGAAAGATTGATGAGAGAACAGGAAAATATTCTAAAAAGTCTATCGGACCGACATAATCATCCCAATTCGAAACCAAGTCCTCAGAGGAACAATCACGAGGAAGGAGAACAACAACAAGCCCTCCATGATAATCCAGAAGGTAGTAGAATTCCATGAAGTAATAAGATTTGTAGTTACAATGAGGTTGAATCTAGAAATATTCTAGAACAAAAAGAATTGAAGAAACAAAAAGTGGAATTACACAGTGAATTTTGGAAGATTAAGTCCCCCACCTTTGAAGGAGAAGCTAAGGAAATGGGAGAAGCTTGGATAATAAACATGAACAAGTACTTTCAAGTGTATGAATATAACAATAAAATAAAAGCTTGTTTAGCCATTTATCAACTGCAGAAGAAAGAAACATTGTGGTGTGAGGAGGTTAAGAATGTGCATGGAATAGAAGACCAAAATGTAACTTGGGATGATTTCCAGAAATACTTCAACGATAAGTATCTGACCGAACATTTCTACAATGAAAATTCCTTAGAGTTTCATGATCTGAAACTCGGGAAAATGTTTATGGATGACTTTGTTATGAAATTTAATTCATTATTACGATATGTACTGTATTTTCGCGATGAGAAGGTGAAAGTGCAGTGATTTATGAGAATTTTTCCATTGCATATGAAAGAGAAGGTTGAATTTTTGAACCCAAAAACCATGGATAAAGCGATAAGGAAAGCACAAATGTGCTATCAGCAATCCAAAGTTAAGGGAGAATCTTAGAAAAGTTAGCCACCCCGAAAAGGGCAAAAAATTTTCAACAATAACAAAAATAAGAGATCTGGAAACTACAGAAATGCTCTAAAGAAGCTAATTAGTAAAAAAAAATGGAAAAGGTCCATCAAGGATGAGGTGGGGTGGTGAGGAGCGGTATACAGAAGCCTCTAGCAGACCCGACATTGTTCAGTCTATAAAACCCCTGTTACAATGTTGTGGTTGTGGGGAGGTGCATTATTTTAAAACTTGTGCTCATCGAGGAAGAAATGAGGTGAAAGAAAACTTGCAAGAGGCATCAACTATGGGAAATGTAGCTCAAAACATACCTAGAATCAACGTAGCTCTAGAATAGCATCAAGCACACTTCCAGCCAACCATGATAGAGTTAGAAGGTAAGATACGAACCGAGTCTATTTCTATTTTAGTTGATCCCCGAGCTAGTTCAAGCTATATACACCCTCGTATAGTTGAAAGCTATAAATTTCAGAACCAGAAACTTAGGAATCCCTGGTTAGTTCAACTGGCCACAGGGGTAAGAAGGCGGGTCAATGCCAAAGTACAATATTCTGACTTGAGTGTTGGAAATCAACACATTACTGTGGAACTCAACATTTTGCCCGTGAGATCTTACGACATATTATTGGGAATGGATTGGTTAGATAGACATTGGTCATTGGTGGACTCTAAGGACAAGGTTATCCATTTTAAATCAAAATATGGAACAAGACAATAATTGAACGACATTAAAAAATCATTGCAGCTATGACCTATTACATCATCTCAATTAAGTAAATGCATAAGGAAAGGATGCCAACTCTATGCCATTCAAGTGGGATTCACCAATTCCAAGGATAAGACCCTTATGTTGGAAAACATTCATATTGTGCAAGAATTCTAGGATGTATTTCACCAAAAAGGGACATAGAATTTACTATAGAGCTAATACCTGGGGCAGCACCTGTGTCCCCAAATCCTTACAGAATGATTTTACCAGAACTAACAGAGTTAAAATTGCAGCTATAGGAATTGATGGAAAAAGGCTACATTCGACCAAGTGTATCCCCATGGGGAGCACCAGTGTATTCGTGAGAAAGAAATATGGCACAATGTGCATGTGCATGGACTACTGATAGCTCAATAATTTGACTGTTAAAAATAAATATCCCTTACCACACATAGATGACTCATTCGACCAAGTCAAAGGAGCTACAGTGTTTTCCAAGATTGACTTAAGGTCAGGTTACCACCAGATCCGAATGAGAGATGGAGATAGAAGAAAAACAATATTACATACTGGTATGGCCATTATGAATTTGTGGTGTTACCTTTTGGGTTAACCAATGCTCCACCTACCTTTATGAGCTTAATGCATGGAAATTTTCACCCATACTTAGATAAATTTGTTTTGAATTTTATTGATGACATATTAATTTACTCCAAGGATATGGAAGAGCACAAGAAGCATCTACGCATTGTGTTGAAAATGTTAAGGAATATCAACTCTATGTTAAGTTTAGTATGTGTGACTTATTTAAAGAACAAATTCAATATTTGGGGCATGTGATTTCTGCTGAAGGGATTTCTGATGGACCCGAAAAAGATAAAGACCGTCATGGAATGGAAGGTACCAAAAAACATAGCGTACATACATTCATTTATTGGTTTGGCTAGTTATTATCGATGATTTATCAAGGGAATCTCTAAAATAGCCTTTCCCATCACCTCCTTGCAGCGAAGGGGACAAGTCTCTAAGTGGACTGAGGAATTTCAAAACAATTTTGAGTTATTGAAGCAGTTGTTGACTACTTCTCTCATTCTCTGGGTAGCAGACCCAAGTAAATAATTTAAGGTCTGTACCGATGCTTCTAAGGAGGCTGTAGGAGTAGTTTTGACTCAAGAAGGGAGATTCATAACTTATGAATCTAGAAATATGAAGGAACATGAACAAAGGTATTGAGCCTGTGATTTGAAACTAACTGCAATGGTACATGCATTACGAATATGGAGAAATTACCTGTTGGGAAAAAATTTTGTGTTAAGAACTGACCATAGCAGTCTAACTAGTTATTTTAAACAAGTTGATCTAAATGCGCACCAAGCTAGGTAGAATTATTTCCTAAGTGAGTTCGATTTTTACATTTAGCATGTACAGGGTAAAGAGAACCGAGTAGCGGATGCACTAAGCAGGAAACCGCATGGCATCTACAAACTCGAATTTAATCAAATTGAATTCAAGTTCCAAGAACAGGTATTGGAAGCAACTATCAAGGACCCTAAATACCAACTTCTATGGCAGCAGGAAAAAGAAGACAAAGAGCAAGGGAAGCAGCCTGAATTTGAACTCAATGATAAGAATTTTTTGGTTTACCAGAAGAAAATATATATTCCAAATCAAAACAATCTGATAAGAATTATTCTGGATGAATATCACTGGAGTTCCTACACTAGACATCCAGGATACCAAAAAATGTTAACTGCAATTAGAAAGGGTTATTCCTAGCTTGTAATGCGGAAGGACATTGCCAAGTATTTGACTAAGTGTCTGGAATGTAAGAAAATTAAAGGCTAACATCAACATCCTGCAGGATTGCTTCCACCTATTCCCGTACCAGAATGGAAGTGGGAGGTCATCTCCCTTGACTTCATCAATGGGTTACCAAAGCATAAAAGGCATAACGATTCGATTATGGTGGTAGTGGATAGACTCAGTAAGGTGGCACATTTTATTCCTGTCTAGTCCATTGTGGTGGATTCGACACACATATGTTCGAAATCACATGAGCTTAAAGAGTGTGGTATACTATCTAAACTATTGGTAATAGGCAGTATGTGGGGGGAGCTCAAAAGCATAAAACTTAAATGAAGTAATATGCTAAAGTATGCTCTGGTTAAAAAACTAAAACTAAAAACATAATAGAAGCTATATAGAGAGTTCCAAATAGTAATAATGCAAATGATGGGTCAATGGCCTCTTCTTATTAAATGTTCGGAATAAAACAAAATCTTACCCACTTTCCAAAGGACCCCTAGGCAATAGCTCTAGGTCCCGATGCAAGGATGTTTGTCTTTCAAGTTCTACCTCTGATGCAGTCAAATTATCTCTCTCTACTGTGGCGGACTAAGATGTTGGGTGGCCAACTATCGAGTCCTCTTTAGCTCCAGCTCTGGGTCACACACAATGCTGGTGTTTCCTAGGCAACTTTGGCCAACATAACCTTGTGATCACCCTTTGTTTATCTCTTGGTGGGTTTATATAGGTGAGCTTCAAATCCTCCTTCCCTCCCTTGGTACATGATGGATGGTCACCCAAGGGAGAGGTGTGATTCCATTTTTTTCTCAAATATTCGTTTGTGTTCTCACATAATGTCTAAGGAGGCGCTGGTGGCTGTCCTTAGGCAGCTTTCACATAAGGAGTAATTGTCCTTTGCTTGTTGTGGTACTATAAAGTGACTTTTTTCCATTTACAGGAATGCACGCTTATCGGGAAAAAGGGCGCACAAAAGGATCTCTTCTCTAAGGAAAAAGCACGCATTTGAGCATTTATGACTAGTTCAAATATGATTTTCTCAAAACCCTAGAGATTTTAAATACTTCTTGATTCCATAATGTATTCCTATCCTGTAAATCCTTAGGCTCGACATTAATTGATGTCATATTCTGTTGTACGATTTTCCAGTGTTAACAGTTTCTCCCTAATGTGTGAGGTCTAGGAAGAACTATATAGCCGAAATACATTATAGTTTCTTTTCTTTATCATATGGAGAGAGAGAGAGAGAGGCCTGTGTGTACTTTTGGAATAGACAACACCTTGCGTTGTTTCAGAGATAACCATGGCCTAAGGGACCCCCTGCAAGCAGACAAAAATATACAACATAGTTACCAAAATTTCAACGAGGTGGGCATGTCACGTGCTCGTGATGCTATGGCTAGTTTAAAAAAATTGACAAATACATGTGCTGTCTCTGTCACTAGTGTGGTAGTGATGTTGGTGGTTGTTGATGACGACTGCTTATGCCCTTGGGGGATTTTTTTCTTTGATGATAGGTGGAATGTGGTACCCATATGCGTAATCTTGGTATGGCATATCATTGCGTAATGTACACATGTGTACTCGTTGGGACCTTCTAATGTAAGCATTGTTGTCAGAGACGCTTATAAAGGCACAGGTCTTAGACAGCTCTTGATCAAAGGGAAATGGTTGTAAGGTATGATACTGTCGTGACATGAAATATTTTGCTGTATGTTATCACCCTAGTAATTTCTAAATATTATGGGTTTTTGCATTTTTTTAGTTTTAAGAAAACTAGGGGTAACCACAAACCTACTTTGGAAATCTAGGATCTAGCCTTCCTAAATTTCAGAGAGGGCTCTCTCCTTATGATTTAACTTTGTTTTGTTTAATATTTTAGGCTATTTATGATAGTTCAATTTGGTTTTGGTTTTGAAATGTTTGGTGGAAAATAATATTACTTGAAGACAAATTAAAGAGGGATCTACTAGTCCATTGGGCTATGGAGTCAAAGTCTAGCAAGAAGAACTAGAAGGCAAGGCCAAAAGGATGCTAATGTATTCAGGGAAAGGTAGATAACCCTTAGAGATTTGGATAGATTTTTTTGATGAGATGGTTTGCTTCGTGATAAAGGGAAATTAAGAATCCTTTGATCCGAAAAAAGAGAAAGGAGGCAGGGGTCAAACGGGACTAGGAGAAATTAAGAGTTCCTAAATCTGTAAATCAGTAGAAAACATTTAAATGATTAAGTAGTTAAGACAGGGAGTTCTAAAACTAATCCTGAAGCAATACTAATACTTAATCATTAATATTCAACAACATATATGAAATGAATGGAACTCAGAAAGTAAACAATGACAAGATAGATGCACTTTTCTCTTTAAATTATCACATGAATCTTGAATTATGAAGTCCAATTGGCTATTGTCTAGACTAATACTATGAAATCAACACATAAGCCTCCAACATACCAGAAAAATTTCCTATAATAATCTCAGCAATTTTATTCCACACAAAATGCTTCAAAGAGTGAAGTATTTATACAAATTCTAAACTAGAATATCTTGAAAAAATATCAAGATTAGTTTACAAATATCTTCAACTTTTTTACATAAATAGAACTTAATAAAAGGACACTCAAATCTAATGAACCTATTTGGAACTATACTCATGGATGTATGATGACTAAGAAGATAATTCGAATTTGATCTCGACTCTTAGTTGATGATGAGGCATCCAAGTCACTAACTGTTTCCTTTCTTTGTGCATTCTACTCTAGCAATTCTGCAAAAGTGGGGTCCAGTGATACCTTATTATTTCCCCATATGAAATATATATGTAGGATGTGAAAGAGGTTATTGTATATAAATAAGTTGGTGAGATAAACCTCTCTCATTTTCCTATATTTCTGCTCCATATGTTCACAATAGGCTCTGCAAAAAGATGTGTAAAACAGAGTTTTACAAAGTCTAAACAATAGGTTGTAAATATGCACATGCATATTTCATTCTATAATAGCTATGCATAAAGTGAGATATGTTTTTCTATATGGCACCCTTAGAAACAAAAACTTCCTTCAGTGTTATAAGATGTATTTCGGCTTGGCTACAATATTCTCTGCAAAATGATGACTTAACAGGAATTTTATGCAAAAAGTGCTTTCTAATATTGTTTAATATTTCTCAATCCATAATGTCTGTTAGAAATGTGAGATAGGTTTTTGTAGTTGGACACCTTAAGAACATAAACCTCCTTCAGTTTTGCAAAATTAATCTTGGATTGGTCACAATAGTTTCTGCAAAACAATGACTTAAACATGAAATTTCTGCAAAAATGTTCCTTCTTGTTATGTTTTCATCTTTTCTCCTTTTTGTTCTTTTAGTTGTTTAACTTTCACTTTGGATAAACTTCATTGTTGGTGAAAGTATTTTCATATATTTTTACCATTACTGACTCTGTTTTAATTTTTATTTTTTTACCTTGGCTGCTCTGTAACTTTGTTTTAACTTTCTTCTTTTGGAATCTTTTCTCAATTAAGTTTTATGATAGATGAAAACTAGGTTAAGATAGGAAACAAGAGTTTCCTGAATGGTTGAAATTGTAAAAAGGAATTTGGTAGGCTTGAAAAAAAAAAATTGTCTTGGAATTGATCTTAAGAGATATTAAACAAAGGAAATTGGCTCAAACAAACGCTTTTATGAACATAGCAACTTCTGGGAAAAATTGGCGAGGGTTTGGCCTATTTTTGGGCGTTTTTGGGCAATTTAAATGGTTAATTCTCTTATCTTAATCTCTTTTAGTCCATAGATGGTATAATTTTGAAGGTTTGTAGGTCAAAATATCGAGAAATGCCTCTTTTGAATGTATTTGACAATCAGGATGGTTTTTTGCAGTTTCTGCTTGAATTTGAGCTTTAATGTCAACTGCTAGAACCGAAAAAAATCTTATCTAGTCTTCAAACATGGATCTTTTGTTAAATCTGGACTTTCATGTGTGAATTGATACATCTAGGTTTAAAACAAGGCTCTGGGAACTTAAAACTGGCTAAATGGAGCTTTATTAACAGTCAGCTGCGACTTTAAAACTCAAAACACACAGATCTTGTTAAAAAAACTTATAACCAAGGTTTTAACCCATAGCTATAAATCTCATAAACGTATCAATGGTGGGTTTTAATACTTTGGTAGGAATTCTTTGAAGTTTGAATGCTGATAAAAATGGGTTTTTTTCGCATTGACAATGAGTTGTAAGCAGTATTCATGTAATCGAACGCGACCGAATGAAAATATGCCACGTCGCAGAGGTTGTTTTCACGAAAACAGTTTTTTTCGCATCCATTCAGGGTGGGGGTCATCGTTTGTTTTGCGGGTGTGAAAATTATCGTCAGCCATTGGATTGGAGAGTTTAAATCAAATGGTTATGATCCTTTTAAAGCTGTAGGGGAAAGGTAAGGTGGGTCCGGGGCTTATGCGATGGCACATTTTAATTTTATTACAAAAACTTTATATAATAGACTTTATAACAAAGTTTTGGTATATGAAAAGATTATGTTGATGCAAGGTTATATTTCAAAGGCTTTTTGAAAAGGGTTTATCGGGTAGTATGTAAACATAGTTTTATGTATATGGTAAATGGTGCATGAGGTGGGTTTTAGGCTTTAACCATGGTTTAAATTTATGTATATAACCTGAGGCTATTTACATGGTGGATTATACATACGGGAAGGCTTTAATTCCTACTAGGATAAAATACCATGGCAAAGTTGATCATGATGATACCTTGGGTTAAAGCATGGAAAGTTAAATATATTTTATGTATTAATAATAATAATATTTTATATATTTTATATATATTTTGTATTTTATTTTTATTATATAGTAATAGACTGATGTAAATGTCTATTTACTATAGGGGGCGGGAATATTTATATGGTTATTTTTATGCCAAAGGAGTTTTAATGGGGGTTTTTATTAAAACATGTGGATATTTAACTTTGGCAAAAAAGCTTATAATAATAGGTTTTGGGGATAATTAAATAAAAGGAGCTATAATACTTAGGATAAGGTTTATTTATAAGGATTTAATAAGTAAATTAGAAGTTAATATGACTATGAACAATGTAAAACACCAAAAAACAATTATATAACTAAGTAAAGTGATAATGTAAAAGCAAGGCTTTATTATTTGTAATTTAACCACTTTCACTTACAATATAACATTTTTGGAGGGTTTTTTGTGTTTTTATGAATGAAGGAGATTATTCAAAAGGGAATTTGACTATTCATTAAGTAAAAATGGAGTCTTTACTTATGAAATTGAATAATGATGAGTGCATGAAGGGTAAATGATGAAAATTAGGGATTAATATAGGAATTCAACACTTTCAACTTATCATTCATTGAGCCTTGGGTCTGGTCCCAACAGAAGTCAAAGAAATTCTCTGAGCCTCTTTGACTGAAAGTTTAGAATGCAGAATAAATAAAGGGGAAAGGAAATCAGTAATAGTTTCCCGGTGAAAGATATATAAAATGATTTTCCAACTTCTTTCTACCTACCCAACTTTTAATCTAACATTTTTTTTTCTCCCATTTTGCAGGTGCATTTGAGATAGCAACCTTAAACATTTTATTCTTTTTAAAGCAATTAAAACTATCCAAATCTACCTTATATCATATGAGGGCTCAGATTAAACTGATGAACTCCTCTTTATTCTCTACCTATCTAGTAACTAGTCAGGATTAAACTGTCTGACTAATCTTTATTCACTATTCTACAACAATAAATTGAAACACGACAAGTCAAGCTTAAGCTGTTCAACTCATCATGGATTATGAAATTTATTAACACTCTGCCATAATCATCAGTAACAAAGTAAAAAGTACTGGCATTTGGACTTACACACTTTCATGTTATATTTCTTTTTTCTTTGGGGTATATAATTTTTTCTAAGTCCTTTGATCTTTCTTTTAGGACTTTACCCTCTTTTTGCTTTTCTATTTTTTTTATTTTATTTTTACAAAATATGGGAAAACAACTTGTATAAAGCAAGTTATCTACATATTTTTACAAGAATATCATAATTCAATTCCAAATTATGAATCCTATACTTATAGGACATTAAAAGCAGCTTCACATGGGGATGGAATTTCTTTGTGAAATGTCAAGAACTCTGAGATCAGTAGCCTTCCATTTTGACCACGATGATACTGTAAATTTCTCCTGATTTCTGCAAAAACTCATACTTATGAGATTTTACTTTTCACAGCTTAGGGCCTTCACTCCGGGCTTAAACGATGGAAAGAAAATATCCAATCCAATCTACACACTTGCAATGAATATTTACAATGAAATAAAAGGAAATTAGGATTAATTGTTAGTTAACTCATAGGAATAGTAGTGTTTGAGCATTCTACCATTCACTGGAATGTCAGTTCCATCCAAATTTCTGATAAAGAATGCAATGTTACCTCTATACCCATAAATGACATAAGGACCTTTCCATAGAAAGTCAAACTTTCCATGTTTTCCTTTTTCCTCTCTCATGGAATCCCATTTCAACACTTTATCTCCTATAAAAAAAAATCATCTTCTTTAGTTCTTTTATCAAATATTTTCTTTATTTTATCTTGAATAACTTGCGATTTTTCATATACTTCTTCCCTATTCTGTTGTAGATGAATAGTCCAATTTATCCTTCTCTGTATATCATTGAGTTCTACTTGTGATTCTTGGATAATTTTCATAACTGGAACACCTAAAGATGATGGGAAAACTGCATCCATCCCATATAAAATTTGTTAAGGAGATGTTCCAATTGACTTCTTAGTAGTAATTCTATCTGCCCATAAGGCATAGACTAACTTCTTATTCTAGGTTTTCTTATTTTCTTCAAGTATTTTTTTGATGATACTCACAAGGATTTTATTGGAAGATTCAGCTAGGCCATTACCTTGAGGGTAATAAGTAGTAGAGTGGCCTAGGGTAATATGATACTTGTCACAAAAGACAATCATTTTCTTATATTTAAATGTAGTTGCATTATCAGTGATAATTTTATGTGGGCATCAAAATCTAGATAAAATATTGTTTTCTAGAAACGATATAATGAATCAGTCAGTGGCTTGTCTTGTTGGAATGGCTTCAATCCACTTGGTGAAATAGTATGTGGCAGTCAATATCCATTTGTGTTGGCCCAAGGATGGAGTGTGGAATTCTCCAATGAAGTCTAACCCCCATTCTTGAAAAGGCATCTCAGTAGAAATAGGTTTCAGTGGTAAAGGTAACAACTTCCTTTTTCCTTCAAAAATATGACATTTGTGACATGAAGTAACCAAATTTTTCACATCAGAAAATAAGGTAGGCTAGTAGAAACCAGCTCTAAGAATCTTATATGTTGTACTCTTCCAGTATAAGTGTCCTCCATAATCACCTGCATGAAAATCTTCACGAATTTTGTCAACGTCTGATTTTAGTAAACAATTCAGTAAAATCCCACTTTGTTCTTTCCAATAAAGCATTTTATCTAGAATACAATATCTCATTGCTTTAAGTTTGATAAATCTAGCTTTTTTTCTAGTTAATCCAAGAGGAGCTTTTAAATTAGTAAGTACAAGGATAGTATCTGAGTACCATTGTGAGTCTAGAAAGGCTTCACTGATCGATGGAGTCCCCATCTCTTCCTAGTCATCAACTTGGGAAATAAAATTTATATATAAAGAATTACAGTTGGATTCAGCCATTAACCTGGCTAAACCTTGTCCTTTCATGAGCTTGGATGGTTTAATCTCTATGTCATATTCAAGGATAGTGGTAATACACTTTCCTCTTCTTCCATCTCGCCCATCCTATGTAAGAATAGCTTCGACTACAGTATTGGGGATAGAGGCAATAATGTGGGAGTAAAGAATGTATACTCTGAAATCTTTTATGGCTTTAACCAAGGCTAAAGCTTTTTTTTCCATTATGTTATATCTCAAAGGTGCATCTCCAAGGGTTTTACTGAAAAATGCTATACCTTGGTCATTTTTCTGCAGTAGAATTACAGCTATGGTATGTTCTGAGGCAAATGAAAACATTATAAAATATTTCTTGAAGTCTGGGCTGATAAGGATTGGTGTTTTTGTTAAAGCATGTTTAATAGATTCAAATGATTTTTTTTCTTCAATTGTCCATTTTAAAACAGAGTCCCTTTCTAACATGTTATTCAATTCCTTGATGATTTCTGCTAGATTAGAAATAAATCTTCTTAAAAATTTAATTTTACCTAAAAATTCTTGTAACTCCTTAATATTCCTAGGTGGTTGAATTTGCAATATGGCTTCTATCCTTGCTAGATCTATCTTAATACCTTCCTTGGAAATTATGTGTCCTAATAATTTACCTTCTTCAAGTCCAAAAACACTCTTTTTGGGGTTTAAGGATATACCATATTTTCTACATTTAATGAATACATGTCTCATGTGATCCAAATTTTCATTATTAGATTTGGAAAAAATAGTAATATCATCTAAGTAAATAACCAAAAAGTCATGGATTTATTTAGCAAAGGCTACGTCCATAGCCCTTTGAAAAGTAGCTCCAACATTCATCAACCCAAAAGGCATATTCACATACATGAAAGTGCCCCAGGGAGTGGTAAAAGATGTTTTAGGTTGATCTTCTTCTTGAACTAGTGTTTGGTTATATCCTGAAAAACCATCTAGTAAAGAAATCCTGGAAGATCCAACTACCCTTTGTAAAATATGGTCCATTTTAGGTAAAGGATAATTGTCTTTCAATGATACTTTATTGAGATTTCTGAAATCTACACATGATCTGATTTCTCTTGTTTTCTTCCTAGTAGGTACTAATTTAGAAACCCAATCAGAATAACTAATTGGTGTAATTATTTGCGCATCATACATTCGTTTAACTTCTTTTTCAATCAATGGTAACAGGACATGATTAATCCTCCTCAATTTTTGTCTAAATGGTTTCTGATTATCCTTTATAGGAATCTTGTGTTGAATGATGTTGGTGTCATATGATTTTAAATATTCGTAACTCCATGAAAAAACATCTTGGTATTCCTTCAAAATCTCAATATATTTTTATTTTTCTTGAGGAGGTAAAATTTTTTACAATTTGATCATTTTTAGTTTTGTGTCTGTACCAATGTTACATTCTTCAATTTCAGACTTGACTAGTTCCATTTTAGGCTTTCTGGGCACATCATTGGAATCAAACAAGTCTTCCAAAGGAGTTAAACCCTTACCTAAAAATTTATCCTTCAAATCTAGCATTTCAATTTCATCTTCAATTACTTCCTCTATATCTACCTTATCTAAGTTATCTATGTCAGATTGAGTAAATATAGTGGATTTGGTAATTTTATGTGCATATAAATTATTTATCTTACAATTAACATCTAAATCTATGTTACATTCCGAATCTAAATTACAATCTGTGTCTATCATACAATTTTGAAATTCATCCTCATTATTCAAAAAATGGTAAATTTTTTCATCTTTAGAGAAAATATGCCAATATTTAACATTATCATGGACAATGGGTCTATGTTTAACTTCAGCAGTATATATATGTGTTGATTGAAAAGGTAAGTTACATGTGCTAGAAAAATTTTCTAGGCAATGTGCTTGCAAATTTTGTTTTCTTGGAATAGTAGCACACTTACATTCTAGTAAATCATCACATAAATGAACTGTTTCATCTCTATATCTAGCTAATCTAGGATTATGAACAGAATAATCTCCATTTATTTTTTTAATGATTAACTCTGAATCTCCCATAATCAAAATTCTTTGACCTCCCAAATTCCTGATGATTTGAAGGCCTAAGATAAATTCCTCATACTCTACCATGTCATTGGTGCATTTAAAGTTGAGTCTAAAGGCATGTCCTTCCAAATGACTAGTCTCGATGTTTGTGATCCACACTCCAGCTCCTACTCCTGAGTTTTTGACTGAACCATCAAAGTATAAATGCCAAAGGGCTTGATGGAAAATATTATCATTGTTTGGTTTAGGCTTTATTTCAATTAATTCAGTTTGGATCTCATTATTATCTGAGTTACATGAAATGAAATAATCTATATCAATTGGTGTTGAGTAAATTGGATAATTGATTGATCTCTCAGCACTGCTAACCATGTATTTCATTAGAGTTTCTCTGTAAAGTTTCTTAGGTTGTCCAAAGATTGTTATGGTGGGATAGCTCATGTCTAATTGTAGAGATCCCTACAACTTAGCTCCCCATGAGCGAGAAATAAGCATACCATACTTAGGTGGGATATCAGCTACTACAATATCCATGACCATACTTTTACCGGGATACTAAACCAAATTGACACACAAGTCTTTTATCAATCCTATGCATTTGACCTTGGTTGAATCAAAAGAGAATAAATATTTATAAGGTCTTGTTATTTCTAAATTAGAGTTTCCATAATAGCTTTTGGCATTAAGTTATGAGAAGCTCCTAAATCTAACATTGCATTAGGTATAATTTGATCGTGAATAGTAAGACTTATATAGAAGGGAGAAACTGATCCATTGGAATGTTTACCATTAACATTTGGGCCAAAAATTAATTCACGCTGATCATCATTTAGAATAATAGAATCTTCACCAATATTCATGTTCAAAGCTTTAGTAATTGTTGTTTTGTACAAATCATTATTTTCCAATTCAGTCAAAGGATTTGGTATCTTTAACTTTTCTATTTCAGTTTGAATATTAAAAGCTGGTTGAGATTTACTAATCTGAATTAGTTCATCTTTTGTAACAGTAATTTGAGTGGGTTTTTTAGGTATTTCAGCAGATGATCTCTTATCTTGAGTTGTTCTATTGTTTTATGTTTCAGTTTCCTGATCCTTCATGTCTTTAGTTCTCTTTTCAGGGACAAATTCAGGGGTAGCAGGAGTTTTTTCAGACTTTGAACTTTCAGTAGAAGGCTTATTTTTAATAGTTTTTGGATTTACTGGTTTAGAATCAGCTGGATTCTTTTTGGGATCAATAATTTTTGTTTTTGTTGAACTAGGGGCTTTAGTATTGTTAGCCTTTTCGACATTAGTGGAGGATGAGCCACTTCGTTAGTGATGTCAACAATTTTTGGACTTGGTCCTTTTTTAGGACTAGGAGGATTGGAATTTTTCTTGTTTTCCCTTGGGAGAATTTACAAAATTTTGGTTTTTGGTGCTTCTACATTCTTTTTAGTTTGATTTTGTGAAGTGTTTTTTGTAGAAGGCTCAGTGATTTTTCTGTTTCTAAGGTTATACTAACTGTGAATTTCGTTAATGGCAAAGTCATAACCTTGCTTAAAATCAAAGGATTCATTATATTTTACTTTGAGTTGTTGAAGCTCAAAGAGTTCTTGATCCTCCTCAGTGACAAAAATAGTGTTTTCTTCATCTATCCCCATTACTATATTGATGTCATCCTCATCTTCTTCATCATTATGAGAACTCTCAGCATAGCTCTCTTGGAATGGGAGCCTAATGTTTTGATCTGGGGAAGTTTCTTTACCTTTCCTAGGATTATTGGTTTTCTTTGTAGTTGGGATTTCTAATTTTTGGTTGGTTATCCCACCATTGTCTTTTCTCAATGTTTTCTAATCATTCAACTATTATTTCTAAGGTTTTAGCAAAAAAATCAAATTTTCCATTTGAGTTTGAATTCTCTTCTTCGATTGTGACTCTCATTTCATTCCTAAGTCTTGCTTTTCTAGCTAAAATATTAATTTCTACACTAGCAACATCTAATTGCATTTGTTCTAATTTTTCAGCATCTCTTTCTCTAAGTTGGTATGCCATATTTGGATCAAATCCATCAGGTAACTTAAGAAGCACAAAATATGGTGTAGGTTTAAGATCTGTTGAAATAGAATTGTAGATACTGTTGTATCTAGTGCAGTAATCCTGAACAAACTCATTAGGAGCTCTTTTTAAAGAATCAAATTCAAAAAAAAAATTCAAAGGGTTCTTTTTCTTTTCCCACTTATTTAGAAATGCTCTATTCAATGTAGCTAAATCAGCTATACTACCAGCAGCCAAATTCTTAAATCATTTCTTAACTTCCCCAGTTAGACTTTCAGCAAAAAACCTTACTTGAACATCTGATTCCTCTATTTCATAGATTTCACAATAATCTGTCATTTTGGTAACATTTTGTCTAGCAGTAATTTGCGACAATCCATCAAATAAAGGTATGTTATTTTGGTAATCTTGGGGCATATCATGAAGGTTTTGAGGAAAAACAAGGGGTTTATATCTAGCAGCCATGGCTTGAAGCTTAGCTGAGCTAGGAGGTACACTAGACATGACAGGAGATGTGCTGGTTATAGTAGTTGATGTGATGAAAGCTGTATTTGAAGAACTTGGAAAAGATGTTGATATATATATGGAACTGGTTGGAAAAATTTTAGTGTTTATAAAACTAGTGGATGAAATGGACTGGGTGAATGATGGAAATACTATCCTAGGTTGCAAATGCAACTCAGGAATAAATGGTTCTGTGGATGAACTTGCAGTGGAGTCTAAAAATTATGTGACAACATATAAGGTTGAACCTGATGTTGGAATTATTGTAGTGTGTAATTGAGAAACTAGAGGTTTAATGTGAGATAATATATGAGCTAATTTAATAGCTTCATTAATGTCTTTAATCAATGCAACATTAATCCTTTCAACTTGATTTTTTTTTTCTAAGTAAGTCTAGATTCTATTACTGAAACATATGGTACATACAGTATTGTGCCTTCAGAGGCATTAAGAGTTCAGCAAAATAACAAAAAAGGGCTGCCCACAAGGGGAAACCAGCCTAAGAAGAGTATGAGAGCTGCCTCGAATGAGGAAACCATCTTTGAACAAAAAACATAAGACTATAACAGTACTTTGACATGCCAAATGACCAGAACTCCTGAAAACACCAACGAGACAAAAGTTCTGAACAAAATGACAAAATTGTAACTGCCTGTCCTAGATACCATGGTCGCCAAAGGGAGGTTCTTCTTCAATTTTGCATCCGTAGCTGTCATCATCGTCGTCCAGAGCGAGATCCTCGCATGCTACCAATTCTTTGGGAATTGCTTCTTCGCCTGCCTTGCCTCGCTCCATCGGCATGCCTTTGACTTGTTGAGGGCCGTAACTGCTGGCACCTGCTTTCGGGGTGTTGCAAGAGCTGCCACCGCCAGCTTTCTGTGACATTTCCTAATTGTCGGTTTGAGTGTCCTGATCGAATCCAGAGGTGCTTTGCTGAATGTAGGGGTGCGCAGGAGGCAGGGGGTCAGAGCCAGAATGCGGGAGTTCCTTAAAAGTAACAGAGACAGTCGCCACCACTAGGGGCTGGGAGGTGAGACATTGAAAATGAAACAGATCCATGGAGGGGTTGACAAGATGAGCTGAATTCGCACTGCGACGGCCAGGCTGAGGTGGAGGGACGTGTTCGCCATGCGAAGGAGAGCGAATATGCCTATCAGGCCCACGCCCATGCCTACACCTGTTAATCGTGCGAGGAGTGCGGCCATGAGAGGAATCAGAGGCGGAGGTCGACGTGTTAATGGAGGGGGAGCGGCGACTAGTGGAAGGCCTTGCTCGAGTGTTGCCTCTGCAGCACCTGAGCCTGTGCCAGAGCCTGGGCATCGTCCCACCGGGAATGTGAGAGCATGGCGAAGAATTCTGAGAGGCGAGAGAAGGATGCAAGGTGACAAGCAAAAGAGACGGAGGCGAGAAGCCAAGGAATGATGAACAGAAAGGAGTATGAGAATGGTGAAAGCCGGGTAAGAACTCCACACAACAATACAGATTACAGCGCCTACCCAACGCAGTGCGAGAGCTGGGAAGATTTGCTTCCGGAGGGCAGCCAGAGCGGACCGGAGGAGTATGGTTCTTCATAGAGATGAGCGAAATGAACTGCAGAGCCAAGAACTTAAGCATCGGGGTGCTGAATAAACTCCTGGAGCCGAAGGACAGCATAGTAAAATGTTTACGGCCTCGTCTTCCCCACCGGCTTGAATGCCATTGCAGTTGACGGGCTGTGGTGTAAATGTAGTCGAGGCGCCATAAATGTGGAGTGCAGGCGGCCATGTGGCCTCGCCACGCGCCGGCCTGTCCACTGATTGCCATCTTGTCACAGGGATACACCCACATCCGGGGCCTTTCAGCTTGATTTTGAGTTTCATATTTGTTTGATTTTATTGATGCTGAAATAATTTTCTATTTTTCATTCACAAAAGAAGTAAAAATAGGATCTATGATAGTTTCCTTTAAATAAGTTTCATATTTATTTCTAAATAATGAATTTTCAAACTTGAAATAAAAATAAATATCGGTTAAGCTCACTAATTCTTTGGGAAAGGAATTAGCTTTTCTTAAAGGCACTTCAGCTTCTAAATTAACAATTTGTTTTTTCTTTTTATTTTTTCCAATCTAATTTGGGTTATCTACTATAACTGCAGGCTTAGGATCCGGGTTAGACCTGGTATAGTAGGTTTTCCTACAAGCCAGAATGACTATTTATGAATACCCATAACTATCAAAACTAATATTAAAGTAAAAAGATAGATTAAATATTTTCCTTTAAGAATAATTTTAAAACTGGAGATTGGTTAAGTCCCCAGCGAAGTCGCGAGTATGTTATCACCCTAGTAATTTCTAAAGATTGTGGGCTTTTGGATTTTTCCATTTTTAAGAAAACTAGGGGTAACCACAAACCTACTTTGGAAATCTAGGATCTAGCCTTCCTAAATTTTAGAGAGGGTCTCTCTTTATGATTTAACTTTGTTTTGTTTAATATTTTAGGCTAGTTATCATAGTTCAATTTGGTTTTGGTTTTGAAATGTTTGGTGGAAAATAAGATTACTTGAAGACAAATTAAAGAGGGATCTACTAGTCCATTGGGATATGGAGTCAAAGTCTAGCAAGAAGAACTAGAAGGCAAGGCCAAAAGGATGCTAATGTATTCAAGGCTAATGTATTTAGAGCTTTGAAATAGATTATTAAACTGTAAAAGCTCAGCAATTTGATCAAAATAGGGCACAACAGAGAGACACAGTTTCTGGGAAAAATTTTCCAGAGTTTGGCATGTTTTTGGGACCTTTTGGGAGTTTATTAATCAATTTATTAGTTCTAACTTAGTTTTCTTCCTTTCCAAATGTTTTTCAACTTGATTTGCAGGTTCAAATTCTAGAAAATACCTTTTGTGATGCAGGTATCGGCTTTGGAAGAGCTTCTAAGGTTCTGGTTGAATTGATGGCTTTAGTGAATTATTTGGAGCAATGTGCACCTCCTCGGGAGTCTTCAAAGTTTCAGGAAAAATGTTTGCAGGCTTTAGGCGTAAAAAAAGGCAGAAAAGGACTTAAAATTGTGTTTTTACAGTCAGGGAAGCTTTGCAGAGGGCTTAGGTTTAAAGCGCAAGAATATAGATGAATGAAATGCATTTAAAAAAGGTTTATTATGCATTTCAGGTGTACTAATATGGCATTCAATGCAAGTCGCATCAGGCGGGAGGATCAGTTTTGGAGTTCAATGGACAGAAAACCAGACTAGTTGTCGCATGGCTATTGGGTGATAAGATGTATTGGACTCAACCAACACATTCCAATGATTTAAGAACACGTGGAGGAGAGAATTCTTTGCAAAAAAACCCATTTTGTGTGGATTTGGCATTTGGGCAATCGTGCATCTTTTCTGTGCGATATTGAATGTCAATCGTCGGATCTAGAGGATCAATGAAAACGGTCATGATTGATTGGGATTTGTGCTGAAATGGGAGTGGGGCCAGGTTATTTGTTATATGTGGGGATGATTCAAAATTTATGAAATAAACGTTTAAAATATTTTTAAACGTTATTTTTATGATAGCGGATAAAAATTTTACAGTTTATAAAAAAAAAAAATTTAAGAAAGTTTACAGTTTGGGCATTAAAAAATAGGCGGGGGGTAATGTTTTGTGTGTTAATTAGAACATTTAACCAATGTTTTAATCAATACATGGGTACGATTTTTATTATATATTTTCTAAACATTTTATGGTTATTTATAACTATAGGGAGGGGATACTTGTATATAGATATGTTTAGACCAAGGGGTTTGTAGGGCAGAGTTTTTATTTCACGCACATGGGGATAATCAATTTTGGTCTAAACATAAAATAATAGGTTTTGGGGGGTTAATTAAATATAAGGGATTTAATATATACGAGAGGTGTAATTATGGGTTTACTACAATAATTTAGGTGTTAATACGAATAAGGGGATAGTAAAAGGAAACAAAACACGTATTATCTCTAGGTAAAACATAAAACATTGCTCATATTTTATATTACTTCACTAATACTTAGGATAAATGTATTTTGAGGGTTTTTATGAATGATTTTGAAGGGAATGAAATTAGTTATTTTAGGGTTTCAATTTTACTAAGTAATAATGTGTCTTTACTTAGGAAAAAAGGGTTTTGATGTATGAATGAAGGGTAAATGCTGAGAAATGTGGATTTAATGCAGGGACTCAATATTTTTAAGTAAGTAGTCATCGAGCCTTGGGTCCGGTCACAAAAAAAGTCAAAGAAATGTTTTGGGCCTTTTTGACTGATAGTTTAGAATATTGAATACTTGTAGGGGAGGGGAAATTAGTGATTTTTTCCCGTTGATACTTTATTACATGATTTCTCAACTGCTTTCTACCTACCTATTGTTATTTCTAACATTTTTTCTTTATTTTATAGGTGCATTTAAGCTTGCAACCTTAAAATGTTTTTCTTTGAAAGAATAAAACTATCTTATTCTACCTTAATTCATCTGAGGGCTCAGATTAAACTGTTGCGCTCCTCATTATTCTCTACCTATCTACTGTTTTGTTAGGTTTAAACTGTTTGAAAAATATGTATTCTCTATCCAAAACATGAAATTAAAAGCATGAAAAGTTAAGATTAACTATTTAATTGATCATGGATTATGGAATTTATTGACACTCTTCACATAATCATTATTCTTGCTGTAAAATTCAAAGTAGTGGCATTTGATCTTGCTCACTTTCAGGTCTTATTTTCATCTCTTTTTTTCTTTTGGGGTTTATATTTTTCTAAGTCCTTTGATCTTTCTTTTAGGACCTTTTTGCCCTCTTTTTGGTTTTTTATTATTTTTCACTTTTTCAAAATATGGCAAAACAACTTGCAGAAATCAAGGTATGTACATATTTACAAGACTATAAAATTCAATTCAAAAATTATGAATCCTATATTTATAGGACCCTAACAGGTCCAATGCTATTGTTTCAGTTGTAATGGTGGTGACCTCTCACTCATGGCTTGACAAGTCACAATTTTCTCATTGTCACGTTTAGATACCTACACATAACACAGTATACAAGAAAATCATACAACATAGTAATTTCATTTGCAATCTGTAATATCCCAAAATTTGGAAAATCTACAACAATAAGAATATCTGGAGATATTATAAAGTTGGAGCTGCAAAGAATCATGAAAATAGCAGTGTAAAATATCTCATAAGATGTAAAATAACATCTAACCAGCAAATGAATGATCAGCAGTAGGAGTATTACCTATACACTCCTTCCAAAGTGGGGAAATGTAGCAAAATAGGGCATAAAAAGGTTGTCTTCAGAAAATAACGCTATATATATGGTAAATGGGACTTGGATCCCTTATAATATACAATGTACATCTCAAATCTAGAATTGGAGCAGAAAAAAAATCCCTTTAGCCAACATAAACAAATCTCCTTGAGCCAATATGACTCAAATAAGCCCAAACCCCATGACTTTGCTTAACATAAATTATTGAAGCATGCAACAATGTTATTTTAATGGGATTTTATGAAGAAAATAATTATAAATAATAAAACTAGAGTCTACAATTGTCCAATGGCTAAGAAAATATAGATTCCTTCCTTTTTATATACAATAAGAATAACTCGACAAGGGTTTCAAGAAAGTACAATGTATAAGGATCAGATCTGCAGATCTAGATCTGGAAAATGCATTTATATTGTAGCTCTATATAAATATACTAAAATTTACAAAGAATAGAAGAAATATGATATACAAAGCCTTCTAGGAGAAGGATTGGCCCCTCCTCGAAGAAATAAGCTCACAACCAAGGGTCAAAACCCTGCTACTACAGAACTGGGAAAAATGACGCAGTTCCTTCAGATAAATGCGCTATAGTAGATGGAGACTACTTTGGCCACATGGCAAGATGTACGATATGATCAGAAACTTTCTGTACAGATCTTGCAAAGAAAGAGAAGCTCCTTTCTCTGAACGATAAGCTTAGAAAGGGGTCTTGTGATCTCTCCACTGCAACAGCCTGCAACACAACATTTCCTACTATAAGAAAAATGTTGTAGCTGAAGGAGGATGCTCAGCCTCAAGCTTGAATGTGGAAAAATTAAGTACAATGCTCCTCCAAGAGGCCTCTCAAGGAAGAAGAAGGAATCCCTAAGCAGGAATGCCTTGTGCTAAACAACATTGCATACTCAACTCAACAGCTGAAGAATGTTGAATAGTTTAAGCAGACCAAAATAAATAATCCATAAGCTAACTGCAAATGGCTTCCATCTCCTTCCTTATAAGCTTTGTGAGCCTCCTCACCTTGGGTCCCACCCATTAGGGTTTCCAACATCACATGATCACTTTCCCTCCAAAACTGCGTTATAGCTCCGTCAAGGCTACTCCTCCATACTGTGTTGTTGACTTCGTCAACTTGCCTGAATCAACATGATTCTCTTCTTGTTCATACATGGAAATTGTAAAATACAGATACTATAATGATCCCCTTCCACATTATTATGGATTTTATTCATGTTTTTATTCTGCATGGGCCTCCTTACTCATTTATTCAACTCCTAGGTGAAATTAGAAAAAATCAATATTTCAATTTTCTACATGCAAATTTTGGAATATTACAGTCCTCCGCTCCCAAATGTTGCTTGTCCTCAAGCAACTGCAAGGATAGAACTGAAGAACCTCCTCTTCTTCCCTTGTAGAATCCTCATATGATAATATCCTCCAAAGATCAAGATGTTTTATCATCAATGCATCTCCAGGTTGCCCCTCCCAAATGTGTAAGCTAGCTTTTGGTGAGTATCCGAAATAGCTATCATCCTCTAACAAAGAAATGTCCATGGAGGAAAGAATGGGCCGTCTAAAGGTCCTATTGAGGCATGTGGGCTGGTATATATTGGGTTTCACCATCCCCATTTGAATCTCCCATCCCCAAGCTATAAACCATACAAAATGAGTCACCCTCCAGAATCGAAACTCATGAAGAATCTCTTCCACCTTTGGCTCTTGCAATGTAGGTGGGCTGAATAAGTGAGCATGGTAGATAACATGGCCCACCCCACGTTTTCTTTCTCTCCACTCATGATGAATGTAGATTTTATGTTGATCATGTACTGCAAACAAGTTTCCCTCAAGTGGCAAGAAAAAGATTGGATCTTCAAATATCCCCTCTCCAAATGTATGGATCATGCTGGCCCAAACAACTCCATTCAAAGTGAATGGCACATCACTACCATATGGCATCCAAATCAGAAAATTGTTGAAGGTTATTTGCAAGTGTGGATGATACAAATGGTCTCTCTGGTGGATACAACACAGTCTTTCCAACTGTTGTTTTAGAACATCATGTGGCAAGCCGTTCTCCACTGAACTACTAGTTGTGTATGTTTGCTCATCTACTATAAGGTAGTAAGAAATAATATATATCTATTGTACATGATCAAAACAATAATACACTTGGAAAAATTCATGTATAAATGGGTTATCATCATTAAAAAGGTTGGCCCTAAAGTGACCATATAACCCAAAAATAATCTTGCTCCTTTCTGGAGCAATGCACTGTGTATAGATGGTAAAAAGATGAAAATACTCAATGGAACAATCAACAAGTACAAAAATGAATTTCTTACAATACATAATGAGTAGGCTGAAATTGAGGTTCATGAATGAGTCCTCCCATGAGATTATCCTCATAAGAATATGAAAAAAAAAGGGATACATACTCTTCTTGGAACACTCCATCAATAAGAACATAATCCCAAGTGACAGCACTACCGGCCTTGGTGATAAGGCTCTAGTCACTCCATGACTTCTTCCCTTAACATTCCACATGCCAAAGCCATCCACCATCATGCTGCTATGTGAGAATATCTTCTTCCCATGTGGAAGCTCCTCCTTTTCCTTCAACGCTGAAGGGTAGCCTCTTTGCACTTTGAATATTCCTTTCTTTCCTTTGGAAATATCATTATAAGCATGGGAAAAGTTCTTCCCATACTCTTCCAAGTGTAACCACAGCAACAAAAACTCTTGTTGCTCCCTCTTTTCTCCCTCATACAAGCCATAAGGTAAGATCATGATGGTGATCTTGTATGATGACCCATACAAACAAATCTTCTGTTTTTGTAGCGTATGGGTGCCCTGCAATACCTCCCTCCATAACATAGGTTGTGAAAAAGGGTATGTCATATGTTGTCCAAACTCCCTCAAAAGTAGCCAATGCAACTTTTCCTCTTTTTGCCTGTGTCATAGATCTGCAAGTGCTTCACCAGCCTCTTGCTCTTCGTCCACTCCCATTCATCGAAATGTGGATGTCTCCATGCATGCTCCCAATTGGTATCTTCCCCATAAATACTACCAATCTCCTAAAGCAGATATTTCTCTTTGCACCTCATGGGAAGTTGAGATGCAACTCTTTGGAGATCTTTTAGAAAATATCTCTCATCAATGATCCTCTTGAATCCATAAGGACCCAAGTGTGTTGTCAAGGTAAAACATCATCATAAAGTTGCACAGTGCTCATCATGCCCTCCAAAATTCCACAACCCAACACCAAGTGTTGTATGCAACTTAGTAGGGCTGCAATGAGATGATTTTTTAGCACATTCTTGATCAAACCAAAGTTGCATAACACATTGCAAGCTTGCTGCTCTATACCAACAATGTGTTTTGATCCTTGATCATCCAAAGACATACTTCCAAGGTGTCCAATAATATTTTCTGAAATGATAAAACATGGAGGTTCATGCATACCTTGGTGAGTCTTGGGAACATTTCGTATGGCTACAATATTTCCTCCCTCTAATGTGTTGGCTACCCCAACTTTTGATGTAGATGGCTGCTCCTCTATGATTGAGACAACACTGGTACAAGACTCCTCAAGTGGTGGTGAGGACTCCTCCTTCTTTGATCTTCTACTGTCGAAATTTTGATCATCCTGTAAGTCAAATCTAAAAAAGTAGCTACTCTTGCATGACTCACATGGCTGAACCACCAAGTGCTTGCCTTTCCCTCCAAGTGTAGCACTGAGATCTCCACAACCTCTCTTTTTACTACTAGATGTAGTATGAAGTATGCTTCTAGCTTCATCACCCAAGATTCTGCTGAACATAATGGTGATCCATCAAAGGTAGACAATAGAAACCTATTTCCCCTTATCATCCTTTTGTTGTATGGCCTCCTTTCTTCTTTCAGTTGGATAAACTGAGGAAGATCTAGAGTCTATTTGAAAGCTATAGATTGACACTTGTACACTACCAAATATCCACTCAGGATCTCATGTTCTAAGTGGTCTTCTTTCTCTTCACTCCCTCTATGAGAATAGGAAGTTCATGGGTCTTCTTCTTTCTCTTGAAACCTTCTAGAGGTCTCATTGCAAATTTCTCCTTCTTGAAACGCTCTTGGACTTTCATTGCATCTTTCTTCTTTCATCTTTTTAACCTCCTTGGAGAGGCTCTTCTTAGATCTAAAAATTTATGAGAGTATTCTCATCCTATCCATAATTCTGATCTCTGCTTCTTCTCTTATTATTTTGATAGGTGGAACTCACAGGCGGAGCCAAAGATTATGCTTTGATACCACTATAATATTCCAAAATAGGGAAAATCTACAACAATAAGAATATCTGGAGATATTCTAAAGTTGGAGCTTCAGCAAATCATGAACATAGAAGTTTAAAATATCTCATAAGATGTAAAAGAACATATAACCATCAAATGAATGACTAGCAGCAAGAATATTACCTATACACTCGTTCCAAAGTGGGTAAATGCAGCAATATAGGGCATAAAAAGGCTGTCTTCAGAAAATAACGTTATATCTGTGAGAAATGGGATTTTTATCCCTTATAATATAAAATATTCAACTCACATCCAGAATTGGAGCAGAAACAAATCCATCTAGCCAACATAAACATATCTCCCCGAGCCAATATGACTCAGATAAGCCCAAACTCCATGACTTTGCATTACAGAAATTACTGAAGCATGCAATAGCATTATTTTAATGGAATTTTATGCAGAAAATAATGAGAAATAATAGATTTAGAGTCTACAATCATCCAATGGCTGAGAAAATGAAAATTCCTTCCTTTTTATACACAATAAGAATAACCCGACAAGGGTTTTAAGAAAGTACAATGTATAAAGAGAAGATCTGCAGATCTAGATCTAGAAAATGTATTTATACTGCATCTCTGTAAAAATATAGATGAAATATACAAGGAACAAAAGAAAAATAATATACAAAGCCTTCTGGGAGAAGGATTGGCCCCTCCTCTAAGAAAGAGGTTCACAAGTAAGGGTCCAAACCCTGCTACTACAACACTGGGAAAAAAGACGTAGTTCCTTCAGAGAACTGCGATGTAGTAGATGGAGACTACTTTGGCCACATGCCAAGATGTCAAATATTCTTAGAAGCCTCATGTACAGATCTTGCAAAGAAAGGGAAGCTCCTTGCTCTGAAAGATAAGCTCAAAAAGGGGTGTTGTGATCTTTCGACTGCAACACCCTGCAACACAGTGTTTCCTGCTACAAGAATAACGTTGTAGATGAAGGAGGATGCTTAGCGTCAAGCCTGAATATGGAAAATTGAAGTACGATTCTCGTCCAATAGGCCTCTCAAGGAAGGAGAAGGAATCCCTAAGCAATAATGCCTTGTGCTAAACAACACTGCATACTCAACTCAACAGCTGAAAAATGCTCAATAGTATAAGCAGACCAAAATCAATAATCCATAAGCTAACCCAAAATGGCTACCATCTCCTTCCTTATAAGCTTTGTTAGCCTCCTGACCTTGGGTCCCACCCATTATGGTTTCCAACATCACATGATCAATTTCCCTCCAAAACTACATTGTAGCTCCATCAAGGCTACTCCTCCATACTGCGCTATTGACTTAGTCAACTTGACTGAATCAACATGATTCTCTTCCTGTTCATACATGGAAAGTGTAAAATCCATCTACTAGAATGATACCCTTCCACATTATTATGGATTTTATTGATGTTTTTATTCTGCATGGGCCTCCTTACCCATTTATTCAACTCCTAGGTGAAATTAGAAAAAATCAATATTCAAATTTGTTGCATGTAAATTTTGGAATATTACACAATCACTAACCAGTCAAAGAGGGATAAGCATGTTTCATTAAATAAAATGAGTATAACATAAAATGGGAACCCAAACGCTAGTCATGTATATACAATTATAAGGAAAAGTACAACCGATGCTTTGGCATCGCAGTCTCCTCCAACGGGGTTCAGTCAAAGCATGTCTCATTACCTGTCAAAGGATTCAGACGGGATCAGGGTGTGGAATGAAACTCTCTTGACGATTCCTCCTTTCTCTATCTCTTTCTCAAATGCAACCTCAATCTATGCCTAGTTATTTAGCTATAGTATCAATTCTCCAAATTCAGCTAGTTGATGAGAAGAGAGAGATTTTCTTTTATAGAGGTAAAGGAGGAGGTTGGGATCCCTACAAAGGTGGGAGGGAGTCCTATCCTTTAGGAGAGTTCCAAAGGATGTGGAAACTACTAACTAAAGAAGGGAGTCCATGGTTGTTTCAATTAAACCTCTCCCAATGACTCATCCTTGAGGTGGTTGGAATGGAACCTCCGCTTCTATTTTTTAAAAACATTCCATAAACAGCTTGGCGCATGTGCTTAACTAGGACAGAGTGCCAACTGGAATGGGCTCAGTGTTAATTTTCTATCTCGGCGCGGGGGTGTAACTAGCTACTCGCGCCAAGGAAAAATCAAGGGTTTTTACATCTCTGTTCAGGAAATTGTCAACAGAAGGAATATTTCCCTCATGAAAAGGGATACAATGATGGTCTTTGCAAGGCATGACACCTCTTATTGTTCACAAAAGTGACCCTCCAATGTGCGAGTTGGGGATTGTAGGGCTAGTAACAAAATGTTGTGTAACACTTTTTAGTGGATTAACAGTTTCCACTATCTTCTGTAAGCGTTCAGGTGTCTGGAAACTTGTTGCTTGATCAATATTGGGATTTTCTTTAGGAGTTTTTATTGCTTTAGAAAAATCCTCCCATTCATTTATAAGATATTTTACTTGTGGTAAACTGGACTGATCTAGAATTTTGTGACTATACTGAACTACTTGAGAATTTGATTTTGTCCCATTATTTCTTGTTTCCTCTAGCATCTCTATCTCATTAATGACTTGGTCAATTGTCTTTTTTGAGTTTTCCTTTTTAGATTCGGATTCATTTTCAGAGTCATCTGAATTATTAGATTGTTGTTGTGACTGACCTGATTCATCTTCAGACATATCATTTATTTCATCATCCAGGCTGACACTTGGAGTGTGTTTGTTGTCATATTGAATAGTTAACAAATTGAGAGGGAATTTCTCTAGTCTCTTGTTTCTATATGCTTGAAAAGCTTCAACATCCTCTTGAATTATTTGACTAGATACATACTTGATAACATCTAAGAAATTTTCCATGCCTTGAAAGAGATCCTCACATACATCTTCCTCTTTTACAAAAGGCTTCATCTTAAGCTTTATGATGTAATTTTTAATTACATCATTTGGATCATATAATATTTTTGACATTACTACCAATTTCAATAAATGAATTTTGGAAACTTCCTTGTAAGTATGGCCGAGACAATGCAAAGGTGCCACATTGTATAGGGAAATTAGGCCATATAGACTTGTTAGCATCCTTCAGCTCTTTCGTAACACCATTAACAAGCTGATAGGTTATTTCTTTTGCAAGTAACTTATCAAGAACATAATAGGCTAAAACATGGGGAGAAGAATAACTCCGAAATACTCTAATATATGTACAATTCTATTTGGAAAACCATATAGCTATTGGAAAATTTTCTACATTGGCTTCTTCAGAAACCCTAGGACCCCTTTTGTTAAAAATCATCTAATGTATAGGCAATATGACTCCATAACAGATTTTATAAAAGTTTAAATGGAAGTCTAAATCCCAGATTTCTCTATGGTAAATGTGAATTGGGTTAGGGTCCTTGGTTGTCCATTTCCATCCCATGGTAGGAAAACTGGAAGTAAAACATATAGCATCCATGACATAGACATACATATAAAAGGGAGGTATTTCTCTGAATGAAATACTTCTTTTATTCCTATATTTGGTTACGTTCTTGGCTAGGTTATTAGATAAGATGTCTTCCCAATTCAAAATTGATAAATTGATGATTGCGTCAATCAAGGGAAACCAGTCTCTTGAGAATCTAGTGCTATCCGGTTTGGAAAATAATCTACATAACATACCAGCAACATAATAGTAAGAATTAGAAATTTGGGAAATTGGGTATGTACCAAAATTATCTTGCTTCAATTTCCCCTCATTATCTTTCCATTATTAGATGACTTTGATAAGTTCTGGATGTTCTCCTCTAAAATTCTACGAATAGTCTTTGTCATATTTCTACTACGAGGGTGGTAGATGGTACATTGTTGTTAAAACTTATGCCCTAAAATAACCCATAGTTTATCCCTTCGAATTATTGAACATTCTATCTTCAATGTTTAAGTGGTCAATTTCCCACTTAACCATGTCTGTATAAGGAAGAATATTTGGTCTTGCAGCTATCCTATGAATGTATGAGCATGCAAAATTATAAAGAGTTGTGTCGGAGGTAGAAGCAGTGCATGTTTAAGAAACTTTCTTTATCACCCTTGGTCCTTCACTTTCAAAAAGTTTATACATTGCCTCCCATGTTGAACTGCCACAATATTTCTTACATATGGTATGTGAAAATAATGGAGACATATCTATGTCTTCAGTGGATGACGTCTAAGAAATTTCTTTACCCTTTTTTCTCATTTTTCTCTTCTTCGATCTGTTAACTGGTTTCCTGAAAGCAGAGCGAATTTTTAGAATTATAGAGTATGAAAGAGACAAATCTATCATTTATTTCAAACACACACAAGAAGATATCAATCTTATTAAAATATAACATCAATCATCATTCATAATCTCTAAATTAATATTTCATATATCTCCACACGTAAGATCTATGAATCGCTTTAAAGCCGTTAAGATCTTAAATTTCATTTTGACATGACAAAAGTTGTTTTACATGCTTGATCCATTAAATGGAGTCGGTTTGCGTATCGCAAATGATAACCTATAACGATTCATAATACTTACCCTTAAAGGCTATGAAATGTGATCTGTACAAATCGCAGATCGCAACTTTTATAGGATAATGATTTAAGGTATGTTATAAGTTAAGCGAAATGTGAATTGTGTTTTTAATAAAACTGAAGTGACCACCATGGATGAATTTTTTATATTCATTTGTCTATTTTCTTATCGGGTACACGGAGTCACAACTTATATCATTTTTATTTTAATTTTTTTTTATTGATCAAGTGAAGTGCGGTGTGATAAAGTAAATATAACAGTGATTGAAGTTTTTTTTTGCAAATTTTAAATAACATCTTTGGAAAAGTTTGAGCACATATCACAGTTCGCATATTTTAAGTTTTATGAGTCTTTTCAAATTCATAAAATATGTGATTTGCGATGCACTCAAAAAGAATAAGGAAGAAAAATAAAGAAAATACTTATTTTCTAAGTTTTTTGTTTTAAGAAATTTAAAATAATTTCCTATTTATTTCTAAAGGGTCCCTATTTATAAAAAATAAATGGGTGTTGTTGTATAGCACAAAAATTTTCGATTCAATTGCGTGAACCAGATATCTCTGATAAAATTTTTTGAAATTTCTAAGCTTTTTGAAAACAAAATAGTTATAGGAATGAAATTTCAAATAAATAATATATTTCTAAGCAATGGAAGTTTCTCTTATTCACTATTCATAAGAATTCCTCTTTTAAAGATATAAATATGAAAATCTATATCAGTCCTTACTTAGTTTAAAAAGTTAAAGTAGGTGGCCTTTACAAATGATCTTTATAAAAATTTACTCTTTTGTCAGAGATAGAGCCTCTGTTCCAATAGGGAATTTAAGCTTTTGGCAGGGTTACCTTTTACCCAGCAATGATTCATTGTCCCATCCTGTATTTCTTATAATTTTCAGAAGTAAATTATGATCTTTGAGAATTTTATTTCATATATTATTTTATTTACTTAAACGCCATTGTCTTGGCTTGGTAAAAAAATGATGACGTTGCCACTCACTAGTAGTAATAAAGATGATCAGGCTAGTTCTTGATGATACCCCTTACCTTTTTGATATAATCTCAAGTCACTACCCTGTTTTGGTAAACAATATTGGTAATGTCATTTTAACTATTTCTGTATGAACATGGTAAACAAGATCATGATGAGACTTATTATCTTTTAAGTTTTTCTTCTAATAATAAATTTTTATTTTCATTTGAATTCTTTTTGAAAATTTGTAACATTTTCCGGATGGGATGAATCATTGGTCTTTTTAGGGTTCTGGATGATAATGTTGAGTTTCAATTTTCTTTTCTATAAACAGGTCTTTACTATGTTAAATTTTATTTTCTTGACTGATAAATAGAATATTCATGCTATATAAAGATGAGAGTTCATCAAAGAATAAGTGATTTCATCGAAATTCCATTTTTCAGAAAGATAAAATCAATTTTTCTTTCTAAACCTTTTGATTTTCCTTCCTTAAAATTTTTCATTTTTTATAAGTGAAAAGAAAAATCAAAAGGAAAACATCTGAGATTAGATTTTAAAATCCAAACATTAATACTAAGCAAATTTTATTTTAAAAGAAAGAAGAAAATGATATAGATATACAAGGATAGAAGGGGTTACCTCCTATGAGAAATACTTTTTAAAATTTTTCCCATTAACAGGCAAAGAATCCTTTTTGCCTGATAAATCTTGCAATAGAAATGGTAATGGGCCTATTTCTTCAATTATTTGAAATGGAGCTAGTCAGAGTTTTTGAAACTTTGTGTGTTTACCTTTTTCCTCATGCGCTTTGTCCCATTTCAATACCAAATCACCAATTGGAACATTCTTTGGAGTGACAGAAGTTGAATCAAATGAGGTTTTTATTATTTTTTGATGTTGAGCATGAGTTTGTTTCGATTTTTCTCTTTTTTCTTCTAACTTCAGAATTTGAACTTGTCTAAGTTGTAAAGAAGAAGTAGGAGTTTCATCAATGAATTGAACTAAAGAAAGAGATGGAATAACTACATTGGTGGGAAGTATAGCTTCTTTTCCATATACAAGATTGAATGGAGAAGTACCAATAGAAGCTTTTTGAGTTATTTGATCTACCCAAAGAGAAAAAATTAATGACTTATGCCAATTTCTATGATTCTGATCAATAGTTCTTTTGACTATTCTAATCATATTTTTGTTTGTAGATTTTTCCCATTTCCTTGTGGATAATAATTTGTATAATATTTTAGTTTAAAACCTCTTTTAATCGCAAAATCTATAATAGTGGTTCTAGAGAAATAATATGCATTATAAAACATCAAAGAAGTAGGTAATCCAAACCTGGCTATGATATTTTGGTCAATGAAATCAATGATATTTTCTGAATTAGCTACTTTTAATGGAATTTCTTCCACCCATTTGGTAAAGTAATATATAGTTGTGAGAATATATCTATGATGTTTGGAAGAGTTAGGAACAATCTCACCAATTATATCTAATCCCCATTACTCAAATGGTTGTTCAGTATTGACCGGCTGTAATGGGAATGTTGGATTTATTTGTTTTCAAGATGAACTTCGGCATACTTTACATCTTCTTCAATATTCATGGGCATATTTGAAAAGTGTATACCAATAGTAACCTGCATGGAAGATATTATGTGATGTTGTATTTCCTCCAAAATTTCCTCTAGCTGGACCATCATGGAGTTCCTACAAGGCTTTCTCTGCTTCAGATTTTTCTAAACATCTTAAAAGTACAAAATCGAAATTTCTTCTAAATAACACATCATTGACTAAATCATATTGTTTATATTTTAATCTAAGATCTCGTTTTGTCTTATAACATAGATGATTTGGAGCATATCCATTTTTTAAATAAAATATAAGATCAACATATTGTGAATCTGGATCATTGGGGCTTACCTCTGATATTTTGACATTACCTGAATCTTCTTCTGTTGGCAAATGTAATGCTCCTGCAACCATTCTGCAAAAACCTTGACCTATAATTGTTTTAGAGGGTTTTATTTCTACATCATACTCTTGTAATGCAGTTACCGAGTTAGCTCTTTTTTCTCCTAATTCTTTCTGCATCAAAAGTTGTCTTACTGCATAAAATGGAACTACGATTTTTGTATGAGACATTAGGAGAAAAGGTCTAAAATGTTTTGTGGCTTTAAAAACAATAAATCCTTGTTTTTCAACAGATCTGTAATTCATTTCTACACCTTCTAAATTTGAACTAAATAATGATATCAGTGCTTCTATTTGTTGGCCATTCAATTGCGTTAAAACAATTACATATGATGTATTCGATGAAAAAGTGTATAATGTAAACGGATTAAGAAAATTGGGGATGGTTAGGAATAGAGCAATGCAAATTGACTGTTTAACCAATTCAAATGCTTCTCTTTCATTGTGTCCCCATTTAAAAACAAAAATTTTCTTAATCATGTTCTGTAACAATAAAACTATTTGAGAAAAATCAGGGACAAATCTCTTAACAAAATTAATTTGCCCAAGGAAATATTGCATGGTTTTCTTGTTATGAGGGAAATAAATTCATCTAAAGTTGCTAGGTCCCTATATTACTAGTATAGTCCCTTATTGTTGTAACCCCCTTATTGTTATTATTTTACCCTTGTAACCCCTCTTAGAGTCGGTCCTTGCAGCCCTCCGTCAGTGATCATTTCGTCTTTTGCATATTCATTATTAGGTGTCTCGCTTGTTCCACTTCGTTGCATTTCACTAGGATCATGCCATAAACTGACGAGGGGGTCTGTTGTCCTTTGTTTCCTCATGTTTATACCTGCGGCGCTATTTTAAAAAATATTTCCTCAAAAAATTATTTATAGTCATTGTCATTATGTATGAGGTCATTAAAATGTCAATAAGTGTCCTAGGTCTTGGTGTCTAGGGTTTTTGAGTCATTTATATACTGGTCATAAAGCCTGCAAGGTGAGGGGAGTCCAGTACTTGGATTTCTATTTTTATTATCATCAGCATTTAAAAAAAAATACATTTCTAGTCCAAAACTCTGTTTTGGAACTAGAAATTTGTCATTGTCATTTTGTAATAAATTGTAATTGTTCCGCCATGAAAACATTGTCAAAAGCAGACCCCTGGTCTTTTCTCTAGCCAAGACAGCCATATCCCTGCAAGAAGACAGAAAAATCATTAGTATCGACCTCAAAGAAGCCAAAGCAAGTTTGTATTTGAAGAAGCCAAAGTGAAAATTACAAAAACATTTGTAATATGGGTTTGAAATTAGATTTGAAATAAAATCTGATTGTGAAGATATTTGTGAAATGTATAAAGGACAAACAAGTTCATTTGAACCGATTTCATTGCTCCCAAATCGTGTTTGCAAAGTTGAGGGCCGATTTCAGACTTTTGAAGGGCGTAGACAGAGTTTTAGGGCTGCGCGACCCACGTTGAGGAAGAGCGACCCACCTGGGCTGCGCGACCCACGCAGAGTCAGTTCAACACTGTGGGTTTGCAGGTGCGCGACCCACCTGGGCTGCGCGACCCACGCAGACACAGAGTTTTGGAATTTAATTTGAGCGCCCAGATTGCCTTGGAAACGACTCCAGCTGCCTTCAAAACAGGTTTTCATCAATTGCTTGGGTTTTTAAACACATTTGTGACATCATGGGTGGTTTCCAATATGCAAATGAAGGATTTAAAACCCCACAGTTATAATATTATTGTTTTCAGGGTTTGAAATGAAAATAAATGGTGTAAAGAGTGTGTTTTCTATCTTAAACAGTGATATGGTCAGCCTTTCATATAACATTAAAATCAAATTTCTCTCATACCCATTATACCACTGCTACCATTGTTATGGTCATACCATGTTTAAACCCTTTGAGTCATATTGCCCATGTTTGTTATGAGTCACATTGCCCAATGTAAAAATATGCTCATGTCTTTGTTTTAAAATTGATCATCAAAACCTTTATGGTCAGTACTCATGGACAAACATATTACTATTAATGCCATGCTCTCCTTTGACTAGACGTGTTTAAACTTTTGAAGGTTGCCTGCTCCTATTTGGTCAAAATTTCATTTGCATTCAAAACAGAGATGGTGCCTTTTTCAGTCCATTTAAAGCTGAGATTTTATCCATAATGTGATTCCTTGATAGTGCTTTGACGATGGGAATATTGGTTGAGTGGTAAACATACATCCTAATTTTGCTTTCACTGCATTCATATCAGTGTACACATTGCCCAAAAACTTGATCAGAGATATGTCAGAGACAGAGTCAGAATATGAGCCAGGGTCAGGCAGTGATTCGGTGGCTGAAGGTAATGTGCCACGGGGTTCCCGCAGAGAAAATAGAAGTGGTGATCATCGCAGAGAGGAGCCTACTTCTTTGGCTCGGTTGCAAGCATGTCCATTAGCTATGGATTGTTTTCGATTCTTGTCATGTTTCAGATTTTGTGAGATGGTTGTACAAACCCGACCTCATCGTGAATTAGCACGTCTGTTTGTTCTTCATTTACGGGGTGATCGAGTAAACCTTGCTGGGGTTGATTTCATTGTATCACCTTTGACTATTGCTCAAGCCACTGGCATACCGAACATAGGCGAGGAATGGAGCAAGGGTAAGCAGTTAGAGAAATTTCACTATGAGCCATACATTAAAGCTGGATATGTGGCTTACTTGAGCAGAGTTTTTCCATTCAGATTCTTGAGAGATGAGTATGCACCACTCATGAGGCTCATCATTCAGTATTTTAGTTGTGAGGGCAGGTATGCTTGTCTTTTCTCATATCATGTTCGTTTGCTGATGCACTTCACAAGGGTGTGTATGATGAATATTCCGTATTTCATACACCGCAACATAGAGAGGATGGTTACATTTGTGCAGAAGAAGACGAGCCCAGTGCAGCAGTACAGGAGTATATATCATTTTGCTTTGATCAAAATCTTGGTGTCACATCAGTTGGCAGAGCAGGGCATCACTTGGGAGGATTTCATTTCTAGAGACTTTTTCAGAGTGCCACAGCAGCCTCAGGCGATTCCTTAAATCTTGAGGAAATTTTCCCATTAGGACATGCTTGAGGTTGAGCATATCATCACTCCTTTGGTTGGACATATCGAGGCGAGGCCACGGGAGGCCTTATTTGCGACGACACGGCGGGTACTATCTCCCGTGAGGTGGAAAGTCCTACTTGAGCTTCATCGACACGACGTATTATCTCACGTGATGTGGAAGGTCTTTCTTCTCCGTGCGAATGCAGGTACAAAGTCAGAGCCAAGGCCCATGCAACGATGAGGGCCCATCGGGAGGCGGTGCAAATGTGATCATTGATGTTGATACGGGCTCTCCTAGCTCGAAGTTTGAGGAAGTCATCCGAAGGAGAAAGTAGAGAATGACCGAATTTGAAAGACCAATTGCGAGAGGCTCGAGTGGGTGATTAACTATTTGGAGACGGCATGAAACGGCTCTAGGATGAGCTCACATTTGACATTTTATGGTGCGCCAAATCAGTGAGGACAGGCAGTGGAATCGAAAGAGGCCCGGTGACATGACACCAGCTGACAGAGATACTGTACTCACGCGGGTGAATATCCATCTGGAGAAGCTGTTGGCGAAGGCCAACCGAGACAAAGACATGCTTCGCCACATGAAAGGCCATTACTGGGCTCGCATGCATGTTTGCAAAGCGAGAATGAGGATCATGAAGAGGAGGTTGCGCAAGGCACTTCGACGGCGGAAAAGGCCTAATCCACTTCGGATTTTGGCCGAGGCTTCATTTACTGGGCAAGACACGTGATGGAGGACCTCCGCTCCGAATTTGGGCAAATTCGGAGAAATTTTTGTCATTTCCAAATTTTTGGTCTAAAAAACAGGTTTTGCAGCTACGTGGGTCGCGCGCTCATGCGCTCGCATTTTTTTGAGACACTTGCTGGAGAAGATTTTTACATTTTTGGATTTTTCATGGTTAATTATGCATCCTCTGAAGTCAACTTAGCATTTCAACAAAATCTGGATGGTCAAACAGCTCAAAAACACCATGAAAACCACCTTGCTGCCACCTTTTGCACCAGCAGGAAGTACCTCTGGGAGAATGAGGTTTTGGAGGGTCAAATAAACTCCAAATTCCGAAATTCCACCTGGGTTGGAAAGTAGACATCCAGGGATTTCCAACGAGCTATCATGAGCTCAATTTGGATGTCGGGAGCTACCTCAAACTCAGCCTGGAACATGAGCGACCCACGCAGTTCAGGAGCGACCCACCTAGAGATTTTTTTTGAGTTTTCAGCTGCCAGCTCAGTATTTCGCCTATTTTGGACCAGTTTTGCCTATGGATAGAATTCTTGGGTTTTTATGATGTAAATTCATGTTTGGCATGTAGCTTTGGCTTGTTTTTATCTCTTCTAGAAGATTCACTCTCAAATGAGTAAAAAATCATGTAATGGATCAGTTTCCACTCTTTTAGAGGCAAGTTGTTAGCTGCCTAGATTGTAGTTCCATGATTAGAATTGGTTGAAACTGATCCCTGAAGAGAGAATTCGACCCCTAGAGGTGGGGAAAGGGGTTAGAGTGATCTATATATTGTAATTTCTGAGGCATTCTACAGGTTGGACTCTTGGGATACTTTTGATACTATTGTACATACTTTTCATATTTTGGCTAAGGAAAGATCGGGGGTTTTGCGGCACTTGTTGGGATCCTTGTGGTGTTCTGTTCTTGATGATGTTTCTCCTTTGTTTACTGTAAGTTTCTTCATGTTTAATGTTGCCATCCTTTCATTATGCTTCTGAACTAAATTGAATGAGTGAAATAAGGTTGAATCCATTGTTTACAGTGCTTAGCCTTTGAATTCAGTTAGTTCTATATGTTTTCAGTTGTTTGGAGAGGATCCAAGTTCTTCTTTGCCCTCTTCAGCTCCTCGTCGGTCTAATCTATCCATAAATCCAATTTGAAGCATCAAGATCATCACCTACCTCGCCCCAGCTTGAACTCTGCAAAGGTCTGACCTTATCCCCGAACCCAAAATTTTGTTTTCCCATTACTCCAGCGAAAACCCAAAAAAAACCAAAAACCAAACATACCTATCTCTTTACTAGCCTAAAATCAGTTCTTATTGTAAGCCATCTCGCATCCTATTGCTTATTTTCTCGAGATTGACGGAGAGAGCCCTCTCCTGTCCTCGTAGGGCTAGCTACGAGGCTGAGCGTGGTTTGATGTAGCCTTGAGTTTTACTTCATTTCAGCCTGAGGTAGATTTGAGTGCTAACAACCCCCATATTGTTATTATTGTGCCCTTAAATTATCATTATTAGGCTGGCTAGGATTACATTGTGGCCCCACTAGGATTACATTATGGCCCCATGGACTCCTATATATAGAAAGGAGGTTTATGTAATTTACATCTGTTGGCCACCTGTAAATTTTGGTCTATCAAAAGGTGGCCAAAACATGTTTTCAGCCTTCAAGAAACACTTTCCCGGCCAAAATGTTATCTCTTGAAGCCTGTAGATGATCTCATGCTCATGTCTCAAGGTTTTCACTGTTATTTCTCAGAAACTCAAAATTCTGCTAAAAATTCCATGAGAAGACTGCTGCAATCTCCTCCTCCTTTTCCCCTTTTTCCTCTCAGAGACTAACCTTCATATTTTCATCATTTTCCTTTGTTCTCCATTTTCCTCACCCTCTTTTCATATAAAATTGCCTTTGCAGAGTTCCAAACTTCTTTCGAACTTTGTCGAAACCCTCAGAAACCTTTGAAAATCACTGAAAATATGTGTAAAAAACCCATTTCTCTATTAAGGGTTTAAGCCCCTTGGCCTGAGTTTCCAAACCACTTCCCCAATACGCCCTCATCATAAAAACATAGCGCCAAACGCATGAAGCGCTAATCGCATCGGAAAGATTCAAAGTGTGCATGTTTGTGAGACATTTTAAATGCCGATTGCGATCAGCCCCTTTGCCATAAACCGAAGATTGTATTATCATTTCATCTACCCCATAAGCCCGCAATCGGGCGCTAAGCTTCTTTGAAAATCGTATCCGATGGACGTTTTTTCTTTGTAAAACTTGAAAACCCATTTTTCCAAAGTTTGTGTTTAAATAAAATGGGTTGATCAAAAAGACCGATCGCGCAATTGCATCAGAGAAGTTACAAATGTGTTGATTGAAAGACCGGGCCCAAATGTTTCGATTGCGATTGGCCCTAGTTATATAAAGCTCCGGGCCCATGGTACTCCATACACCCAGTGGCCCTGCAATCGGGCGCCAGCCTATCATATATATATTCCACCAGATCCACTCAAAACCTTGGTTTTTATTGAAATTTATGGGTTTCTCACAAAGTATAAGGGTCCCGCCGGTGCAAAAAACAAAGGATCTAGACCATTGATCTAGACCCGATCTAACGACCCGCGCAGAATCGCAATGTTTCAATTGCAATCGCAATGTCTCACTCCCGATTACCGATCCCTGATTCAATCCTGACTGTTGATCTTGTTCTCAGATTGACAGCCTGCGCTCAATCACAAAGTTTCCTCTGATCGCAATCGCAGACCTTCCCGTCTCACTCCCGATTGCGGTCCGCCGATTCCATCACAGCCGTCCATCTGTTTCGCGATCCGACGGCCATCGCACACCCTTGTGATCCCTCCGATTCATTCCCTACCGTCGATCTGGTCCTCAGATCAACGGCCAGCGCTCAATCGCAAAGGGCTCAATTGCAAATTTTCAATCGCATATTGTTGTGTGACCTCCCCGATTGCGATCCTCCGATTAAATCTGGGCCGTCCATTTCCCGCCTATCCAATGGTCCTTATTCCCTTCGATCGCAAGTCTTACCGCCATTTCAAAACCCTCCGATTCACTTTCCGCCGTTGATCTGATCTGCAGATCAACGGACAGCACTCAATCGCATCGCAATGTTTCAATCGCATCCCCTCTTTCGCGTACCCCGATTGCGATCCTCTGATCAAATCCTAGCTGTCCATCTCCCTGATGATCGGACGGACAATGCTCAATCGCATCGCAATGTTTCAATCGCATGTTTTGTTGTGACCTGCCGATTGCGATCCTCCGATTAAATCTGGGCTGTCCACGTGTCCAGATCGGACGGTCCCAGATCACCCCCACCGTTGCTCATCGTGCGATCGACGGTTCTGTTTTATTCTTCCTCCCGCGTCATTTAAAATTCCTCTCAGTTAATCTCCACCGTTGGATGATGCCATCCCACGGTCCTGCTCTCTTCCTACATCTCTGAAGCAGTAAAACCAAATACGCAGGATTTTATAACAAATTGTTTGTATTTTGCAGGTTTTGATTCGAAGTTTTATCAATGTTTCATAAGCATTGATAGCACATAAAGGCCTGTGCGGCCCCTGCACATCAACAAGACACTATTTTAATTCAAAAACAGTTAAAGAGTATCAGCGCCGAAGACAAAACATATCAGAACTGGAGATTGAAGATCCAAACACAGATCTCAAGCAAAGTAAAGTGTTTGGGGAAGGAGCGAAGACATCTGTCGAGCTGATAAATTCCCCACCGCTATAAGAAGAGGCTAATTGAACCCTCTACAGCTCCAAAGACACCTGTAGTCTCGTTGAGATCAAAGACCGCCGAACAATTAATACTAATTGAGCTATCTTATCTCTAATTGTCAGCAGAACCATTCGAGAAGATTAAAGAACAGTTTAGAAGCAGATATTTAGATCATTTCATCTCGAGAAGTAGAAATAAAGTCACTCCAGCATGACACTGAGCTTCAAAGGATAGCATACTTCCCACTGATTTTAATCTTAAGTGTAACTCAATTAATGCAGGTTAACACCTGTAGATTTCTTGATCGAGGCCCTCAAAGCACCGAAGAGTCATCTTCTGTATTAATTGATTGATCCAAATAGATCTTTTCATAGTTTACCACCGTCTCATTCTTCTATAAATACCTCTGTAGAAGATGAGCAAAGGGTTGGTCTCGGGACATCTGAACGCATGTAATAGTCATTCTGAAGCCACTGATGCCCTGTTCTGTAATTGAAAGATACATAAGCTGATATGAGAAGTTCAAAGCTGTAGAGACCCACCGGGCTTGCTGATTGTAACTGGTTTGAACATCAATACAAGCTACTGATTCATGGAATTCTGAAACTATGTCAATGGTGATGTGTTCCTTACTGTCAATTGTCGTTTACTTAATGTTTTCACTCTGTTCACTTTCTCTGATAAAGAGCAGCAAAAATAGAGTTAGGATATACTCTCCACGGTACCCTACTCTTACTGAAAGCTTTATCTTCTATGTTTCTTCATTTGAATGTCC